>JAPQRN010000002.1:5558911-5607529 GCA_037367275.1 Coranthus polyacanthus
CACACACACACACACACATACGTACTCCTTTTTCACCTCTTGACAGGAGCACAGAGCGGCACTGTGTCACCTGGCGCGGGACTTGAACCCTCAACCCGGATAAAAGTACTGACACCGCACCGTGGCTGTGTTTGCAATCGGATCACGTAACACATCAAAAGACGCACAAAAAGGGGAGAGAAAGAGCAACAGGCACAAGAGGGAGTGATGGAAGGAGAGTCACAGAGAGACAGGAGAAGTGAGAAGCGGAAAAAAAAAAGAGAAAAGAGTGGTACTCACAGTCGGCCCAGTTTGGGGTTGGACTGGAAGAGAAGCTCTGGGAGGAACTGGAGTTTGTTTCTGTTCAGTCGACTGTGAAGAGGAAAGGAGGGTCAAAAACAAATAGGAAATACAGTTAAAGTAAAGCAGTTTGCAACTAAACATGTAGTGTCAACATGGAAACTGAGCCCGTTCAGAAAAGGGCAGACACTCACAAAAACACACATCAATAAATCACTCAGGTTCAGGTTTTTGTGTTGACTGAATCATCGCCACCCAGCTGAGCCCGTCACCTTAAAGGTCAACAGGTTAGTGGTTCAAAGGTCGAACTCATGGGAAAGCCCGCCTTGTTTCCTGTGATCGTGACCTTACGGGTTATCACGCTGTGTTCTGTGTGTGTGATTGTCGGTTCCAGGGTATCGCGTCGTAAGCCCTCTGAAGCAAGTTATCGCTATCGTCCTCTCATGCGCTTTGACCTGGGAGAGAAAAGTGAAGCGAGTTTGCAGTTTCTGGTGTCATCTCCACTAAGCCGCCAGATGTGCTCATTTAAAGGAAAAGTACTTGTCCCCAAGTAATTCAATGTATTTACTCATTTCTAGATTTTGGTAAATGTCTCAACTTATTTCATCGCTATGCAAATAACTGTGATGCAAATTTGAACAAAACCTCTGAAATACGAATTAGGTGTGTTTCCATTGACTGGTTTGGAGTGAATAAACTAGGCTGCGTAGTGTCTGGAGGGATAGGATAGGATAGGCACGGCTGGAATAAAAAGAGTAGAAGAAGTAGAGGTCATGAACAAGTAAAAACTGTTGCCAACCTCCAAGAAGAAGTAGAATAAATAAAGGCCTTTTGGAATTATTTTCCTGACTGGAAAAGTTTCTTCTTCTTTTTCTCTCTCTAGAAGTGGACACACCAAACCAGTCACGTGAGTTAAATGTTGTCTACGTCACAGCGTATTCAGGAATGGTGCTTCCGTCTCTCACGAAGCGCTTTTCAACAAAGTCTTTTTAAAAAAAAAAAAAAAAAAAAACACCTCAAATGTGTGCTAAGCCTTTTTTTTGTGAAGTATTTTCATATGTTGCTGTTTCCATCAGCCTTTTCTACTGCAATGACAATATGCATGAAAATATGTTGATGGAAACATAGCTACTTTCTGAAGAGAAACAGACTGTAATATGAGCTAGTGGATTGCAAAAGACTGCCACAAGTAGGATGTTTTTCAAACTATCGGTATCGACAGAAGCTTCCAAACAGGAACTAGTGACTTTGATGAAAGACAAATAACGCTCCTACCAACATTTATTACGGTTACTTTGATGTTCAGTTCACCAGTTACCCAGTGAAAGATACCAGAGTGAAAATTATTTGAGGGAGAGACGGGGATGATATCGGCCGATTAATCGACTGTCGGCTTTTCCCTGGTCAAAACTATCATTATTATATCGGCCTTTAATAATACACTATCAGTCGACCTCTCGACTCAAGTATATGAAACTGTATCTGAATGTAAAAAAAAGTTCAAATTATTAAATAAATATTATTGGCCTAATTTGCTCAGATAAGACAAAAATGTACAACACGCTAAAAGTGTTTACGTGTCGTATTAATAAAACTGACAGCTTATCTGTGCTGTATACATGAAATGAAAACACTTCAATGTCAAATATCTCTAAATATTTGTCAGTGTTTTTCCCCCATTTGAATAGATTGACCGTGAAATTAACAACTTGCATTTGTCTTTTAAGGAATGAGAAGCAGGGGAAGATTGGGGAACGCGAAAGAATGCAGTGGACAAACAAAAACACATGCGTCTATGTGTGTGTATAAGGAGGGTGGGACTGCCTGAATCAGAGATAGATGAGGACAGTGTGAGGAGAGGGAGTGTAACCGTTATCAAAGTGTTCAGCTGAGAAACGAGGCACGGGAGGGGGAAGGGAAAAAAAAGAAAAAAAGAAAGACAAGGAGGTCGGAGGGTCACTGGATCACGAAGGAGAATCTGTTCTGGAGAAGACGCAGACACCAACCTTTTAACCTCTGTGATAATGATAATAAGAACCTGACTTTCACTCCTGTGTGCATCAGTGGAAACAGAGCTACAGTCCAAAAGGAGATATCCACCATTTGAAATAATTGACCCCTACTACTAGAAAATAACTGCTAGTATAAAAGCACACCACCGGCTACTATTACAGTTATGAGTCATCTTAAGACATTCACTCACCAAACACTTTACGGCTTTTAAACGACAAATCCTTTGTGTAAATAATAATTTGGAGTTTCTCCGTCTCGAATCCTTTGAAATACAACCAAGCCACAAGTTGAAGACCAATATATATTTTTTTAATTTTGGAAGAAAAAGTCCATTAGAAATGAACTGGCAAACGTATCTCACTGGACCTCAGTACACAGAAATGATACAAACCAAGCTGTGAGTAAGACCTAATGTACAAAACAATTCTTTGTGAAAATATCTTCTCAAAGTGCAACTGTATCATTCTATTTTTTTTTGACATGAGTTGCCCATTGACATAGAATTATAATTCATGTTTTGACATAAATGATTGCACTCGCCCAAGGAGATGACTACTTAAGATCAGTGCTTTTCACATTGTGACACCATAAATCACCCTGACTCAGCACCCTAGCCTATCACCCATGACCTTTCACCCTGACAGGCAAGACATCAGAGACCCGTCAGCTAAAGCATTTTAAAAAGCATTTCACTATCAGAGAAGTAAAACATAAAGTCGGTACCATGACCATACTATCAGGCTGGTAACCATGATGAACAGCATTAGCAGTAGTTGCAGTTCCCTTCGCACTCATAACCTTTGACCCCGTCCTGACACACAGCATGAAAGAGGCTTTTAACATTAAAGCAGACCATCACCTCTAACTTTACCCGATCAGATGTGTGATTTCCATCAAGAGACGGCATACACATGTTGCTGCCATTCAAGCTCTCTGTCACTTGAACTGAATGAACTGCTTTCATTTCTTGTCTGTCTGTTGTTCTACTGTATGTCTTTAAAATGTTTTAACCAACTGTCAACTGAGTATTCGTTTCTGTCAAGTAGGAGGAAAAGGCTGTAAATCACTTCTCTCTTATCCTTGCTCTACTAAGACACGAGGGCTCACGGCAGAGAAAATAGCTCTGAGTCGATATATTGCCCAAAGGAAATAACGTCATGAAGGTAAAGAGTTGTTTGAGAATCTCTGAGAAACACTGACAGTGCATATGAAAAAATAATTAAACGGTGAAGAAATTCTCACCTTCTGTCAAAACCAGTGGTGGAAGGTAAATACTCAAGTACTGTACTTAAGCACAAATTTGAGGTATCTGTACTTTTATTTGAGTATTTCCATTTCTTGTAACTTTATCTTTATCTAATCACGAAAAGGCAGTTTTAGTTCCTTTTCAGATCACAGTTTCTCGTCCCCTTCTTGTCCAGTGAAAACCAGGTGTCTCCAAATGCACTGATTTTGAATGTTTGCGATTAAAAACCCTCTTGGATTCGCTGGAACAGGCCTCTTTTTCTGAGCTCATGAAAATTGTTGAGAGACGCATGTTCTCACAGGACAGCGATGCTACAAACATATGATGATCTTATAGAATGTGCTGCATTGCTGTAGATTAAACTACTATGTAAAGTAGTAACAGTATGTAAAGTAGTTCAAATGGGCTCAACCTTAAACGTGTACAGCAGTGATGGCTAAATGGTTGATAATCCTTAGTTCATATTTCGGTAAGCAAGGAGGGTGTGTTCTTTAGGTTTTACGGCACTTATTTGTGTTTTCAGTGGCCTGCACACATTCTGCAGTCAACATGGTCTTTGAGGTGCGTTCGACACCAGGCAGGTTTTAGCTACATATAAAACATATGAGAAATATGTAATAACGTTTTACACACATTTGTTTTGGTTGCTTTTAGATTTAGGGTGTTTTTTTTTTTACTGCTGTCAAATGTAAAATCAAGTCAAATTTGACGCCCAACAGTATGTACGGTTAATGTCACAGTAATAAGAATCCAAAAACATCACACGTAGTAAAACACTGACAGAGACCACTTTACTGCACGATGACTATTTTTCATACTTTAAGTACATTTTGCTGATAATACTTACATCATTTTATTTAAATAAGGTTATGGACGCATAACTTTTATTTGTAGTGGAGTATTTTCTAAACACAATACTTGTACTTAAGTAAAGGTGTGTGTGTCGTGTTGTGAGGCACCGTGGTTAAGTGGTTTGTGTCTTCTCCCCTTGTTTGTGCACAGGTGCTCCAGTTTCCCCACCATCAAAAAAACTAACTTACATGGAAAAGCCCTGCATATTTCTTCCACCCCTGCTTAAAACCCAGTAAAGTTCAATCAAAAAGAGTCGGATCCTAAGTTTAGAAACGCTGCTGTCATCTGCTGAAGAAGTCCAATTTGACACCCAGGAGGCACAGTAAATCGCTTAAAAGCTGCTTGTCAAGCATTTACATTATACAATGTCTGACAATACACACTGTGTTACTCTTATTTCCTCTCATGCAACAATAAACACGCTGTGCAGGGGACACAGAAGTCTTCCTGCTTTCTATCTGTCCTCCCTCCAGAATAGGAGGTCATAAACATGCAGGTGTGTGTGTGTGTGTGTGTGTGTGTGTGTGTGTGTGTGGGAAGTGTTGCGTCTGCGCTGACACTTCAATTCTATTGACTAGAGCCTTAGTGTAAACTCCCAGAGCACATACACACAAAAGAAGAAGGCAAAATCCACGAGATTCTGAGCTTGTGTGTGAAGTGGATGGAGTTGGGCATCATCCAGGTAAACTACGTGTGTGTGCGTTTCCTTTACAGGAAATCAAAGCCGTGTGGATGTTTGACAAATTGGAAAAAACTGCAGCAGGAAGTCAAGGTATACGGATTTTTTATGGATGTGTGCACATTTTTTTTTTTTTTAAATATGCCTCAGAGAAGTCAAAGTTTGCATCAAGTGTTTGCATGTGAAAATGTACTCACAGCCTCTCCAGCAGTCGGAGGTCTTGGAAGGCTCCTCTCTCCACGACACTGATTTGGTTGTCCTCCAGATGACTATATTGAGGAAACACAGAGAGAAACGGGAGACGTTGTAGATATCATCATTATTATACAAATTATATGAATACGAGCAGAAATATTAGTGAATGTTCAAAGTGAGTGTCAGAAGAGACTCAGGCAGTGCGATCTACAACGCACAAAGCACAAAAAAAAAATCCTCTTTCTGGTGAGTGGAAACAACAAAATGTGTTGCTTGCCAAAGCAAAATAGAGACATTTCAAACATCGAGGGAGACACTTGCAGCTTGAAAAAATGCTTGTATAAACAGCCAATCAGTGCGCTGAACAAATGAATCTGGTGTGAAGTAGGTTAAGACATGCAGCATTTCAGATTTGTCACAATGTCGACAGCCAAAAGAAACAATTAACGACCCATCCCTCATCCATCTCTCCAGTGCACATCTTCTCATTTCTCCCAATGTAATGCATATTCCCCTTCCCCCCTCCCTGCATTGTGTGTCTTGTCATGTTTTGGGACAATCTAAAGCTTTCCAGATGGGGCAGAGGAAGGGAGAGGTAACATCTCTGTAGATATGTGTTTATATTTTCTGTCAGAGGATGTTAAGAGTGACATCTCCTGAGAGGGGGGGAGACGGAAGGAAGAGAGAGGAAGAGGGGGCTGAAGGAGAAGTAAAGGGAAAGAAGGAGATGGAAGTCGATAGAGGAATCACAGATTATAAGAAGAAGACAAGACAAGATGAATGAGAGAGGGAAGGAAGAATAAAAGCACCGTAACAAAAAGAGATGCAGTGTGGCTTGCCATGTGGAATTTGAATTGTTTTGGCATAACCTTCTTTTAAATATTCTTTCAAAGAAAATGTTTAGACATGCAGCTGCATTAGAGCCATTAATTCCTGGTCTGTTGTACTGGCTCGTCATGCAAACGCTTGGACAATCTGTTGGATGTAGACTGGAACACACACACAGTCAAAGATCCACGCTAAATAAAGAAGACAATAGATCGTATTTGAGAATGCAGTCCTGTTTAACAGGAGTTGGAAATGTTTTGTCCGTTTTAAAAAATAAATAAATGGTTGTAAACATGCAGCTGGACACGCCTTGTGCACGGGGACATCAGAAACATCTTTTTTTTATTACCAAAAAAAATTAAAAATTCATACGTAACACAAAGACACAAATACTTAAGAAATGTTTTAACAGTTGCTGCAAACATTTTGATAACCTACAGTAAACAAGATGCATAGAAACAAGCTCCCGCTTTAATGTGCAACATCTGATATGTGTGTGAAGATCTAAAGCTTAAACATAGGTATAGTGTAATGCACAAGCAGTAACCGTACCCAAACACAGATGTAAACATACTGTATGTAGAGTCCTGACTCCGGTACATCAGTCATAATCATGTTTATACTACTCTTGCTGCACAAAAAAAAACATATATCTTGTAAATACCAGCGAAAGCCAAATCAAGACCTAACTTTGAGAAACTATCAAAGCTTATTTGTCCAAATGAGGGATTAACCGCATGCTGATTTATTGAATGAAGTTTAGAAAAGCAATAGACGTTAAGCCAAACACATGGTGCATGGAGTCAATGCTGGCACATTGTTCAGATGAGGTATTGTTTTTATATTGGTTCGTATCAGGCATTAGTCATCGAGAGAGAGAGAGAGAGAGAGAGAGAGAGAGAGAGAGAGAGAGAAGGGGAAAGAGAGATGAGGAAAACAGAGAAAAAACGTATTGATTTCATGTGCGGTGAGCCTGGTGTATGTAATAATTCGTTCATTCGACCATATTAGAAAGTCGTAGCAAGCTTTAAAAAAGGCACAATGATGTCACGCTACCTTATGGCAAACTCAAACACTTGGCGTCTGAGTGAAATTAAAAAAATAAAAAATTACAAAAAAATACTTCAGGGGATATTAACTTCACTTATTGTTTACACAAAATGGGTGAAACCACATTAACTTTCCCATGCAGCCAAGTGTTCAATATGAGGCGCAAGTTTTCACCTACATCTAAATTTGTTTGGAATTACACCATTTCGACACAGTCTGGAAGAAATCTTGCGACGTAAGGCTGCCAAACTGATTACGCCTATTGTTGTGCATGTAGTATAGAGAGAATGAGAGAATTACAGCAAAACAACCTGACTGCTCCAATTAATGAATATTCAGACTGTTGCACTGGCCAGATTGAAATATTTGGATTCTATCATCAAGGAGTTCATACAATTAGATCATTTTGAAGTCATTTAGATGTTACTAATTGATGATCCTATGATTATATGCTGTTGTTAGTTTGCAGAGGATATTAGGTTGCGCTTGTATTGGTTGTGGTGTCTTTTTTTGCATACAGATATGGTAATAATAAAAGTATATTTTGAGAGCAAAACAGAGTGAAGTAAGCGCCAAAGTCTTCTACGAACTTATGGAAAACGCTCGACCCCAGACAGCCCTTAAGCCCTTTAAAAAACTAGGACAAACCCTGCAGAATTATCAGTACTTTCTAATAATATATGTCAGCGTGGGCAATAGGAGCTATTAACAATGTGAAATGTGTGTGTGTGTTTGTATGTACTTTCTCAGAATATCCTCTCTTTCCCAGGCCATCTCCTCCCCATTTCAGTGTGGAGATTTAGAGTGGGGAAATGTCACAGCAGTTTATCACCAACCACATGAAACAAGCTACTGGCTCGACACACACAAACACACACACACACACACACACATGCATACAAAATCTTTTCCTCTGTCCTTCTCGCCTTCTGTCTAACACGTACACGAACCAACGTACACCAAGTTCCAAAATCCAACATGGTCTTTACAAGTATAGTTATACTTCAACAAATACACTTACAAACGCAAACACACAGGCACAGATTTATTTCCACTCCTCAGCTTAGCTGGTGCGCAGAAAGTATTTTTATCTGCCGGTCTGGTTAAAACAGAGTGACGAGGGAAGCTGTATGCAGCCAACTGTGATTATAGTTATTACAGCCCTCACATACACACACACACCCACACACACACACACACTTCAGGCAGAAGAGTGAGCCCTTAGAGCCAATTAGGACAGCTGAGAGGAGGCACAAGTCATTCTGAGTGCAGCTATTTAGATATGACAACCTAGACAACTGGGAACATCAGTTATGAATTTAACATAACGTTAAATGTTATTAATGAAGGTGAAAGTTTTGAGCAAAACGGAAAAACCAGCGTAGAAGGTGCAAAGTTTGGGAATAATCTGAGCTTTTTGCTGACTTACCACAATCAATAAATCACTTTTGAAAGTTGTCTTTGCCTTGAAATAGTCAGTGCTCAGTCTGGCTCACCAAAACCCAGAATATTCTGAACAACGTTTTTTGTTTTTTTTTTCAAATTTATTTTCAAAACTGTTGGCCAGTTTTTGGATGTCCAAATATAGCACATCTTGAACATTTATCCATCCCTTCTCCGCAGGTTTTCCCTGGGTTTTCAGGGGGCTTAGATGCTGCCTGGTTTCCAGCGTTTCCACTCAGTTTGTGGAAGATTTAGGCACATTTTTGGGGGTCCTACCACACGTAAATATTATGTTTTTCAATCAAAAAGATAGAATTTCATATCCATTTCAACTATGATCACCATGTCAGTGTAAAAGCTGAAACAGATGATAAATAGACAATATCCAAAATGCTGATTTTACTTTTTGGCTTACGGGGTGCCCAAAAAGGTTTGGGCGCCGCACCTAAGACTTGTAAAGTTCTTAATCATCTGTAGGGTCGCGTGGGGGCTGGAGCCTATCCCGGCTGACACTGAGTGAAGGCGGGTTATACCTGGACAGGTCACCAGTTGATTGCAGGACTGACATATAGAGACAGACACACCTAGGTTAACACCAGTTAACCCGTTATGGCGCATGTCTTTGGATTGGTGGAGGAAGTCGGAGAATCTGAAGAGAACCCACGCAGACGCATGGAGAACACGCAAACTCCACGCAGAAAGGCCCCGGCTGGGTTCGAACCCAGGACCTTGAACATTTAGCATTCTTTAATTTAAGTGTCCAGAGACATGGGTGACATGACAATCGATTCTTCCTGTAACGTGAACAGTCACGCATAAGCTCTGCATCGACAGTTTATTCTGTTCGTATCAGCACATCTGCGATATTTTACCATCATCTTGTTGTGCTGCGTGTTTAACAAGTAGGGGTCCTGCTGCTTGTTACTGTCAGTTCAAGATCACTCTTCTATTTAACCTTGTAAATGTTCAGTAATTACGGAATTCGACTCCCTGAATAGAACACTTGCATTCTCTCCTAACCTCATTAGGATAGGAAACTTTATTTTATAGAGACGTATTTCCCCTATAGCCATATACAGGCCTATTAGGTAAATATAGCATTTACTTAATTGCTCCAGCATGGTAGGTTTTTTTTCTTGATTTTGTTGGGGGGGGGGGGGATTAGTTGGACAGAAACAAACAGGACACAATAAAGAAAAAGAATGAACAGATTAGGTACATAACAGACCTACTGGTACCTGATGAGGTATTCCAGTTCTCAAACCTTAAACTTTAAAAATGGTGACTCACTGGAATGTAAAGTGGTTTTTAAGGGGATAGAAATGTTTACTATTAGATTACACTGAGGAAAACATTATCCTTATGGTTAAAAGAAACCAATGTGGGACCTATTGTGGCCACATAAAAACATCACACTACACTTTTTGGTTAACTTAAGTTAATCGTGCTTCACCAACTCCGTTTTTAGATCCCCTAAAGTCATTAGTGACATATAAATGAGTGTTTTGTTTTGGGGTTTTTTAACACAGAAATAGATGAAAGAAAGACAGAAGCAACAGAGACGGAAGCAAACTTACAGAATCCTGAGGTTCTTGATGCCGGAGAAGTCCACCTTAGTGATTCGGGTGATGTTGTTTCTGTTTAAATCCCTGTGAGAGAAACACAAAGGTTACAAATCTCAATTATCAAATCGGATCATTTACAACATTTAACATCTTAAAAACATGAGATTATGTCATTAACTAGAGGGGCACGCCGAGAGCACGTACCTCCACCAAGGCCCCACAGTCTGCTAATTCTGCTGACAAACAAACTAACCAACTACTATCAAACGGTAACAAAAATATCACCTCCTTAAGGACAGATAAAAACATGAAAAATCTAAGGAATGTTGAAGCTGTATATTAGAGAGAAATGATTAATCAGCACCGATAGGGTGAACCCGCTACCGATCGACGTCTTGTGTATATGCGTGTGTGCTGGTGTGTTTTCTCACTCGGCTGCATTAGTGAACGTGTCAGTAGGACAGAGCGTGAGAATGCCCCACAGCTTAGGAGCCCACACACATACATACAAGTACACATAAACATACAAACACAAACAGAAACCAAAACATACAAACACTCCTACCATAGAGGCAACACGAGAAGTCCACACACATGCGCACACACACACACACACACACACACACACGCGTGCACACACACACGCGCGCGCGCACACACAAGCGCGCACACACACACACACACAGCTGCTGCTGGTAGGAGTCATTCAGAGGCGAATTTTCCAGCAAAAAAAAGAAAAACGTTGGATGAAATTATTTTCTCTTTCCATCATCAGAATTTAAAAGCTTATCATGTTTCCTGGCTGTCATTCAATCTGTTTTAACTACGGGTGCACAATGTATACATAATGCAACATGAACTGACTGCCTGAGAGTGTGTGTATAGACTGGTTCCCTTTATACGAGTACGCTGTTTATTGAAACGCTGTCGCAGCGGAGGAATTAGGGCAAGGGGAAAAAAAACACACACACAAGAGGGAGAACAGACAAACAACACACACAATTTTCTCTCTTATTTAACACACACAACTCTCTCTCCCTTACTCCGTAAGCTTTCACTTGGCCCGTCTCAATCGCAGACACACACTCACACATACACATAAACAGAGTCTGGATTTGCCAAGGCGGCCTGTGTGTGTGTTTTTCATAATATACCTAAACATTTATAAATCTGATTTAAGACCATATTAGGTTTCAAAAGGCTTCCCCATGCTGCCATGGCAAGGACCACTAATAAGAGCCATACCCTGGCCTGAGACAGGGGAAGGCTGGTGAGGGCGAGAGCAGACTTCCCAAAGCTCGAAATGGGGTCCAGGGTCCACCGGGGGTTTCTTGAAAAGGTTCCAGGGCGGCTAATAGTTTCAGTGTCTCCACTCATACAACAGGGGCCCCAATAAAATGACTTCAGAAGAGTTAGGGATGGACTTACGGCTGCAACCTATGATTATTTTCATTGTCGATGCATCTTTTGATTATTTTCTCGATGAATCAATTTGGTCAGAAAACAGCGAAAAAAGTTGTTCATTGTTTCCCCAAAGTTAAACAGGACGTCCTCAAATGTCTTGTTTGGTGCACAACCCAAAGCTATCCAGTTTACTATCACAGAAGAAGAAAGAAACCAGAAAGTATGCAAGTTTAAGATGCTGAAATTAGAGAAGAGAGAGAGACTTTTTTTCTTAAAAATCTGAATCAGAATAGCTGCCATCAATCAACGAATCATTGCAAGTGGAAAGCTGTCAAAGTCATAACTATTCAAAAATATGTTCTGACATAAAAAGAGGAGGTAAAAGTAAAAGGAACAGAACAGAGTAGAAGATTGTTTTGCTGTGATGCAGACCTTTAAGGCTGATAATCAATAATCAGTTTGAGTCTTCTTAAAAGGAAATATTCTCCGATTCCAGCTTCTTAAATGTGAATATATTCTCTTTTCTTTGGGCTGTGAAACAAACAAAAGACATTTGGGGTCGTCATCTTCGGGCTTTGAGAAACACTATTTCACCATTTTCTGAAATATTTTAATCGAGAACGTAATGGACAGATTAGTCGACAATGAAAATAATCGTTTGTTGCAGCCCTGGCTTAATCCACATGTACACAGATATTTTTTCGTGCTCAAAAAATCCAATCCACACAGGCACTTAAAAAAAAAAAAAAAAACACCAACTCCATCCACACGAAAACACGAACACACACAGTTGAAGTGTTGTCAGGGGCATACCAAACAAGCAGATGGTACACAGTTTAAAAACATATAAACTTGTCTTTTAAGGAGAAAATGCCAAAAATATACCAAGTGTGAAGTAGATCTGAGGGGACAAAATGCACTTGTGTTTTTGATCGATATTTTTTTTTTTCAGATTTTTTTCAGCTTCAGATATTTTCTTCCTTCTTTCCTCCTCTGCGACAGTAACTGAGTAACTTTCGGTTGTGGCCCAAACAAGACATTTGAGGATGTCTTGATCATGATTTTTTGCAATTTTCTGACATTTTACAGACTAAAGAACTGATTGAGTATGTGCGTATCCCTCTAACGGGCGAAATACATCGCCGCGTGACTGGTGGCAGCAACTGGAGCCAAGTATATAATTCTACACAGTGAAGCTCAAAAAAAAACGACAGAGATGGAACATGAAAACACTTGTTTTTGAGTGGAGAGGGACTTCAATTTAACCCAAACCATCCTTTCCTCAGAAGATGGTGGAGGCCAAAATAGAGCTAAAAGGAGCAGATGAAAAGAAGACAATTTAATATCCATACATTTCTTTGAAAAAGTAAACTTTGACAGTCTGTCAGCGCTGATTCGAGTCCAAACGGTTAGCTTCGATGCGTGTCATTCTCCTTTTCTTGCCTGTCTCTACCGTCTTCCAAGTAATCAATAAGTTGACAGAGTCTGAAACACAATAAAAACTATGATTTTTAACTTGAATATGACTGCATTTCTGAGCTATAGTGATGGTGCACATGTAATTACATATGAAACCTCATCATCAAGGGATAAAAGAATTTGGACCAATACCACAAAAATATAAAAACCAGAGAAGAAATTTTGAGACTCATCCATCTTGTCAGTGCATTCAAGAGAGCAGATATGTTTTTGACAGCGAGCCACTTCGCCCTCATCCAGACTGGATGCTGCTGGTTCTTGTCACAGGCTTTAAGTATGTGTGTAATTGCGAGTTTCTTGGAAAGAGCGGCAGCTTGATAAGCCTTCTTGGACGTGGTGAAAAACTCAATACAGCATTGATTTATCATTTTCAACTTGAGGAAAAAGCTGCTTCCATGATGAAAGAACTTTCTTTTTTTTTCTTGCTGATTTGAAATTTCAAATATCCGCAGAGCTGTAAGTGACTCCGAGGCAGCATCAGATCAACAAAAAACACTGTCGACGTCCCCTCCTCCCCATGTCTTATTCTTGTCCTCTCGCTCTCTCTCTCTCCAAAGATATCTTTTCACAATTGGCTACAATCTCTTTCCTCCTTCCTTCAATCTATCTCTCTTAAATCTGTCTTTTTCACCATGCAGTCTAAGCTCCTTAATGTCACTCTGTCGTTTCTTTACAACTACCTTCACATGTTGTTCCCAGCCTCCTTCTCCTTCTATTTCCCTCTAATCTCCCCCCTTTCGCAGTCTCTCCCCCTCTCTCAATCTCTCATGTCTTATCTGTCACTGTTTTACAGTTGACTAAACACTTTTTCTTCGCCTTCCTCTGTTTTTCTCTCTCTTTCTCCTAATCTCTTGTCTTTTATCGCAATCTCTCGCTCTTTTACAGTTGGCTACATTTTCCTAGCCGCCTCTTTCTTTTTTTTCCCCCCCTCTGCCCTCTTCCCTAATCTCTCCATCCTTATCTCCATCTTTCTCTTGTTCTCAGTGGAAACTTATGCTCTCACCAGGGGAACCACTCTGGAGTCAAACAAACAGTGAGGATACAGGGCCAGGTGGAGGGAGCATGGCATCGTCCTATCTAACATCTGAAAACTGAGAAAGTCGAGGCTGCTGCCGGAGGAAAACAGTTCGTGGTGTGAAATTAATTGATAAAAAGGACAAATGAACAGCAAACCCATCGACAGGGATAGAAAAGTGAGTTTAGTATGACCTTTAGTCAGTATGTAGCGCAAATCTAGATCACAATTTCACTTGTTGCTCAGTATTAATTTTGATTAAAGCTATGGCAAGCTCTGAAAGAATCAGAGCAGTGATAGATATTCTACTGGGATAATTAATCCGTCCTTAATAAACAGACTGGGGCATTAAATCTTAATTAAATCAACAATAAAACAGCCCAGCACTTAAGGAGGAGGCTGGGGTGGTACGGGCTGGAATCAGTGCATAAACAGAGCAACAATGAGCCAGCAATTGTGAAGCCCGGATTAACACTCTAACATCTATTATTAGCCTTAAAATAGAAAAGGTACAATTTCTTAAAACAAACAAAAAAAAATGTGAAACCTCATGTACTTTTACAGACCTAATAGATAGCATAGTTACTAGTTTGGAAGAGGTGAGTGTGTTGTGCATTGGTGTAAGCAGAGATCATTTCACATTTATGTCTAAGCTAAATGAAAACTCTGGGAGAAATTCAAGACCAAAAGTCGTCACCAGAAGGGCAGAGAGAGAGAGCAGTGGGCTGCCATTATGATCGGTTACTTAGATGCAAAGACACAAAACTGAGCTAAATGGTGTAAAAACCAAGAAAATGACAAAACACTTTGTGTAGTCCACCCATAGAGTTTATAGAATCATTTCAGCAGGTGTGATTCAAAACTTCAGCTGTTTCACTTTGTCTGTCGACGAATTGTCACATATATATTACAGACCTTTTCGCCCTTTCGTGTCTGAATTCCGTTTTTTAAAGAAATCAGATAAATAAATTGGAAAAAAAAAAAAAAGAAAATCAGATTATTGACATAAGCTGTTGAAATAAGACTCTATAAACTTGACGGTCAGACTATCCGACTGAAGTTTCACCGAAAAGTCCGAAGTTAGGGTTTCAGCATATCTGAATGACATAAAGCCAGTCAGTCAACCGTTTTTTTTGCACCTGGCCTGTTAAAGCCCGGGTGTTTTACTCCACCCAGCTGTAAAGCTTAACTTAGCTTTAAATTTAACTGACCAGCTGGCATTCAGACAACTAACAAGTGGCTTTAGTACAAAGCCCTAACCACTGATTGTTTCCATTGCAGGCAGAGGTAAAGCGTGCACGTGAGTGTGTTTGTGACGAGAGGATAAGACAAGAATGCAAAGAGCAGGTGTTCAAGGGAATTAATATACCATATAGGACACATGCAGAGACAGAGCCCACCTTATCTCACCCAACACCACTGAAACCAGTCAACCTTATAGTCTGGCTGCCAAACTAGTTGGCTTTACAAACACACATGAATGGTCTGCAGGGGTGGGATTCACTTACAGCTAAGCTTTATTATTTACTGCACCGCAGAGACAAAGAGGAAAAAAAAGACTATTAGGAAGAAATCTTAAACAAATAACAGAACAATTGACAGAGATTCAAAAAGGCTTAACAGAGTGAGACACTGGACTGAATGACCCAGGTAAAATCTAAATCACAGAGCCACTTGTGATTTTGTGATGTTAGCTTAGTTGCATCGAGTTTGCCCGTTGTCAAAGGATTTGAGTAGTTTACGGCTAGTTTACTCGAAAAAACTCGAATGGTTTTCTAGCTCTGCTCCAGCAAAGAAAGGATGACAACCAGCGTGACGGACAGCACGGACTCACGGACGGAAGACACGAGAGCAAAAGGCACCACTTCGACACACAGCTGATACACTGCAGGAAGTTTGGGGAAAAGACACTGAACGGTTTTCCAGTTACAAAATGATGACAGATGGATCTTAAGGTGCGGGAAGCACAAAACAACAGCAGGACAACGTTACTGACACAAAATGCACAGCAGAAGATCACAAACTATGAATGCAAGAAGACGGATGTAAATAGAAATAAATAAAAATAAGAAATACCAATGAAAGAGACGGTATGCAATAAAAGACGACGTCATACATTATGACATCAATAAAAGCAATTAAAAGAATTATATGAAGATAATGTCACAAATAAAAGCAAATAAAAAGGGATAAAATAATAAAGCAAAAGAATAAAAATGATGGCGTCAATAAAAACAAAGTCTGTAAGTCTGGGTTTTAAGAAGTGATTTAAAAGTAGTTACTGACTCAGAGTCTTATCTCCTCGGGTCAGTCGTTCCAAACCCGAGGGGCCCCTCATACAGGGGTTACATCCTCCTCCCTTAATTTTCCCTCTGTCTTATTTCTGCTTTCTTCAACCATTGTCCTCTTTCTTCGCTACAATAAAGATGCACAAAACAATGAGGAATAACAATTACAACTACTGCCAACAGCTTCCTCTGTGGCGTACCTCTACAGGAGACATTTCCATCTCTTTTCTTTTTTTTTTTTCCTCTCACACTATCAGGAGCTGCGTTTCTTATCTCTCTCTCCTTCCATCCTTCCCTTTTCTTTCATCCTCTGTTGTTTTCCAGCCAATGTTTAGGTTCTGAATGCATTCGCTTCCTGTCCTTATCTACTGTTATTTTCCACAAAGCCCTTGTACCGCTTCACTTTCTCTTTCCTTTCGTCTTGGGCTCCATCCTTCCCTCCCTCCCTCTCTCTCTCTCTCTCTCTGATAGGTATGCTCAATTTCGTTCTCTAAATCTCCCAGTTACGCAAAGAATCCTAATTGCCGTCTTCCTTTTCCTCTGAGCTCCATGCACTACAACTCGTCTGTCACCAGAAGCAGGGGCCCGGCATCGAGAGGAGTTTGAAAAAAAACTGACGCTGCAATATTTATTTTTCTGCTGTACAGTATATATGTGGAGGAATTTTTACCAGAAGACTGGAATAGCTCTATTTGGAAAAAATGAATCGTTCTGGATTTTGTAGGGGAGGGCATCTGCGTATGAACCTGTTCAATTTCAAGTTTAAGAATTTTGGACCACAGATGTATTTAAAATGTATAAGAACCCTACATGGCAGTGATAGATGGGTGGTCAATCCTTGAGTAATGTTTCAAAGAGCAGGTTTTTCACAACCTGTTTATGGAGAAAAAGAAACTGCCGTCACGTCACGTTCTGGTGATTTAAACCTATTTTATTGAAACTGAAACCCAAAGTCCATTTCAAATTTGACCCAGAACGGCTTCAATGTAAAAAAAACAGAAGAGAATAGAAAATGCAGAACCTGTGCAAAAGTATATATTTTTAAAAATTACATTTCACACAAAAAAAAAACCTCGTCATTTAGGTGCAAATGTCAAAACGGGTCAAATTTGACCCTATATAGGGGTTCATTTTAATGCTACAATTGGTTTCAATGCACCAAACACAGAAGCAGTGTGTGCTGTGACGACTCTTCTGAAATCATTTTGGAGGAAAATTAGGTCCTTTAATACAGAGGACGAGTCTGTGACACTGTGGACAAACTACCTGTTTTTGTTCGACTTTTACTTTTGCCTTGAAAAGAATGCCGGAAAAGATGCCGCCTCGATAAAAAGGTAAATGCAAATACTTGCAATGGAAACAAATTTAGCGAATGTGTGTGTGTGTGAATCAATAAGGAGACTGCAACGTACAAGAAAGAAACAGATGCCATATGGGTAAAACAGATGGGAAATAACAACAAAAGATGTTAGACAAAGGCTTTGACAAACGGTGGAGGAGTTTGAAACAACATTTTATGATCCAGACCAAGTGGTTCGGTTCGGGGGGTTAAAGCCAAAATCAGCTTCAGGTTTTGGTCCAAATACCTGTTACGTCTGTCAGTTCCACCATCAACAGCTCAGGTAGAAACAGGCAAACTTTTAAACCGTGACGCTGAGGAACCAAATCTTAATATTCAGTATAACAGTAGTGGATGGAAATGTGCATGAATTCACATTGTATTTTGCAGACTTTCTGAAAATTGCGATTCATTTTTTTATGTCCAGTTCTTTAACTCTACAACGAATGACTCCTCTTCATGAAAAATATTAGTCAAGTGCTTTCATTGAGCCTGGTAAAACAGTCAAGTGCATGTTCTCAGTATTGTATAAAGACTGCACGTCATACATACAGTACAACATTTTACCATCAAAACACATAATCATGGAAAACATTCAAGAGAACAGTCACATTCTGTCCCGCTCTCTCTTGGCAACCCATGTATTGTCTACGAGAGTCTTCAAGTTTTGGAAAATTTGGGGGTTTTGTGGAACATTCGGTCTCCTGTGTGACCGTTTACTGCTGTTTTGAATCTCTGTCATAGTGATGCTAATAGGCAGCGAACTCTCTCTTATTACAGGACTGCTCTCTGGGATACGCAGCAATCATCACTGGGAGATTTGGGGCATTCACATCATACGCAATCACACATGGAGCAAACTGTGAACGCGTGGGACAAAACGCACACACACCCACACGCAAGAAGTCCGCAGCTAAAACTCCGTCCTTTCCCTTTATTATACATCAGTTTAGTCACAGGCTTGCATCAGTACTTTGTAGATTCACTCACCCCAAATGTAACATTCTGAAGCTCAAGATTCAGTTTTTTGCCAGGATTTTGCTTGCAATTTTGCCTGATTATACGTAAAATTACAGAAAATAAAAACACACGATTCATGACTCCACAGCTGTGAATGGTTGCACATACGTAAGTTGGGTTGAAATCTACATATTAAAACTTGAATGTCTATAATAAACCAGACGTGTTCTGACAGAACTACAGCGTCACAGTGATTCCCAGTAGAATTTACACGACAAAAACAAATATTTGCTAAAACCACTGAAGGAAATCTGTACGGAAGACAAAGGTTTGCCTTATTTGAATGACTTTACTGTCGCCACAGCAGTACACTGATCCCACTGACGGGAGATAGTTTCTCGTGTAGGCGCCGCATGCTTCTCAAAAACATTGTGACATTTGACATTTAACATGTCGGCCGGTTAAAAAATGTTGTTTACTGAAAGCTGGTGGCTGGCCGCGCTGGAAGGTTTTAGTCTAGAATGTCAACAATGCGAGGAGCTAAACAAAGTGACAATTTCTTTCGGGAGGAAAACTAGAGGAGGCAGAAGTTGACAAGTAGGTGAAAAGGAGCAGAGGAACCAATGATAAAGGAGCCTTTAGTCATTAAAATATTTTCCTAGAGCAGACTGAAGGACACCCAGTTTCACTCCATAAAGGGGAATCCGTGTCTAAATGATGCACAGTACAGCTCCACTGTCTTACCCCCACTCTTCTTAAACTCTACATCTGGCCCAGTTTACTTCTAATGTTTTGTATTTATTGCCATTCTGCTCCACTTCTTCCCCATTTCACCCTTAATGTACATGTTTTCCTTTTGTCTTTCCATCCTTTCCATCTGTCTTCTTCATCATCGTATCACTTCCCCGTTCATCTCTTTGTGTCTTGAGGGGAGGGGATACAGCATCTTCTCACTGTCTTCAATTATCTGTTGCTTTGTTTTCTGTCTGGAACAATTTATGTCTCCGTCCCTGATGTTCTCTATTCAGTGTTAATGCCACTCACCCTCGAGAAGTTCATAGTTTGGTGTTGCTGTTAACCACGCAGGCTTGACCACATTAGGGAGTCGCCTGCGAGCATCCCTCTCTGTCAGAGTCACAGGCTGAACGGGCCGTAAAGCGGCGTTGTATTTGGTTAGCTCTTTTCTTTGCTGGAGTTTATAGGGCTGTGTTCCTTTTATCTCGATTAACCACCGCTGGACTGAAAGTGAATGGGTGGGAAGGGGGATGAGGAGATAATTTGGCGGCTGAGAGGCCACTTGACAAGAACAAGGACTGCTGCTTCCTCAGGCCAAGTCAGAGAAAAATGAGTCGGTGAACGAGGATAAGAGAATAAGAGAAGGTTAAGATGAATGTGAGAGTAAGAGAGAGTGAGTGATACAAAGTTTGAGAGAAAGAGGGAGACACACACACAGTGCAAGGAGGAATTTCTCTATACTCCTTCAAACATAAACAGTCTGTCACATTAAACTTACCCAAACATTCGACCGAAACGGGAAAATTACGGTGTAACTCGCACTCAATTGCATCACACAATTATGTATTCGCACACACACACACACACACACGCAAAGTGTAGGCATGCACACAAAAACACACACACACGCACAAAGAAATAAAGTCCCTGCAGAAGGGATATAATGTGTTGCTTTGGTGACAGTGGCCTAACAAAACAGTGGCATAGCTTGTTAAGATCAAACGACTCCAAGCGCACTGCACACACACACTCACAAATCCAGACTGGCGTTGTATTATGACACACACTCCCAAGTCCTCTGATCTGAGAACTTCTGTTTTAGCAGAAAGTCACAGAAGGTCATTCGTGACTCGAGGTACTTTCTCAGTGACACAGCCTCTCGCTCTCTCTCGTTATATGTCAAAGTTTCCATCTACAACCAAATGCATGTTTAATCCGGTGAAAGTATGACAGTGTTTGTGTGCGTATGCATGTGTGTGTGCGCCTGTACTTGCCTAATGATGACGGAGATCAATGCGAGTGCCTATATCTGCGTCCTCCTGTGTCTCTATACATGTATTTTAGAAACCCAGAGGACCGCCGCAGTCCTGGCTGATCTTACAGGTTCTAAAGACACGTACCGAGTCAGGACGATCTGCTTTTAGTTACCGCACTCCACATACCAGGAACTGGCTTCAACAATATTTTACATTGACCTCCTTAATACTACTGAAACAATTCCAAAGCTTACTTGCTAATTGTATTGATTTTAACTGCTCTCATATTTTATTGTTTATATTGTCAATTTCTACACCTTAGTTTTAGCATTATATAGCACTGGTAACTTTTGTAACTGATACAGCCAGTGTTTTTTACCCTTTTTTTATTGCTATGTGGCTCAAGTTGTGTCTGTATTTATTTTATGTACTTCGGCACCATTGGAAATAAGGGTCTCCCTCAGTGTGTTTAAATAAATGAATGAATGAATGAATGAATGAATGAATGGAAATGTATTTTAATGTATGCAAACATTTGTATTATTTATTTGCAAGGACCAATTTTAACCATAGCAATATGGACATTTTGACTCGTTCTGACTTCTCATGGGTTGTGTATGGGTTAACTGTGGCGCTGACGGATAAATCGCATTTTCATTATCACTGCAATATGAACATGTGCAATAAAAACATTGCACCAGATCGCCTGACACGCAATGATTAGGAAACATCATTTCATTCACATATGCCGTGCATTCACAGTCAACATGCAAACATTCGGCCAATCAGATGAAACCCCAGCACATACCCTCACATTAAGTGGTATCAATTTGGTGGCGAACGTGAGGTTAGTCATATCATCATCACAGTATTGAACAATGATTTTCCTGAACTCGTGCAGGTCTAGTTCATAGTACGCCTACGCAACAGTGATCTTCATTTGCATACTAATGACAGTACGCAGATCAAGTTTTTTTGTTGTGATTTTGTAGTTTTACTGGAATGTAAAAATGAGAGCAAGACACGTCAAACTTTTCTTGTGCAATGACTGATTCCTACTGACATTTCAGATGCATTCATTCTTAGTTTTGCCTCCAAATACAGCGGTTCAGATAATCCGTTGCATGTCTGCGACTGCTCATGTTTCTTGCTTCATCAGACTTTGTTGTAGCGTTCTAGCCATGGTCTCGAACCTCTATGATTACAGTACTTTGGTGAGCACAATTTTATAATAACTGATAGAAATTTTTGATCAAACTACAAAAAGAAGACCCAAGATGAAATAAACCTTAATTTTCCTTAGGAATTTTGTAGGGTTTTAGGGTTAAGTGTAGAATTACAGTATATTGGGTTTGGGTTTGGCATATAGCTGTAACAGTTGGGGACAGGGCCTCATTACAAATACAGCACAAATGCACGTACGTTGATACATTTAGTTCATGGTGTTTATCTGCAAGTCTACATTTGTGTCTTTGTTGGTGTTTGATGGCAGCAAGTGTGTTCACCTCTTTGTCTGTTTTTGCATACTGTGTTGTGTCAATGTGCAGAAAATACGTGTTTGCATGTGTGTGTGTGTGTGTATTTGTGTATGTTTTAATGTAGCATCCAGCCTGCTCGGTTTCCCAGAAGGGCAGTGCCTTCCGTCAGTGCCAGCTGGCTGCCTGCTTGGCAGACTGAAAGTCATTATATAGAAAGGTCAACTGCCCGCACGCTGGAGAAACTTGTGCAAGAGAATATCACCCACTGACCTAGAATTGGAGCCTAAATATTGGTTACCCTCACTCGTGCCATTTGGCATCCCATAAGTGAATTAAACATAGTTGGAAGGGCACAAAATGCTACCACGAGATGGCCACAGATGATAGGCGTGATATTAAGAGGCTCTTTGAGAACAGCAAGCTCATTGTGGTTTTATTTCTTAGTTTAGACTTGTCTGCTTTAGTAATAACACTCGGCTGCTCTTCAGATGTATTACATCACCATCATACCCACGATAACAGTAAAGCACACTCTTCAGTGAATGATGGCTTTTATTCAACAGTTACCAAAGCATGTGTGCTGACTGAAGCTTTCCTCAAAGTATTGTGCTTAGGCACAAATACCGCACAAACAAAACACAGCGCTAATTAACTCCCTGGTTTCCACAAAGACTGGCAAAATACCAATACAGCGTGGTTACCAGGGATTTATGGGAATTATGAAAAAGATCTGAATGCATCTTTGACTTATCAGATTGCTTGGCTGTGGCTAGTAGTTGTTTACAACACAGTGTTCCTTGCACTGACTTCAGGCAATGTCTGGGGCCACAATTGAGAGTAGCTGGGCCAAAACTGAAGTGAACACCACAGTACTTGGTACATTGTTCTTGATGTAATATTTTTTTTTTCTAAAATTAGGGGACAAGAACTGTGTCAGCCCGAATTAGCCGGTCTGCTACATACACAGTTTAGAACCAAAAAGTATTTAAGCATCACACACAGACGCGTGCACACATGGATTCCTGTCCCACCATGGAATGCCGTTTCATAGCTGAGGGTGTGGTGGTTACAGCGTCCACTGACCAATCAACACCAAGCTTTGATAAGAGCCAGAAGCAGAGGCTGGAAGTGTGCGTCCATTGTACACACAGAAACACATGCACACACACACTCTTACACAGAGCAGCAGGATCCTACTGTGGTGCGCACCGTGGTAGGTTGGCAAGCAGAGGGGAAATGGGAGCTGTGAAAACTCTACTGGAGAGATGCTGCTGGCAAACTGTAGGCGTGTGAGTGTGAGTTAGAGGAGGAGATGGAGGTCAGGGGGAGGGTGGTGGAGAAAGCAGGGAGGAGGCAACAAAGAGGGAGAAGGTGGAAAAAGGCAAGGCAGGGTGAGAAGAAAACAGAGAAGATAACGAAGGAAACGAGATGGAGAGAAAGAGTGAGACCATTAGAGATCAGGAGATGAAAAGAGAAGTAAAGAAAGAGACTGAGAGAAAGTGGCAACAAGGTAGAGAAAACAGAAAAGGTGTTGCTCATAAAAAACTTGCCAAAACTTATTCAAGGTGCCGTCAGCGAAGGAACGGAAAAACAGGCAGTTAAAGTACGGATTAGTTTGTGTAAAGTTGGCTCAGGCAGCTTACCACTTCCAGCCTGAACTCACACACCAGCAGGCTTACATATTGAAAAGATACGTAATGATGTGATCATACGTAGTATATAAACTTTGCTGGAGCTAACATAAATTCAATTCCAAAAGCAGAAACACATGTATAGGCATATAATGAGACACACACAAAAATGTCCTGATTGCAGTTCAACCAATTAAAGGCCTCCTCCAGAGTTCGTTACATTGAATTTCCCAACATTTCACAGCAGTTGGGGCAACAGTTTGGAATTTGCAGCTCTAAAAAATCAACACCCCAGTGTGTGTGTGTGTGTGTGTGTGTGTGTGTGTGTGTGAGTCTGAGTCTGTATCCATGTGTGTGTCTGTCTGTCTGTATGGTCCCCAGAGGGCAGGTGTGAATTGGACCCGGGAGAAAAAAAAGCCTTCCCCGTTTTCTAATTCATTTTATCCAGCCTCGTTAAGCCTGTTAAGCCTCCCCCCAAAATCCTCCACTCAAATTAGATGCAAATGAGGTCTCAAGTGGCTTCCCAAGGAGGACATTACAGAACTGACTGGCCTGAGGTAATCTTCAAGACTGCATGTGAGAGTGTATGTGGGTGCATGTGCGCAGCTGAGGCTACTATTGTTTTTTTTCTCTCATTAACCTTTCCAAATGCTCTGTTTACAATAGTGAGTAAAAACTGAGCTCTTTTTTTTTTTTGTTTTTTGTTTTTTTAAAGCGATTCATTCAGCAGTTATGACAGGTGGACTCTGAATGTAACTCCTGAGTGGCAGAAGTGAACTGGATTCAAAGTCGTATACTGTACGCAGTAAAGAGAGAAACCTGGGACTACTTCTAAAGTTTAAAGGGCCATGCTGATTTCCATGCTCTACGTTGCCAACCATTTCCCATATTTATTGATTTCATTCCATCTCGGCAGACTCCATCTTTTGAAGGATAAATGTACCATTGTGTAATCCTTCAGTGTTATATATCAGGAGTTATTACATCATGAAGTCTTTTACTTTACTTTTTGTCCAGTGGTCTTTAACTGGTGTCACGTACCTCTACTGCATTTAACAGTGAATTCTGACATTTGTTTTCAGTATTCAATTCGCCATTTCTTCTTCAAACTATGGCGAAAATTCGTTTGATTTTTCTTTTATTGGGTACACGTGGGACAAGACAGTGATAAAGAAAATATTCGGTGAAGATAAAGCAAAGATTTGTACCAGTTCCACCTGTCTTGTGATCCTTTTAGTTTGTTATTGGACTAGTGGGACTACGGTTGGCTCAAGAAGCATCTCGTTCTCTTCATGGCTATCTGACCATTTGTGAAAAATGGTGGACCTTAAAAGAAAATGCTACATAAACTGAAGCCATGTATGTAGAACTATAGCAAGTTAATGATAATAATAATAATGCTTTGGATTTGGACAGTTTGATTTGACCTTTTGACTGCCTCAACTTTTGTATCCACGGTCATTTCAGTGTTTCATGTTATGTGCTGCCCTGCTACAAACAGCCTCTCTGCCTGGGGGATAATATAGATATCAAGTCAACTGAACAAATCAATGGAATACAAATTAGCATTTTTTTTTTTTTTTTACTGAGAAACACACAACACATTTCGCAGCATACTTTATAAAAGTCTCTCGTCCACATGGATTTTTTTTTTTTTCTCTAGATGTCAAACTACAATTCCAGCTGAGGGCAATAATGCTCATCTGTCTTTCCTAGAAAAAGCTGTAACCTTTAGAACTGGAATCTCATCCATTTTAATGTTTCCCATCTCAAACTCCCTAAAATATATCTGCAGAGAGAGAAAAAGATGAAGGCAGGCAGAGAGGGAGGGAAAGAGCAAGTCTTGGCCAAAGTCACAGCTGAAACACTGACCTGGATAAATCAGGGAAACATAAACACATACTTTCTGGAGTGAAGGCAGTGGGAGGGGGCGCTGCTACCCCAAATATTCCACCCTGGGGACCCCAGCGAAAGGCAGGGGACCCCCTTATCCCACCTCCCCATCACAGCCCGCTCTAATTATTTATTTTCCTTGGGTGTAAATGTCTTCGGGGGATTGCTGTGTAAAAGCCAACAGGTCCTGGGAGGTCACCGTGGCCTTGTGGGATGGAAGAGGTATGGGGTGTGTTGTTCACACTCACACAGACGCACGCAAGATGCAATCACACCGGCTAATCCAAACACGCAGACGCAAAAACACAAATCACGTATATACTCAGGTGAAAAAGTACAAATCCGGGCACACATGCAAATCATGTGTCCAGATCCAATCAGCCCCCGCCCGCCCACACACACACACACACACAGATGCATGCCCCCTGCTTCCCTCTGCAGTCTACTGATTGTGTTTGTTGTCTCAGGGTTAGGTCTGTTGTTGATCCCCTGCGGCTCTTTTGGCTGCTCCATTATCATGCATAATCACTTCCATACCTTAACAGCATAGGTGTGTGTTTGTGATTGCAAGTGTGTGGCTGCGGGGGTGTATACGTGTCAAGATCAGACTAGAGGTGGCAGAAGTGTCTGTCAGGGGTCTGTCACTGCCTAAGGAATGAATATCATTAAAAAATTAACTGTCACCAGCTTGCAATAGCTCCGAAACTAAGAGTAAGATTTTCTTTTTACAATTACTGGGGATCTGCTGTCACTCTGGATGCCTTTACACCCTGTAAAAGAGGAGAGTTCTGAAAGACTTACTGCTCAGTGAGCGGTGAAGAATATAAAAATTTAAGGAGCGCATGCTTCTTCTCATCTTTCGTTTTAAACTGTTTAAAAACTTAAATGCCCTACCTCAATCCTGCCTCAGGACTGTCTTGGTAAAGGTTTGGATTTATTCATTTTGGAGTGGTTTCTCATGCAACATTTATGCAGTCGCTTCCATGTGGAGGTATACTTTTAAGTTTTGGACAAGAAACTACAGCTTGTTAAAAATACAACCAGCCTTGCCAGCTGAAATTCACTAAAAGTTTGAAGAGCAGCACTCGTCTGAATTAAACTTTATCTGTCTTTACATGTGTCCTGCAGGAAAGACCAGCACACAGCTTTGATATTCTAGACTCTGTATTTAAGTACTTAAAAGTTTAAAAAGTACTTAAACTTGTTTAGAAGTTCAGGCCTGCATTGATCTTCGTGCTCACAAAAACAATTGTTCTATAACGATCACTAAATGCTGATGAGAGTTAAAACTCTTTTGAAGCCTGAAACTCATCTACAAGTTTATGTATTAATATGAGGATTGTAAAAACACATTCAAGCACAACCTTTTCATTGAGATGTCATAAAGTTTCAAAGTTTAGAGAGTCTCTCACGTGGCTAATAAGGCATCCAAAGCGCCTTATTTCTAAATATACAGCCATGTTAAACCGAAAAAATGTACTTAACGAGGCGGGCTGTTTTACATACTGTCCAAAATTCACTGTCACATCTATAAAAGGAGTTTGATGAGAATCAAGAAGCATAGCCTGCCTTAAGGTCACAGGGCTCCCATGATGGTATTTTATGTGAATGATGACAAACTTTGGTGAAAATGTAGCCTAAAAATAAAACAAAATAACACTTACAGGCGCTCGGCATTCCTCGGTATTCCTTTAGGGACCGTCTTCAAACCCAGACCCTGGCAGTCCACATGCGACCCGGAGCAGCTGCACTTGTGTGGGCATCCATCCACCGACGCAGCGCACACCAGCAACGCGAAAACCGGAGCCCAAAGCCAGCAGAGCGCTGCCCGCTTATCCCGTCCGGTCGGAAGCATGATATCCACTGAAAGTACTCCAAAACCCAAGTTAGACTTATTGAAAACCCGCGGGGGGTGGGGGGGACAAGACCTAAGAAGTAAGGATTCCGAAAAGGTAAAAAAAAAAAAAAAATGTCCGTCTGACTTTGTGGTAGAAATTAAAAAAAAAAAAAAAAGAACTGATGTGAATGAAATCAAGTTCGCAGTAGAAGTTCACCAAAGTTTCACCCAAGAGGCTCGATCAGTCAGAATCTTCTTAAAGCGCTCCCTTGCCATTGAAGAAAAAGAAGAAATTGAGAAAAATGTGGATTCGGATGCGACACTTTGTACAGAAAGGAAAAAAAAAAAACGTTTTCTATTTAAAGACGTGACCGTGCGTCAATCAGATGGATGCGTAAAAGTCTCCCCAAATGCCCCCCATTCACGAACCCTCCGAGAAGAAGTTATCAGCCTGACTCCTAAACTTTTCCAAGGTGAAAATGTTCAGCTGGGGTGTAACCTCCTTCCGAGGAACATCCCTCCGCTGCCGGGGAATAAAAAGTGAGAGTTGCGGAGGGGTTGTGATCAGAAGAAAGTTGAGAGAGCTGAGGCGCAACACAGACTGGTACGCCTAGAAGTTGTGAGAGTGAGAGGCAAACAGATCTGTAGTTAGGTCTCCCCCAAAACCCTCTCTCTCCCTCTCTGTCTATCTCTCTCTGTTGATGTCACCAGAAAAGAGAGTCGGAGAGCTCTACAAACTTTCACTCGTCCCTTATCTCCCCTGAAGAAACACGCTGTATAAACTGAGCTACTTTCCCACAGTGAAGAATACAACTCTCAACTCTCAGTCCGCAGCGGCACCGCGCATATTTTAGGCAATTTCCCAGCGACTTTCCTCTTTTATCATGGGTCATACATCACCCTGACGATCTATCTTGTGATACCGGTTTTGATCCATGTCTTTTTATTACTATTATTATTTGAGCCACTTCTCCAAAAAGCCTAATGCACTATTGTCCTTGGGGATCCGATTGATTAATGTTAACAGCCAGCTGATGCGCAAGGAAATCAATGTGAGCTCGTCACAACTATGTTCGACTTGAACCCCCCTCCGCCGTCTCGTTGAATGGCATTAAGTGGGACTTTTTGATCATGTGTTTGTGACGATAAAAGCGGAGGTTTGAAACTTGCGAGTGAGAACACGCGACCACACAGACTTTACAATATACGACATGTCAAAGAAAGTTAAAGTCACTAGAAGTTATTGTGGTTAAAAGAAAAAAAAAAAAGAAAAGAAAAAAAAAAAAAAAGTACTGCCACTCCTGCATCTATTCTTAGTCGGTAGTCCGACCGTTTCGTCACAAAAAGCAGCATTAGAGCAAGTACCTTCTCAGCGCAGATCCGTTCAATGACTGGATGTCTATTACATGTTACAGTAGCGCTGCTGCCCTCTATTGGTATAAAGAACAAAAACTCACATGTGCAGCTGCTGGGATGAAATGATTTCTCTTTTCATCGAATCAGGGTCCTCGGTATTAATTCAGTTCATTTAGGGATTCCTCCTCTCCCCCACAAAATGTCAAAAAATTGGAAAGCTCTTTTCTCTGCAGTGTCTAAATCTGTAATGAACAGTGGGGAGTTCATAAATATTTGAAAGGCTGGGACCTTAAGTGGGTAATTCATTGTCTCATTCTGGGGCTTTTTTCTCCATTCGGGGTTAATTAACACATCAGTTTTCCTGTCACTGGAGACCTACCAGAGGAAAACTGTGACCAGTTTAATATTTGATTCATTTTGAGGCACCAGTAAATACAACCCCCAATAAGAAAAAAGGTGGGCATGGAAAAAAGCAGATTAAAAAAAGAAAGCACTGAATGTACTTTGACTTACATTTCATTGTAGACAGGGTGAACACAACACATCATTTCATTTGTAAATATACATCCATTCATTACATTCAGGCAGAAACACATTCACTAATAATGATTAAAAAAGAATTAATGTGATGTGAAACAGGTGAGGTGATCAGGTGATTGCATCATGACTTGCTACAAAAGCAACATCCAGTAAAGGTCTAGTCCTTCAGGAGCAAAGATGGACCGAGCATCAACAGTCTGACAACAAACACATGAAAGAAAGATACGAAGGGATGGTTTGGATACTTCCGCCTCTACGTTGCATAGCATAATTTAAATATTTAAGGAATCTGAATGTGTTTCAGTGCGTAAAGGCCAAGGGTTCAAGTCTAAGCCATGATCTATAGATGGAACCACATGGATCAGGATTACTGTGACAAACCTTTGTCAAGCTCTACAATATGGAGTTACAGCTACAGATGCCAGTTCAAACTTTACTGAGTCAAAAACAAGCCTTACGTTAACTGCGTCCAGAAGCGCTGTGGACTTCTCTGGGCTCGGAGACGTCTGGGACGGGCCATCGCCCAGCAGAAACGTGGATTCAGACCAATCAGTATCCAGGTCTTTTTTTTTTTTTTTTGGTAAAAATGGACACCGTGTGATCCGGACCAAAGATGAAAAGCACCATCTAATCCGTTACCCGTAACAAGTCGTGAAGCCAGGGTCTGTCATGGTCTGGGGTTGTGTCAGTGATCCGTGATGCACCATTAATGATGAAAAGCACATTGATATTTTGAATCAACACATGCTGCCTTCGAAACGACAACTTTTCCAGGGACGCCCATTCAACAAGACAATGCCAAACCACATTGTGCCACATTACAAAGACCGGGCTGAGGAAGGAGAGGGTGCAGGTGCAGGACTGGCTTGATGCAGTCCACACTTGTACCCAACAAAGAATGTGTGGACCATCTTTAAACACAAAATGCAATAATGAAGACCCCGAAATGTTGCACAACTTCAGACTTGCTTGCAGGAAGAATGGGATAAAATGATACCTTGCATATTCCATACAATCCCAATTTCTGTTTACTTGGGATTGTACAATCCTAAACAAACAGGATCATAAAAAGAAAACATGTAAGAGTGAACTATATCAACATATTACACATATACAAGGTTTATACTCAAGCATTCTTCTTCTCCTCTCTTAATTCTTTACTTTTTAGATACACAACTTCCTTTCTTCTCCTCTTTATCAAAAATGTATTAAACCTCCTTCAGACCTCCCCCTTACTCCCAAAGGGATAAAAGAAAAGGAAGTTGCTCTGAAACCTATTTTCAGTTTCCATCACATCGACAGCAGCAGCAGGGACACAGTGCACCTCAGTTGTTCTCTCCAGTGGTGTCCCTCGGCTCCTTCTGGGACATCCGCAGGTGCCCTCTTGCATGCTGGGAGATTAGATCTCGAGTTTCCTGGGTCTACCCTGAGGTTTCCTCCCTGCTGGCTGTGCTCTGGGAAGCACAGGAGAGAAAGCAGCTTGTCATGGAGAGTAAAGCCTGGTCTCTCTGTGAGCAAAAACCTATTTCACCTGTCTTTACACTTATTACAACCACCCAGAGCTCACAACAACAGTCCTTAAAAATGTTTAAATTTAAAACTACAGAAGAGAGCACATATTTTCACTGCAAAGAGCAAGGTCTGAATTTCTTTTTTCTTGTTTTCTGTGGGTCTTTTTAAAATGTGGATCGGTGTGATGCAAAGTTTCGGCCTTTCACTGTTTTTTTTCTAACTGACAAAATGTTTATACAAAGTTGTTGCTGGTGACATGTCTTCTCTACTCCCTGTACAATTACAACTAAAATGACAACATGCTTATTGATTTCACATGTGCTTAAATTATGAAGTTCTGCCAGTCCTGGACTCACTATGTCTCTGTTTACTGCTCTCTGGACATGGTATAAAAAGAGTATGAGGCTACTGTGTGCCTTCATTGGTAGCTATGATGATTTGGGAATTGTGTTACATACTGTAAGTGTCAAATACTTAATTATTTCGATGTTTAAGTCACAGTTAAGCCAAACAATATTCAGCTTTAGGTTTACCTGTAAAAACATTACTGAATTCGAACAAGTTACTTCTATAAATCTGTAGAAGAACAAAAAACAAAGGATTTGTGGGAATATCTTGTGTTGCTTTGTCTCCTTACGTTGCACAGTGTAACCTCTGAATGAATGGATGCGAGGTGAAAACAGCAAGATGGCAGGAAATGATAAGAAAAAGAGAACACCAAAAAGACGACTCAGGCATTCTTTAGCATGCTGAAAATGAATTGTTTATTTCTTTGTTTTTGTAGGGAGTTCTTCATGTTATTTAACAGGTGAAATTAACTCCATATTGTTTGAGAAAACCAGGCTAAATCAGATCATTCCCACCACAATGAGCATGTGTGTCTATAAAAGGGAAGCAACAGGTATTCTGATCTTCACTCCGTGTCCAACTGCAGCCAGATTGGAAAAAGAAATCTGTTACTCAATATATAGTTGCTTATATAATATGAATATGAAGCAGCATTTTACAGAGTAATGTTAAGTATGTTTTGGCCTGATGAGAAGTGATGGTTTGATCCACCATTGGTGTATGCAGACTAGTAATAGAGTAATACAAGTAATACATGATGAAGAATAACACAAAAAAAAGGACACCATTTACTGGTCGTCATAGCTATTAAACTATTGTGACGTCGTCTTCAGCATCACTTGAGCTATGAGGGAGGCAACAATGGAGGAGGATGAAACTTAAAATTGTAAATTATAATTTCTGAAATAAAACATTTAAAAAAAATTTTCAGGCGAGAATAGTTTAGACTCAAATCTGTGGTCGATTTATCAAGACAGAGCCTACTTCAAAATTTGCCTCGACATTTTCAAAGAATTCCCGCTAGCTTGGCGTCCTGCATTGTGACATGATGACACACATCTGGATCGACCAATCTGTGATCTCCATGGTTTTAGGTCACGATTAGTATCGCTTCAGCTCACTTGGAACCTCGGCGAAGGTGATGCTACAAATAGCATCTGATAGTACCTGATGGGCCTTGCTGTCACGCAGTGGAACCGGCAAAAAAGCCGAGTCGAGGCGGGTCGAGCTGATACCTGCAGTGGAAATGTAGCATTAGATAACGTCATCAAACAACTGGCTCCCAGCACAAAACAGACTCCAACATAAACTTCATATGAGCACACACAACTCCTACATATTGAACCTGAAGAAGACTGGAATCTCATTGTAGCGCTTTCTATGCCATGTACCATAGACAGCGCCCTGAGTTCGTAGAGTTATTCCCGAAATTAGGTTAATTTTTAATTATAGTCCTATACTGTGTTAAAACAATAATAATTTTCCCCTTTAAGTTTTATACTTTGCTGAGTTCACTAGTACCTCGACATAAATCACAAAACAACTGTTTCCACTAGGAAGTAAATTTTTTTTCCAAAAACAAATTAAAGTAAAATAAACAGATTAATACAAATAAATGCACAAATTAAATACGCATTGTTTCTTTTGACCCTTCACAGGAAACAAAACAGTGAAAATGGCTCATACCCCTTTAATAATAAACACCATTATAATGACCTCTGTAGAATAGTATTCTCTTAGATCACTTTAAACATTCTTATAAACTCAGTGGGCCCTCACTCACACAAGCCCGCGGCCAGGATAAAAAAAAAAGTAAACAAAAACAATAAACCAAACAATTATCCAAGCAGCAGAAGTAAAGCAAGGTGAATACTCACAAGTCCAAAGTCAAAGGCTGGGGCCTCCTTACGTGTTGGAATGGCGGGCTGGTGGCGGAACATGGGCCTATAGGAAACTCGAGTTTCTCCCTCGTTTCTGTGCTTGTAGCTCCGTGCGACTCCGTGTGGCTAGCTCCCAGTGTCCTTCGTGGCAAGCTAGGCTAGTTAGCAGCGTAAGCTAAACACAACGTGGCTGTTACATGCTTCTATCCACCGAGTCCCTCACAATGTAAACGTCTGCAGTCTTTTTGCTCTAATGTTCTACAGCCTTAAACGTACAAACACTGCAAAATCACATTTTAAGCAGCTTTTAAGTCCTTTGTCGTTTTCTCATTTTCACCAGCTCGTCGCGCTGCTTTCCCCGCTGTTTCTTTAGACTCGCTCCCTTTTTTTTTCTCCCGCCCCCCAGCCAATCACATTTCAGAAAAGGGTGACCAGTAATGTTAACAACCAATTACATGCAACATATAACAATCAAGGTTGTGCATGTATTATTTACACGGCTTGTACCCAGGTGAACAGCGTACAACCTATTTAAAGCTGCAGAGTGTATTTGTATCATACCAAGGCGATTATTACTGAACTGAATACTGAACATGTATATATTTTGGAACAAAGTTGAAAAACCAAATAGTGATATTAAAAGGGTTATGTTAAGTTACCCTAGGGGCTGCATTGTTGAAGATGCCAACCATGAACCAAAATCTCAGCTGTCAACTTTTTAACACTTTTACTTTCTAAATAAAGATATAAAATAGCTAAATAAATTAAATAAAAAGAGAGAGAGAGAGTGCGTAGATGACGGTGAGGAAAAGAGGAAGAGAGTGAGAGGAAGGTAAGCACATTTTTAATGATCTTATAGATAGTACCGGTCTCTGGTGGTGTAGTGCTTGGCATGGAGCACATTGATCTACTTTCTCATCACTCAACAGGTCATTTAACCAAACATTTGGCATCCTTGAAACACTGCATTCCGATAACTTTCACACTTAAATCCATTTATCACCTTTTCTTCGATGGAGTCTGTTTCATGAAGCTGTCGTCTAAGCTGTTGTAACCCTGGATATTTTTTTCTGAGTTTCCTGAACGTTTCTCGGTTAGTACTAAGATGTCCTACATTTAGAAGTGTTCCTCAAACGCACCACAGAGAGAAACGCCATATTGCGCGAGTGCATAGCACGGCCTTTTCTCATGTAGCTAGCGGTAAGGAAAATAGTTATGGTAAATTAACAGTCCATAAGTGATTAAATTTGTCTGAAACTAAGTGAACCGTTGTTCTGTGTAAGGAGGACTTGGTAGACGCTGAATTACACAGAGCTGAGAAGTCCTTCCAGACGACAACCATGCGGTTTCAAGCTAACCCTGAGTATCTCGGTGAGTGATATTAGCTTGGTGTAGCGATGTAAACTGGATTGTGCACTGGAATAAAAGAACTACGGAAATACCTTGCAGGAATACATAAGATTATGGTGTGTATTACAAAGTGTGTTTTATGAAATGTATATTGTGAGAAGCCAATTCGCAACCTTGTTTAGCCGCCAGTTGTAGCCTAGCAGCCAAGAAACATGTGCTTCTTCTAATCTGAGTTGGTGTCATGCACGCACATTTGTTAAAACATTTTTGTAAAGTGTATTATGCTGTTTTATGCACTTATTTGTTCAGTACAGAGTTGTTAATACTGGTTGTTAGCATTTCAGGTTAAAATAATAATATTGTTGTTTTTAATAGATATGGTGACAATGTTATCCTGGACTCTTAATGATTATGCTGCACACTCGTGTACAGGCTGGTTTCTTATTTGCCTTTGAAAGACACTTGGATTGTGATGAACCATACTATTTGCTGAGGATCGCTGCTGCTGTGGATCCCCTTCCTTCCTGGATGCGCCATCCTGGATACACTGCCCTTCACAGGAGTGTGGTATGATTTAGAGAGCTAAGACAACGTCCTGAGGAAGATCAAATTATATTTTATTTGCACTTTTTTCCCCTCTGAGATCTCAGACTTTTCTTTATTTCTTTTGGCCTGAACATCAGGAAAAAACTGACTATACTGGAGCAATTATTTGAAACTGAAAGGACAGTATAAAAACTGAAAGGACAGTACAAAAAACTGAAAGGACAGTACAAAAAACTGAAAGGACAGTGCTAACAGACTGGAAACAGTGTTAAACAAATGCTAAATGTTAATAACTGATGTTTATGAACCTGAAACAAATGGTGAATAATCCTGCTTTTGACCGGTTTTGGTATTAAGTCATTTTACTGACACATTTTGTTGTTTACGGTCTTTTGCTGTTACTCCATGGTTCAAGATGACCAATCGAGCATCTTAAAGGAAAGGAAGCTCATCAATGCCATGACAGTTTGAGCAAATGTTCAGAGTTTCCCTTTAAATGTTTGTGTATCTCCCTTGTGGGTTGGAGGCTTGATTATTCCATTTAATGAACACTACTGCCAATATCCTCATTGAACTTATGACCTTGGAGCCCCTAACTGTGTGATTTTGGGTACTAGATATTCAGATAAGGGAAATCAAGATAGATGCTCTGCCCCAGATTCCATACCCAGGATCAGCAGTGCAGTCTCTCACCAGTCTGCATTAATGGGGTTACACTATCATTCAAACACCTAGTGTCAACCAGCAACTAGTGATGCACAGATGAAGCTTCATGAAGCATTGAAGCCTTTCATCATCATCGCAAAGCGTCTTGAAGCTTCATTTGCTCTAGTAGGACATCTACTGGATCCAAAAATATCAGTTGGCATGAATTTGAAGTGTGTGGCATTTTGCGGAAAGCCTGTGAATAAAACTGTCAGCAAAATAAAGAAGTATGCAAAACATGTATATTGTAGTGATGGCAGTATACTGTGTATATAACACCCACATTTTGAATGGAGCCTGAGGGGTTCATATCACTGTCACGCGGCAAAATCCAAACCACTTCCTGAATCTCGGCCGCCATCACTTTCAGCTCCTCCCCTAAATGAAGCAAGCCTCGATAAGCACATCGTGGAAACGCACCCTCCCCTACTCGGAACACGCTTCGAAGCCTCGATACGGAACGTCACATCACTACCAGCAACTACAGCAGCTCTATGTCATTTCTGTTGGTTTATACACGTAAAAACCAGAACTTCCCTCAGTGGGGTCATTTAGCCAACTCAAACGAATGTGTAGTCACAAGATCCGACCCCAACAAGACCGTTTCCATGTCTTTTTTTATTTTTAGACAAATTCGCTCAAATTGACACAATTAAATGGTGACTAACAATTCCATGGCATTAAGAAAAATTAGAGGGGAAAAAAGTGATCTACTGGAAAAGTCCCGTCTCTGAAAGCCAAAAACAGAGAGTTTGAGCAAACAAATAATGAAAAAAATTGCGTCACCACAAAAACAACACATTGAAACACTCAAAATGAAGGAGCGATCATCCTTTTTCTTTGCATGAACCGCTGCTTATGTGTGTGTAAAACCACTCTGACGGCTTTGTTTGGGCTCGTTGGGATAAGTTGCATGTCATTAAGTTTTGAGGCTGAGGGTTTGAAATTTTGCTGTGGAGCTTTGAATCATGGCTCCTTTTTTGAACATTTCCTCTCAACATATTTTAGGGAATAAAGTGGAAAAGCCAAAGATGTTTGAGCGCTTAGCAAAATAAGGCATCAAGCATTAGCAAAGTGAACGGAGTTGGTTGATACTGAACATCTCACACCACGTAACTACAGACACGTTCTTTTTCTCCCCATTCTCACTCTTTCTCTGGCCATCCTGGTGCCATTTCCAACCCTTCATCTCCTTCTCTTTGCTTTTAATCTCCTAAACTTCCTCTCTTTCTCTTCATTAACACATCCACTTTTTATTTCTCTTTCCTTCCCGCAGTCCCTCGTTATTCTCTCTCTAGTCCCCGTCTGTCTGACTGTCTGGTTTCTTTTACAAGCTGAGAGACAGAGTTCTACTAATTAGAATCTTTCTGTGGTGCAGGACTGGCCCGGTGACCAGAGTGTAACAGCTTCACGCTTCACTCCTCACACACACTCAGAGGCAAGAAGGCACACGCTAATAACATCCTGTCACACAAAATTTCCTCTCGATAAAGATTCTTTTACACAAGGATAAGACAAAGACATTTTCCAGGCCAGTCTTCCTAGAAATTACATCTAGTTAAACGTACGTCCAGGGGCAACGGACGATGCCAGTGCAGGACATAATGTGCCTTTTAAGCAGAACGGTAAAAGGGTCTAACGGGTTTGTTTCTGTCGCTAAAGAAAAGGATTTTATGTTCTTTCTTAAATTACAACAGATTTTTATGATGATAATAAACCAAATATCTTGTTTTCCCAACATTTCTGTATCGCTTTATCTACTTAATCTTAACTATAACTTAAATGTGAAGTCACCAGGCACATTTATTGTACAAATAAGGCATGGAAACACATACACCTGTCAGAAAGACAACCTTTATTGTTTGTTCATTTGTACTCTGGAAAAACAGGGTAATCTCAAATCAAAAATGTATGCCAATCCTGTCTATAGTGGGGGGTTGTTTGTAAGACACACTGTCCATGTCACCCACTGCAATCCCCATTTACAGATCAATAAACAGGGCCGATGTTGTTCATCCTCTCCCGCATCGTTTCATCTACCACTCCATGACTCAATAAATGGTTAAATGGCTCTTGGATCCTTGTGTTTAGAGGTGTTTAGACACTTTACTATTTAAGAAGTTCTATGGTCCAGTCTTGGCAGTACCTCGACCAGTCACGGTTATTACATAATCGCCATATCTCAATTATTTGAAATAATCATGAAAATCGACTCCATTCACCTGTATAAACACAGTTGGGTGAAACTAACAAATAACATTTTATTATTATTTCCACATTGTTTACCATTGTTTGAGTGGTGCTGTGTTTAATAACCTTGTGTCTCTTTAGGGCGGTCAGTGCCGTCTGTCTGCGTGTTTGTTTGTTTGTTTTGTTTGCTTGGGATTATGTTCACACCATAACTCGATAAACAAAGATGATCAAACTCAGCAGTAATGTTGACCATGACCCGCCCTCTTTTGGGTCAAAAGGTCAACGTTCAAGGTCACATGATCAATTACTTTAAACCCCTATACAGCTTACTATGCAGGCTGATCAAGATAAACACCATTACTACTACTACTACTACTGATAATAAAAAAGATAAGGGTGGGACGACAACACTTCACCTTATGACCTTAAACTTGACCGTTTGACCTTTAATTTGATCCCCTGTCCTTCAGTTTGCACTTAAAAACAAAAACAAGAATAGATTTATATCTAAAACAAAATCTTATATAAGGGAAATTGATTAGATATTCTAAACAGGTACCATGTGTGGGTCAGCACTTCTTTTGAGTGCAGTCTAGTTCTTCTTCTGCTATGAGTTCAATGGAGAACTAGCGCTAAAGTGGTTTATTTTGATTTCGCACCTTGGTATTTCAGTAATGGGCTTTATATATGTACGTTTATTAACAAAAGGCAAACGCAAATATAAGTCATATTATGTATTAAGTTCTCTACCAATAAATGGCTCTTCTTCTTCATAAGGTGTGAGTGTATTATTAGACTGTTATTAGACTTATACAGTGGAGGCATAAAGTTAACAGACTAGGCAATAATATCATTAATCGCAGTTATTTGTATGACAATTAATCGTCAACTCAAATTTCAATATCGTGACAGCCCTACCGCTACCTAATCAAACAAGCAATAATAATCTCATTTGATGCATGTCTAGTCTAGACTGTACTGTTGTTTTTCTCATTAATTGCAAAGTATTGGGATTGAAAAACGTGGCAACCTCCAGGTTTTGTTATTTGCATACAACAGTTCAACTCTCCTCTAACGTGTGAAGGGACTCCATTGAAATCAGCGAGTTCTTACTGTGATAATAGTGAGACTTTAGTCCTCGTCTTCCTTCCCAAACCCTCTCCACTCGCTTCCTCTCCTCCTCACAGACGACCCGTGTATTTTCTCTCTTCTTCCCATTATTTCTCCTCCTCATCTACTTCCACTTTCTCTTTCCCTCCGTCACAGCAATGGACAGATTAATGAATAATTGGTGGAAAGTTTGGACTGCGCTTCACACTGGGCCTCATCCATTTATTTAAACGGTCTGATATCTGATGGCACATTAATGGTTCACGCTACACTGCTGTGTGTCTGTGTAGGAATCTGTGTGTATGTGTCAAGACTTTGTGTGGGTATTAGTGTAGGTGTCTAATGTGTGTCTAATTTTGTTTTGTTTTTTTTGTATGCCAGTGATGAAGTATGTCTTTGTACATGCATGTGAGTTTGTATGTGTGTGTGTGTGTTTTAATGGATCCTTCAGCCAGACAGATCTTTGGCTAAGCTCTACAGCGGCCCCTGCAAAGCTATTACCTCCCCGTACACTGTGTATACACTCACTCACATTTACTCTGTGTGTGTGTGTGTGAGAGAGAGGCAGAAAGAGGGAGAGACAAAGTCAGAAGCCAACTTTTAAAGGGGGCTATCATAACATCCCCATGTCGCTTTGAACACTCACTCTCACACACACATAATTATGCTTATATGTACTGACAATGTACCACATGTGAAGCATTTTTTTGGCCAGAGTGGGGAATGCCCCGACCAATACATCCTTGTCCTTTTAAAAAAAAAAAAAAAAAAAACTATTCAAACCAAGTCCTAACTTTATTTTTTTTTAATACAGTGTGTGGATATTTTTCTGAATGGATATTTCCCTCTCCGTTTAAAAACAGAAATTCTGTCCACACGACATACACTAGTATCTCCATATGCATGAGAACGCACCATCGACAACAAACACTCAAACAAACCGTTGTTTCTGGCGGACACTGTTGATCAAGGAATGTTGGACGCAGCTGATGCAGAAGCTTTTTCTTGTTGATGAAGTTGGGCAGCAGTGCCAAGTTATGCTGTAAACCTGTAATTGCTGGAGCAAACTCTATTTCTGTGTGACGTCATAGTTTCCTAAACTTTTTTTAAGAATCTCAGTTGTAGTGACCTAAAACATTGTTTACACGTGGATGAGAAGCCCCAACATAGAGGCAAATGTTAGTTTTAAATATCAGTATTAGTGCATTTCTGCAAGTAGATCACCCTGAATCTAACACACTGGACCTTTTAATGTATCTGTCTTATGACTGAATTTACATCCAACCAGTCAAACTACAGTACTGTTCTAATTCAGAAGATGTAACTTTAGGCCCAGGCTTGCGTTTCCTTCTTGAGAGCTACCAGTTTATCATGAGCAGGTTTGCAAGGTCATTCACTTTACATTTAACTTTTACAGTCATTAAAACCCTGAATCAAAACACAAGGAAATGCAGATATCATAGAAAGAGAGGCACCCTGTTTGATGAGAAAACAATCATTTTGCGGTCAAAGTATCCGAGAGTGCACAGGGAGGAATAATTGGTAGTGGGGGGGATAATATTTCTATAATAATGATCATATTTTTATAATACTTAAGATGAACCTACCCAACAGAACTGGGTTCCAAGTATATTCTTTTATCACTGTGATATTTTAGATGCACACACACAAGCATTTTAAATGGTCTGTATGGTCAGTAATTGTAAATAATGCCACATGTTGATCCAGTGCCTTTGTTTCATTTACAGGGTATTTCTTTCTTTTGCTTCCTTCCATGTAATGTTTGATTGATGGTGTAATTTACTAGAACAGCACACTGACACACACACCTGGTTATTTTCATCAGGTGTAAACGTCTGCAGACAGACTCACTTAGTGACACTCACAGTCTGTTTCACTCTTTCACAAGCAGAGAAAACAAACTTTTTAAATGATCTTTTACAAAACGGTACAAACATGAACTATATGAAATCCCGTCTTTCTTCCTTTTAGTTGCCAAAGACAAACACACCGATGTTAGTGGATGTTTCGAAGAAAATGAGACACTGCTGTGAATTTCAGATGTAGATTTTATCTTGGGAGCTTATCCTATGCCTTATGTGTAGTGACTGCAGAAGTCTCAGCAGTGGATATCTGAAACTCTGATAATCATAAACCAAAATTACCTGCACATGGCTGGCTACCACTGGTGTATGATCTGGTTGAACCAATCCTTTTACATCTCTCTTTTGTCTGTCTAGTTTAGCACCCACACAGTTTCAAAGACCTGGAAACACTTAAGAAAGTCAGGCAATACAGAGGCATTCAACTCTTCGGTATTTGCTGCAGGTCTTGGACAACATGCATAATGGCCGGGCAGCCATATGTTTGTGTGATTTAGGGTTTAGGAATAATAATTCACTAAACTCTAAATTCTAATTAAACTACTGACTGAGCAGCGGCACATCTGCATGGCTGACCTTTTGTGTGTGTGTGCGATTATTTCAGTGCTCAGTGTGTTTTCGAGGCTTGTGTTGCACCACAGCTCTAAGCTATTTACCCACAGACACAACACATTTATCTATGACAGTGAGACAGGAAACAGGTCTCTTTAAGTATGATTGTGTCCACACGCTTTCGTGTGATGGCCAGTTTACTGTAAAACAAGAACATTTATTAGGGGTCTGAACCCTGGCAGGATCCGAGGATTAACCACAGACATCCCAGACATAGTTTCAGAAGAACCTGTGTTATTCTTATTGTCCTGCTTACTCCACCTTGAGCTTGTTCATGTTGAACATTATGCATTATTTACACACATTTTAATGCTTTTTCACTGTCACAATAGGACCCTACATTTGATCGTTTGTAGACCATTTTAGTATGCTCTTTTTTTGCATGAACATTCAAAGCTCCGTCTGCGTTGCCACTTGGTGTGAGGGAGATAAAAGAGAGACAGACGCACATGCACAGAGAGATATTTAAAGGTTTTCCCAAATGGCAGTTTTCCAAGTCAAATATTCCTTTTCACACTGACGGTGGTAGAGCGTAATCACTAGGAAAACTAGCACAACACACAGGCGCACATAAGGCTCCTGATAACGCAGTTTACAATCGTTTGTCTGACAGGAAAAAAAAACAGACCTGAGTAAACGAAAGCATGTGTGTCTCGAACAATGAAGAAGACAGACAAAATGCTGTCAAAAGGTCTCTATACAAAGGGAGTCAGTTTGTATAAATATGTGTCATTTTTGGTTAATTTAAAAGGAAAGCTATTTAGATGTCGATTGCTTGTAAACGGTAGATACTCAAAGTATATGTGTGTGCGTCGCTGCAGAGGTTAACCTCTTCCTTTTCCTCCCTAACAAGGATCAGTCAAAGGTCACGATACAAATAGAGAGACGAGAGGAAAGGGGATGAAAGGATAAATTGTAAAAGGAGGCAGGGAAGGAGACTTGGGACTGATTGGAAGCCAGATGTCTAATAAGGTCTATAAATAACCCAGTGAAGGCTGACAGACAATCACTGAGCTGCTCCATCCAAAACTAAACCTTAAACCAAGATTTCACAACTTTTTCCTCTTTTTCTTCTCTCCTCTGTTGTGTTTATTTTTGCTCAGTTACACAGACGTTTTCACACAGACGTCTAATATACATTTTTGGTCTCTGGGTCATGTGTGAAGGATGTTTTAGTAATGAGGGCTGGGTAATTCCCTGACTCATTACATTGTGAAATTTTCAAGTGTCCTCTTCTGCAAAATGTATTTGAACGAAAGCTACTGAAATCCAGCAATACACAAATAAAAAACTATGAAATATAAATGTACCACATGATAACCACTTATACATTTTGTATTAAAGCTATACTTCCACATTGAAATATCTAAAAGCCTGGTTGTCTGTCAGTTACATCATATTCCCTTTACTAATGTGAATCTTTAACGTCACTTTAAGATATTTCTTTAGAATGAACAGGTCATTATTTTTGGAAATTTTCACTTGTTTTTATTTAGTGTCGTTAGTTTAGTTAGTTTTATAAGTGCATGAGTAGTTTTATTTTACTTTTATTTTCATTTTGAGGGTTTAGGGCCAGAGCCAACACACGTAGTATGGGCGAAGGCCCTATTGAAACTGTAATATTCATTATTAGGACCGGAGCACCAAGAAGCGGTGCAAAGCCCTCTTGTATCTGCTCGGATTATTATTGTTATTAGGGTGTTTAGGCATTTACATGAAATAGCGTTACCATGACGAGTTTTGATCCTTTGCCATGAACAAAGAAAATGTTGTTACTCGGCTGCACGTGATGAGACCTGTCTCAAATTTCACGTTTGCTAAGAGTCCATGCCTGAAGACATGTGCACGACAATATTTAATCTAAGTCATAGCGCCACCTACTGGCAATAGTAACTATTAGGCCATATAGTTTTACTCATAACTCGTAGATTTACCAGATCCACCTGAAATTTCATCAGCAGTGTTGTAGTACCTGGATGAGGCCACGTTTTGAAGATTTTGACCTTCAGTCAAACACTGTTGCCATGGCAATGCACTAGGCGCCATGAAACCCAAAACTGTTTTTGGGAGTTATGAAGATTTTAAACTCCCTAAACTTGGCACACATGTCAGGAGGAATGTATTTGTTTGACTGATGTGAGTTTTGGGTCGAGGTTTGGTAAAATGGCTCCATAGCGCCCCCTGCAAAATTTCAAAAACTCAGCCCCTGCGTCCACAGCATCGGATCTGTCTCAAATTTTAAATGTTTGACGAGAGTCCAGTTGTGAAGACATGTGCACGACAATATTTAATCAGACTCATAGCGCCACCTATTGGCAACAGGAAGTCATCTTATCGGCACAAACATTGTCCAACTGACCTGAATTTACACAGTGTGTTCAACACATATACAGTGACGTGGCCTATACTCGGTGGGTGTTCTCTAGTGCCACATAGTGGACACTACGCAGGATGTATCAGTCAATGTTACTAGATCCTCGACAATCTATGACGACATCTACGTACCTGCGGTGGAAAAACCCCTCGACCGCGGCCCACCCCGAGTTGCGTGGGGGGCGAGAGCCTGTTCCTAACTGCTCACTGTTACTAGTTTACATTGAACTGTTGTAGTGGTGGTTTTTAGACATATTTAGTTACATTTTATGTTGATACCGATGGAGAAATTATCCATTATTTTTTCCCAACATGAAGACCAATTCAACCTAAACAGATAGAGTACAATAACACATAAAAAAAAATGACCACAAGGTAAAAACAACGTGATGGACGTGACAAGATGACAGCACATCTGTAGTCTCAGATTTCCTGATTTAGAGCTTATTTTGTTTATTTTCATGTAATGTTATGAAAGCCAGTGTATCAAGCATTGAATGAAATGAAAGACAATGAGTGCAATATTAGTTTTTATTCAACAAGACAAAAAAAACAACATAGATGTAAAAAGATGAAATAGACATGAAAGGGAGATACAGGGAATGACAAAGAAAAGGTACACAGACTTCGTTTTCCACAGAAACAGCCGGTAGAAATGTCCATCAAAGGGCTACTTTTATACTTTGTGTACATTTCAGAGCCTGTCCTTTTTTACTTTTACTACAGTAAAGAAGTTGAATCAGTACTTCTACATTACTTTTTTTCACGTAAGTAGTTCAGTAAAGAAAGAATGGCTTTTTCCACCTCTGCTGCTTAGTTATTTCATACGTGAAAGTCCAATAAAAATGCTGAATATGAGGTAATTAGTCTGAGTTGTACAGTATTTTGTTTGTGCTGTGTGAAAATCCACAAGATTCATGAACTTATGTACTTGAATGGGTGATTATTTGTAATCCGATAAATGTCTAGTTTTTCCCAGAACTGCAATGCTTCTGGCGAGTTTAGCTCATACATGAATACTATGACATTTCCATGACATTGAAATCAAAGCGGACGTATCTTAAAGTGTAAATCCACCGATGGCCGCTATAGATGCTGGCTCCAACACACTTCCATTCAGCTTCTCTCTAGAAATGCTAACTTTTATTCATCGAACTGCACATGTTGAATCTGCATCACCGGAAGGCCTACTTTGCACACATACATATCCCATGAGGCACTGCGTCAATGTCGTGGCCGTAGTAACCAATCAGTGTGCTTCAACTACATGCAGCTTAGAGTAACGTTCAAGAGATGCATGTCAACATGTTAATGCATATATCATTATACGTGTCTTTATCTCCAGTCATAATTTGAATTGGCCGTCGTAACACTTCTTTTTCTATATTCTTCCACTTCACTCTGACATCTGTCTTGCACCATCAGTACAAAGGTCTTAGTTGAGCAGCATTAAAATGTTCCTTTAATTTTGGTGGCGCCAATCCTCCATCCTTGGGTAGCTTGTTCTATGCAGAGTTTTCCTGATGATGTCCTGGGATTCACGGCCTCTTATAAGCCCTGTTTGGTCTTCATCTATTAGTTCTGGCAGAAATGCATTTAATCTTTTGGTTGTATATCATTTGTAATCTATGTTTAACATTGAAATTGGTCTATAGTTTGAGCACTCATACTTATCTTTGCAGTGATAACTTTGGGCTATGCCTCATCAGTAAATCCCTGCAGTCATTTTTTTTTAAATGCCAAAACAGGGTTTGCGCTGGTGCAAAGCAGTAGTTAATCTGGCCTTAAGTCTATAGCTTACTGTTCACTGGTTCCAGCTTCTCAAATTCTTAGGTTTTGTTTGCCTTTTATTGGATGATGTATCTGAGTTTTGACAGTAAGGAGGGTTATCAGCCATGTTTTTATTTTTAAAATAATGTGCACAAAGTTCAAAGCAAGTAGAGTAAAGTAAAGTAGAAATACGAAAGAGGGGGATGTTAAAACCAACATGGCTCACACATTTCTCAGTGTTTGTACTGAGGTAGTCTTTACTTGAATATCTAAAGTATTTTTCAATTTTTTCCCCTGATTCTTTTCTGCTTTGTGTCCTAGTTTAAAACAGTCACTGGACTTTTCTCTCCTGCATCACTTTTGCCCTTTATTCATCTTTTGTTCTTCTTCCAGAGCGTTAACGTGTCTAGTTGTCTGGAAGTGACATTGTCAAAGGGAATTTAGGGTCAAAGACTGTGGTTTATGATCAGCGATACTCATTGCTGTTTTGGTTGTTTTTATCAAAGGAAAAGCAAGAAGAAGATACAGGATTGCAGGAATAGTTTTCAATAATGACAAAGAAAGAATGACCCATTTCCCATTTACACATTACCCAGGTTTCATTAGGCATGTTTACTTAACTGGAATCATACCTATTTTAACTGACTTCCTGCATATCTGGTAAAAACTGAGGAAAACCAAAACAAATCTATATCCTCTTAAGTCATCAAGTTCATATCAGTTGATCTGAAGCATACATGAGAAGACTTAGCAGCTCAAGTCCTGTCAGCTGGATGATTGGAGTTTTTTTTCTCACTGTACAAATACACACTCATACTATATATACATCTATATATGTAGATAGATATAGATAGATATATATGTGTATCTATATACCACAGTCATTTTAATGTCACAGCTCACTTCTCCATATGCAAATCTTCCTCTAAAACAACTTCTCCGTCAGACTATTTTGGAAAGGCACCATCTATGTGTCCTGCACCTAGTGCCACCCAAGGTTTTTCCTCTATTCCAGAATGATAGTGGATGGTGCCAGATCTATCTCTAATAAAGTGTGGAGATAAAGTCTGGAGGTCTGGCTGTGCAAGCCTAATTTACTACCACATCTCTAATTATTGCTTTGATTGAGAGACACAAATCAAATATGTTTGATGTTTTTAATACACATTTCTGGTCAGAAAACCCAATGACTAAAACATAAACGGACTGAAAATGTTGGAACTGTTATTTCATTTTAGTCAGGACTCACCACCTGAGAGACTAAACTGAAAATGTCTCACATTTGTCTCCCGTGTTCTGCGTCTCTACAGTCCTGTCTTCAAACTTCCTGTCTCCATCTCAGTCCACTTTCTCTCCGCCTGTCTGTCTGTCTGTCTGTCCTCTCCTCTACTTCCATCTTTCCACTTTCCTTTCCTTTCTGTCTGTCTACATTCCTCTCTATCAGATAGCAGCGGTCTTATCGGTGTAGAGGTGCTGAGCACTGTGAGCAGCTCCACAGCTCCACCGTAACAACAACACATTCCTGCCCGCTATGTCTGTGTGTGTGTGTCATGTGTGTGTGTCTGTGTGTGTGTGAGAGTGTGTTTTAAGTAAAGATATGAAAGTGAACTTAACGGATGTGTTTTAGTCCATGTGAGAGTGTTGCAGAGAAAGGAAAAGACAGGCTCTCCTTTGTGAGGCGCGGGTGTGTGTTTTTTAGAGATATGAATGTGATGTTAAAATAAATGTGTGTGTGTTTATGTGTGCTTCGTGTGGACACATTCCTCTTCGCCACCTCCAAATCCGTCAGACTCTGCTCTGAAGGCCAATCAAAACAGACGTAAATCGCAACCGGATATAAAAGCCGTGCCAAAGCACAGGGCTGTGTATTCACGTGGTGCGTATGAGTTTGCGCACACAAATATGTTTCAAGTAAAAATATATTTCTATCTTAAATTAAATTAGAAGCAAAGGCTACAATTATGGGCTGGTATTATAAAAAGGTATTGTTAAGTCATTTCTGTGATCAGTCTCAGATTTCTATCAGAGTTTCTTAACATTTTAGTTTGTTGACATTTAGTTACAAAAATAATTCTATAAGGTTCAAATTCCCTTAACTTACAGGGAAAACAGATTGGACATGTACTGCACAATAAATATTTCATTTTTACTTTTTTATGTCATTATCAAAATTGCCTCACTCTAGAGGAAACGGTTTTGGTAGAGTGAAAACTGTAATGAAACCGGGCACTCCTTTAAACATTTGACAAAAATGTGATCTGACTTTGCCCTGTTTAACTGCCAGCATGGATCACTGGCTAATTTACAGCATGTTACATGATCCACCAAGGGAATACCATCACAGGTGTGTGTGTGCGTGTGTGTGTGTTACAGGATCTATGGTAATGCTATTACTCTATCAGCGTCTCATTTCCACCCCCAGTTCTCTGGCTGTGATGTTATCTGCTCCATTTATAAAGATATGGTTACAAACATTCTGCTTTCCAGCTCGTATGAGACGTGTGTACCTGAACATCCACACCCATGTACGTGAAGATGTGTGCGACGACATGTGCGTGGCGTGGGTTTTGTATGTACACATGCCTTTTTAAAGTTTTTTTTCTTGTCATTATTTTTGTTCATATTAATAGCAGTTATTTAAACAGCATAACAAAACTACAAACATTATTCAGGGAGATGACAACATAATTACAGGGCTCAATAAAAAGGGTTGCCCAATTGCCAAGGGCAAGTCAATCTTGAAACTCACTTGCCCGATCAGATAAAATTGTATTATTCTCATTGTTTTTTCTAGAGCTGATGATGGAAGTATGAGGAGTGAGTATCTCTCTTGCGCTTCATCTCTGTTGAGAGTTGGTATTAATAAGGTACAGATAAATTGTCAGATCATTTATGAGCTGAAGCACAACTAAGTATTTCAGTTATCCTAAAAAGAGCGTTTATTTGGGTGGTGTTAGAGGACGGAAGCTAAACTT
>JAPQRN010000002.1:5607629-5622831 GCA_037367275.1 Coranthus polyacanthus
TGAAGCACAACTAAGTATTTCAGTTATCCTAAAAAGAGCGTTTATTTGGGTGGTGTTAGAGGACGGAAGCTAAACTTTCACAGTTTGCAAGTCTGAGAGCAGAGCAGATAAAATGAGAAAGTTTCTGAAAAATATCACCCGAGTTCCATAAGAAGAGCCAGAAATATCTTGCTTGCGTGGCAGCCAGGACGTCTGCCGACAACTGACAAACATAGTAATTAACTGTAATGTCCATTGTTGTTTCATAATTGCTGAAGAAACAATTTGTATAGGGGCCGGTAAAAAAGTACTTTGGGCAAGTAGACTTCTGACGCTTGAGTTTAAAAGTAACATTAATGTTGAGGCCTGAAGTGTAGAACTTGTGGTGAACTTTAGGTCAAATGCTAAGTTATTAACTAGGAGTAGGAGATGGAGATAGAATCCAGTTCAACTTAGAAATAAAACTTTTCCACAGAGGAGACAGTTAACTGAGCAAAAGAAGCAAAAAACTGAAAAAAATATACTTTAATCTGGGGTAAATATTCTATTGTAAGCATTTATTTTCATAATGTTGTTGATTTACAACATTTACACAATTAGGTACCAAAATTCAAAATCCCCAAATAAAAATAGTGCTCTTTTTAATTAACCCCCCACCCCCCCAAAAAAAGTAACAAAATGAAACTGTCTGGTTTCCTCTGTGTTTCCATCTCTTTGTGTTCTCTTTCACTCTTTTGTCAGTATTTTTCCTACTTCTCTATCTGGGTAGGATAAATGTGTAAAAATAATTATTCCTGATCTGGGAATCTGGGAGGGGTTAGGGTTAGGGTTTGGGAAGGAGTTGAATCCGTCAAGTGAAGATCAAAACAGCTGCTTCAGACGTCCCTCAAGAAGTCGTCACTGGGTCCGGCTCGCCATCACGTTCAGCAGAAGCTTCATCCAGTCACTTCCAAACTCATCGTTTCAGCTCAGTTAACTTATATCTTTCCACTTTATTTCTTCAAAGCTACTTCGGTCTTCTCTCAGTGGGGTCTGGCACGGCAGGAGGTCTGCACAGGAAGGATCCACAGTAGATCAAACGTTAGTGCCAATGTTAATCTATACTGGTTACATAAGGATGAACATTACACTAACTTAACCTGTTATAATGAGATAACATTGTTTTAATTAAATGGCTCTAAGATGAAAGAACAGGACAGTTTTGTGAGATGGTAAGAAAAAATCATCTATTTTTTGTCAGGAAATCTTGCTTAATGAAATAATTTGCTTTCAGTGTTGTGGAGTAACCACTTATGCTGCATATCTGAATAAATATGCTTTTAATGTTTTCCTTAACTGCAGTCAGAGTGTGATTTATTTTGGTGGTTGTGCTTTAAAATCAAAACATGATCATCTTAATTCAAGTCATACAGAAGAACAGGGAAAATGGGGAAGATGACATTAAAAACAGTTTGACATTAACATTATCATTAGTATGGTTTAAATGAATGTTTTTAGGACTTTTCCATTTTATTGCCCAGCTTAAAACATTTGTTAGATGTGTGCCACGATAAGTTTGAAACAATTAAAAAAGTTGAATTGCTTATTACATTTTTAACATGGCACCTAAAATGAACCTTCAAAAGTAACCTCGTTTAACATCATTAAAACCAGAGGCTACATTTTCTAATGAGACCTGAAGTTGACAAACTGTGCCTCCAGGCCAAACAAGGCGGTGTAAAAACAAAAAGTCATTATTTTAATCCCATAACTGGCTGTCAGACTTTAAGCAGAAGCAGTCAGGTGAGGAACAAAGATCGAGCCGAAGGAAAAGAAGAAGACACGCTCTCCTCTGTCTCACAACAACAAGCGTTGCCCTTTTCCTGTCCCTCAGCAAAACTCATTGGCCTAAAGCAAAACACTGCGCCCAGAGCTGCCCCAGAGCAGCTGCCTCACGGTCAGCTCAACAAGATTACACTTGAACTGGGCAGATCCCAGGCGTGTGCGTGTTAGTGTGTGTTTGTGTGACCCTGAATATCCCTCCAGTCACTGCAGTACAAGAGAATGAGACTCTGACAGGGTTAGTTTCTACTAAAGCAGACGTTTGTTCATCCCAGTCAGGCAATCTGAACAGTCCTCCAGTTGGTGGTGGTGAATTATTCTGAAATAATGATTTAACAATAGAAATAACATGTGGAGGAAAAGAAACCTCTAACCTTTGAATTAATGAACGACCAGCTACCGATTAGACTTGAAGGAGGATTGGAGTCACAAAAGTAATGACTTCAGACTTGATTTGAACCAAGGGGAAAGGGCACCAAAATGAAGCCAGTGCAGAAGTATCTTCAGGTGTAATACCACTGACGACCACTAGAAGCTGCTCCAAATAGCCCTGGTTCCCATAGACTTACATTGAACTTCTCTCTAAAAATACTAAGTCACTCATTTTTTTCAGGACTCATTCTGGTCTCATTTGTTTTATTTGGACCCTTTCTGGTCATCCTGTAAATTTTTCCTCCATTAATAAGATCTCAGGTCGAATAGAAGCTTTGATGTCTGCCGTGTCAGGCATCGATTGACAGGTGTGATTGACAGCTCTCTCGCCTGCCGAGTCAGCATTTCAGACTGTAGTTGTGGTTAATAAGTTACACTAACAAGACAATAAAAGGACTTTATGAAGTTTACCATTTTACAGAGTCAGTAAGCTAGTGCTTAGCATGAGCTCACCCATGACCCCTCACACTCCCGCAGCTCCGCCCTTTTTTTTGTCCAAATATGGTCACTTCCGGCACCAAAAAGCCAACATGGCGACGACCAAATCAAAAACTACTGGCTATAAAATGGCAGTTCAGGAACCAATGGGTTCCTCCATCCACTAATTATACACAGTCTATGACTTCAATTTACTGTGAGATTAAAAACAAATACATTAAAGGTCTTCCATCATTATCACAATTGTAATTACTGGACTAAGTTTTAACATGATGCAGTCAAGGGTCAGAGTATGTATTTTTTTGTCTTTTCAAAAGAGATCCGATCTCAGAATATGAAAAATATAGGTGTACGTTGTCATAGTGTATTTTTTCATTTGAAACCAAAATTTGTTTCTCTTTTGGATTGATTTTATTTTTTGTTCTACTAAAATGGAGCATGAAAATCAAATCCCTTTTTGACCCTGGAAAAGAAAAATGCTATGCATTTCGATTATGATTTTGTATCCTAAAACTAAAATCAAAGAATCACTGGTTTGTTTGTTTTGTTTTTAATTTAGTACCCATTTCTGAAAAGAAAATCCAATGACCAAAACATACAGACTGAAACTGTTCAGGCTGTCATTTCATTTTATTCACTGGCTTCATCACCTGAGAAACTTAACCCTGACTTAAAATATCTAAGAAATTAAAAGGCTAATTAAAAATAAGTTGATGAGGTTGTAATTGGATAAACATTATAGTTAGTGTTGGTGTAATCACCCACTGGCATCACTCCCATCATTAAACACACTAATAGGATTTGGGCTGTAATTCACATCATATCGGTCTCTTGCGTTTGCATTTTATCTTGCCTGCTAAAATTAAGCTATATTTCAGTTTCTGGTTTTAAAAAAAAAAAAGGAGTCTGACTGAGCTGTAATTAAATAAATCTCTGCCGTACTGTAATTTCCACTGTTATTTTGCCCCTGTGCGCTCGAGACACATGAAGTCATAACATCAAAGTCAACAGCCTGCTGGTAACAGGCAACACCGACCCACCAGGAGTCAAGCTCCCATGGCAGCAGACACACTCAAGCCAACATGCTCGGCTCCATGCTGCTAGCTTATCTCTGATCCGCCATCTCCCTTCCTGCGGTTTGGATCTGATGAGGCTCTGTACTTCAAAGTTTGTGTATTTGCAAGCGTGTGCACTTACAGTATGTGTGTGCATGTAATGAAAAGCACCTGCATTTGATGTGGCGGGGAAATATTTAGTGTGAAACAATGAGGAGACATGGATGGATGAATGGATGGAGAGATTGCAGGACGGGTGGACGGGTGAAAGGAAATCTGTCATTTCTTCATCTGTAAAATAGTTTGGATAGTGATGCTGGAGACAAACAGTGTTGGGGTGTATCTAGTTACATTTAATAGCGTTAAGTAATTCAAGTGCAATATTATTATGAAAAAGGCATCCGAGAGGGGATGCGGACCCTGCACACAGACAAAAAAAAAAAACCCATCTGTGATCAGCGTTATGGACACAAACACACACCTTCAAGTTCCTGGTTGTTTTAACAGACTTCCTGATAAACACAAAGTTAATATGTGAGGCTGACCTGTATGAGAGGAGAGCGTAGACTCACACTGTGAGGGAATGCATGTTGAGCAGTCCATTCACTGAAGGACACAGTTCAAGAATAGAGTTCAAGAATAATGCTGAACTGTCGATCACTTTGAAAGTAATTAAATCAGCATTTACCTTATTCTGCAAGGAAACTTTGAATTATAAATGGAGTTTATATTTCACAAAATGAGCTTTTCCAGGGTCGTCCACAAACGGAAGGCTCCTTTCCACATGTCGAAGTGTCCTTGAGCAAGACGCTAAAAGCTGAGGCTGTGCCACTGGTGTGTGAATGTGTGGGTTTGTGCGCAAATGGGTGAATGAGACCCATTGTAAAGTGCTATCAGTACCAATATAGTAGAAAAGCCCTGTATAAATGCAAGTCCTTGCAAGTAATTTGCCATGTTCCTGTAGTATGTGACACAATAAAAACCTTGTGAGAAGTGAAGGACTTCTGTCCACTGAAACGCTACAGGGCCTTTCATTTGATTTAATTTGATGAATGTGGAAGATGTTGTTTCTATTAACAGCATGGGTGTACAGAGTGATTTTCTGACACCAGTTTGTTATTCCTTAAGCCAGATCATGGATGTATTATTAGAGCTGGATTCTGGACTCAAAACTGGTGCCCAATTTCAACAGAGAGCTGCTCATTGGCACCTGAGCCAAAAAAGATCCCGCTCGGACCAATGGCTGCTCAGACCGTACAGTGCGGTGACGTCACGGCTTTTAAAATCTATCTTTTGGATGTTTAGACAATTTAAAACATTTAAAACATCCATATTATAAAAACTGATAATAAAAAGCGTAATTTACAATCTTTTTTGCAGCCGTAGGTGTCCTGTCAGCGGTTTTTACAGACATTTCTTTTATCATTGTGGTCAATGGGGAAAATGTTTTTTGGGCCACAGGAGATTTTTTTCATTGCAGTACTGTGAGTGGCCACTGGTGGAATTGGCATCAAGTCTGAGCCGCAGTCCCGTATCCAGCTCTAATAAGACATCCATGAGCTAGATGCAGCACAAAGTAATAGATTCCAGATATTCACTCACTCAATATATGTATCAAGTTTGATTAAGGCCAATGCATATGCAGTTACTGAGCAAAAAATAAATGACAGTTACTAGTCGAAAGGTTGATGATTACAAAGAGGTTAAATAGAATCGCATTAAGTCTTTCGCTTTGCATCTTTTCGCCATGTAGGAATGTCTTCTTTTGGCAGATTTCTGGTACAAACAATCAAGGGTAGGATGCGGTACAAGGAGTTTTCTCTACATCTAGACTCGCTCCATTCCTATGACAGCACGGGCTTAAATTTTGAGTGTTGGTCTGCCAGTCAAATCAATGCACGTTGCTCTAAGCAACCGAGTTTCATGCCTGGCTGTGACCATCCAACCTCGACAAGGCTGGGAGCACTGGAAGTACAATAATATAATGAATAATGCATCACTGAATCCAATTTATCGAAGAACTTTTAATACAAGTTTGACAAGTTTAATCATTACCTATTTCATTTATAGCGGGGTAGCTAATCGGGAATCTGTTACATTTCAGAAGTAACCTTCCCAACACTGGGCACAAATAGGTTCAGGAGAGAGGAGAGGAGAGACGGACGGATGGATGGATGGATAAAGACCGGGGCAGAAAGTCCAGAGGTGGGTTAGTTGAGCTTCCTGAATATATAACAAGAAGATGAATTGGCATGAATTTAAGAGGCACAAAGGCTAAAACAGGATTGGAAGCATGGATGAAGAGAGAGGAGAGGAGGGGATAAAAGAGATTGGAAAGAAGGATAGTCTTGATCAGATAAAGTGAACGAGAGATGAAAATATAGAACGCAGCAGGAAAGAAGAAGGAAGGGAGGATTTTTGTGTCTGAAGGGATTGTACACATGGCAGCATGTGCGAGGGATGAAGGGATGGATGGGAGGATTGAAGGTGGGTGGGATGAGGAGGATAGGGCACAGTGGAGAGAGTAAATGAGAGACAGCGATTGAAGGAGATTTCAGCCGGAGTAAGCTCTCATGAATGGAGATTTAAGGGGGTTTTGGAGCAGTTTAAAATAGTCTGAAGAGTATGGCTACAGCAGCACTCCTTATACAGTCATTTGTTATTCTTTTTTAGCGGATTTTGCTTTATTTTACAGTGGATATACAGAGCAAACATGGGAGGCAGATAATTGTGCCAGGGTTCAAACCCGCAGTCTTTCCAATTTATGAATTGTGTTACAACACTATGAGCCTCAGTAGACACTCAATTTTGCATGGTTGTTAAGCTTATACCGTAAACAGAGGGAAATGCTTAACGATTGGCAACATCTACACCTACATCTGCATCCCATCATTTTTGTAGCCACTATATATTTTGGTGGTAATGTGATGGAAACACTTTAAAATTCAAAGCAGGAAAGGAGGCATTGACTTTCATGAACAGTTTTTCTCCCACTTTTCTCAAAAGCCAGTAGTGAAATGAATAATGAGACAGGGGATGGTACCAAAGAACATATCATGTTAGCGTCTCTGGGATTTAGAGAATTAAGGGGAATTAAGTGGTCACTAATTTAGAAGATTAGATGTTTAAGTTTTTTCAAACTGAGATGTTGGTTTGGGAGCGATGAAACAAATGTCAAATCGCCATAAAACCATTGGATTAATCTGCTGTGGACTGGTTTGTTTTTTTTTTACCAAAGAAATCATTATTTCAAAGATCCAGTGTGTAAATTTAAGGGGATTTAGGAGGATCTATCTCCAGAAAAGGAATATAACATTCATAATTATGGTTTCATTAGTGTATAATCACATGAAAGTAAGAATCGTCGCGTTTTTGTTACCTTAGAATGAGTCATTTATATCTATAGAGGGAGTTCATCACCATTCACGAATCCCACCATGTTTCTACAGTAGATCTGAGTGGATTTCCTCTTCTTCTTTTAGTTTTCCAACAGATAATATAATAGGTAAGATTTATATAGCGCTTTTCTAGATACTCAAAGACGCTTAAATAGCGTCTAGCGTTAAGCTGCATTACCGTCAGCTTCTATGTTTGAGTGTGGACCAGAGTTAACTAAAAAGCCCAGAACAGACAAAACACACACTGGCTGTAACGAGGGACTTCCAGGTTTTTTGCTTCCACCGTAGCTGAGGGTTCAGGGTGCATTCAGTTTGTTGTAATCTGCAACTTCACCACTAGATGTCACTAAACATCACACACTGAAGCTTTAAGTACACCCTGCACATTTCACTACAGTCACTCATTAAAATAATTGATACCACTCTAATTCTCCCTCCTAATTTCTTGCTCTGATCACAGATGAGCTAGAAATGCTTTTTTTTAAATACATAAACCTGATTCCTTGGAAATGTTTAATCCCCTTCTGAAACAGTATTAATCTGTAATAAATGTGTTGCGAGGGTATGCGAGTTCACCGAGAAAGGTCTTCCTTGGATTTCTTTGTAATTGCCCATGTCTGTTGGCCTGGATTTCCCCACCACCACCACTTTTTCTGACATTGTGAGATAGGCCGTTTGATTGGATTGCATGACTCTGGGGTCTCTATGAAGGTATGCACTCAACCAAGTGCACTTCTAGTTCTGTGCTGTTTCGCTCTAACTTTCATTTTCAACTTCTCTGTCATTTTACCTCCTCAGTCTGTCAGCAGTATTTACAAACTCGCATGTCATCACTTCGTCCACATTCAAAGAAAAAAACTGAATGTTGGATGCTGCTGTTTAAATATTTTTGCGATCCTGTCTTCACATATACTGTTGCACAACTCTCCCCTCGCAATAACAATTACCATTTTCAATTTGTTCTTTTGAATTTTAGTAGAGGAATTCATCTTACTGTTTAGCATCTGAGGAGATCCCGCTCTTTACATTTGTGGATCTTTTATGAAGGATGCTCAACATGGTGGCAAAAAAACCCCACAAAAAACGGTGTGCATTTCCATTTGACCTCTACTTAGTGATTTTGTAAATGTTTGAATCAGTGTCTATACAGCTTCCCTCAAAGGTCTGTCAGATTAACACCACAGCAGCACACACACTCACACTTGGATTTGAACCTTTTTAACAAGAGGTCACAGGAAGGAAAGGTTTGTTTTTATTGAGTGGTGTTGATGGTCTAATCTTTGCATCTCAGTTCCCAGAAGATGAACGTTGTAATCCCCAAATGATTCGCACATTACCTGAAAGCTCCTTACTGCCAACAACATAAAAATCTAGTAGGTAGAATAAAGAAACAATGGCTAAAATAAAGACAACAGAATAAAAAGTATCAGGAATAACAATATGAAGAATGTCATATGTTTTACTTCTTTGTGTTCCCGGAACAAAAATGTTGTTTCCCAATGTGCAAGTTATTAAGAAACTAAATCTGCGTAATAACAGAGTCACTTCTTCTCATGCCAAAACTAGATGACTGATACCATTAAACACAACTAGAGGCCTGTGAGTCACAAACTCAATTAATGGAAGTGATGAAATGTATGCACATCTAAGCAGTGTTTTCCTGAGGGTTGTTGGGATGTTTGTTTTAGAGAAAGAGAAAGACAGATGGAGAAGAGTGAGTGCAAAAGCAATGAAAAGTAGAAATTTTATCCAAAAGCGAGTGGGAAAAGCTAAATAACAAGCATTCATTTAACAGAGCAGGAGAAAACCCCTTTTGAAAGTGGCTTATTAGATTTCACTCTACTTTGCTTTTAAAAGCCAGGAGTTTGGGACAAAATTATATGTTTCAAAGCACTGTTAGCAAAAAATCTGCCTTGAGTAGCAAAAGCAAAGACATTTGTCTCAACTGTGGAGCGGCTGGCTATTCATTTTGAGCAGGAACCCATGTAATTTACTGCTTTCCCAAGCACAATGTAAACTAAATTACGGGTTGTAATACAATGCATGGCTTGCATTGATAACAAGGCCATTCGGCAACAAGGGAAAGAGTCAGAGGCTTGGCCCGTGCCCATGTGCGAGCACACAAGGCATCACACACCGTCACACACACAAAGCATTGTCATGTTCAAAATGACACTGTAAACTTTGGTAAGAAAGTGTATTAAGGTCAGATTCAGTGATAATCTTTGGATTAGTTCACTGAAGCGAGCAGACACAGCTCTGGCCTTTACAGCTTATTTAAGTTCACAGCAGAGATGGAAAAAAAAGTTTACATTGCCTTGCCCGGGCCCTCGATTTCCTTTCCCAGGATATTAATGAGGAAATGACACACACTTGTAAAGAAAGAAAGAAAGAAAGAAAGAGAGGGAAGAAAGAGAGGGAAGAAGGAGAAAAGAAAGCGGGAGTGAGGGATGGAAGTTTCAGAGGGATGAGGGCTGGTGATTAATCCCGCTTTGAGTCGACTCCGCCGGGAATTCCATCAAAAGGATGAAGAAAAGGGGATTTTAATTGCTGTTCCCTTCACGTTTCCCAAAACGCTTACCTACCTCCACTCTCCCCACCACCGCCACCACCCCACCCCACCCTCCGCTCCTTCCCTTTTCCTCCACCATCCTGGTGAGGGGGGTCGCCCTGGAATCCGGCAGGCCTCCCACCGCACACACACACACACACACACACACACACACACACACAGACCAAAAATTACTTTCAGATGTGGGGTGAAAGCAAAGGTAGGTGTGTATGTGTATGCTTAAAATGCCACCTCAACCTCCACAACCTATGTATAGCGCCTCATTTCTGTATTTAAGCGTATGTTTATCTTGCTGTCACATGTGTCTTTATGCTGAAATCCCACCTGTATTCAATTACAGCATAATCCAAGATCCTGTTAGAACAAAGCCATCAGCCATACACAGTGTGTTGATAACCTAGTACAAAAGGTTGACCCCATAGGAGCCCTATGTCTTGATATTATATTCATCTGCACGGATAAAACTGCCTGTAGAGTGTGATCTGCACACATCTGGGGGATGTGTTTCAATCCTCTGCCGTAGTGGCTCTCAGAGTGGAGCCGAGGGACTCATCAGAAACCGTGAAACCTCGCGTTTCCCCAATAAAAGTGAAGAATAGTTTCATTTCAGTATTATTTCACCTACCAGTTAGTTAAATCAGAGAACATACTAACCGCGTCCTGCTGCTATAAACTACAGTCGTATCCTGTGTGAAGGACCAGACAAAAGTGCCACTCCATTTCAAATTACAGACCTCCCACTCCCCTGGATATCTAAGCTGTTAGATATACTCCAGTTCTGATGTCCATACAGATTTCAGGAGTTATTGCAAATGAAGTCATCTAGTTTAAATTTACCATAACCTCTTCGACTACAAAAGGATTTGACTGCTCTCAAATGGTCACCCATTTGTCAAAATAAACTTTTAATGTCTGTGATTATAAGTGTTGTTGCTATAGTTACCTGCAGTGTGGACTGGCACTATAATCATCTACACACAAATATCTACATCTACACCCAATTCAGTAGCCATGCTGGACCTTTTGTATACAGGTGTATTTACTGTAATGATATCCAGAAAATTATTTTTTCACACACTTTGGGCCAGATCCACAAAAGAAATGTAAGGCTTTTGCAGCAACTAAAGTGGTGAAAATGGGACACAAAGATAACCCACAAAGCATCCACAGAGGGTGGAATTCACTGGAATCTGCCAAGCAGATAACATCATAGTACACCTGCGCCATTTGCATGGATGTACAGTATATTGGGAAATAATCTTACAGGCAAAATCAGCCCCTTTCTATGCAAATAAGCCTTGTTAAAAAAAACTGTCTAATTCACAAAAGACCAGCGCAAACTGCCACAGGCGGTTAGAGAGGTACAGTTAACATCTGCAGAAAGTATGTATGAACTGCACACAAACTCACGTCTCACTCATTCGCTCTCTAGTGCTGCCTCTCTCTCTGAAACTTTTGTTTCAGCTACTGTGTGATGCTGTAGCCAGCTGTAAGTACCAAACAGAACATCAGTACTAATGTTTCTACAAAATCCCAGATACACGACACATGAACCTGCCCGAGTCACATTGATAGACATTATCGATGCAAAATACTAGAGAAGCAAAAGAAGCAGAATACATGACAGTTTGTTTGTTATTGTGGAGAACTCTTTTCTAATGAAAGACATGAGGCTTTGCAGTTTTTATTACGGATCAATCTGTAAATGTGGAGAAAAGCCTGAAACACTAGAAACTAGAAACAATGCAAGAAAGGGCAAATTGCAAATCTTTATGGATGGGTTTGTGCTGGCATGTCATTAGTGCAAAATCTTTCATGGATGGGTCCTTAAAATGGAGCAGATTTCGGGCATGAATACGGCGTAGTTCACAATGAAAGCGGTTGTTGGTTGTTGATTTGGTCCTTTATTTCAAAGGACACAAAGATGTCAAATAACCGTCCAGTATGCACCACTGATGCAACAGCAAATATGTTAACCAACCAGATCAAACACCCCACCCCAAACAAACCCAGGCAAGTGATTAAATGGATAAAATGTAAATAGGTGGATGACAAATATATAGTTATCAAATATGTGTGACATTATCGATAATGTAAAGAACTGAGAGGAGAAGAAGATAAGAAAGGTAAATAAATAAGAAAATAAGTAAATAAAAGCTGTTCGGTCTATCAACCTTATACCCCAGCTACGTGCACTCAAATCTGCTGCACATTTCAGCAACAAGTCCAGACAGGATCGCCCTCAAAATGTGATATCTATAGTTTACTTTTCTTTAGGTGTAAGATGAATGGCAGCCAGGACTGAACCTGTCAGTAGAGTGGATCAAACTGTCTCCAGTTGCACTAGAAAACTAAACTTTTGATGTCTAATACAGTGTGTTTGAACAGGCAGCGATTCATCTTCTCTAAAAGTTGTTGAATGAATGATCTTCAGTGGGACTGTCTGTCTAAACAGCTCAACTGACTTGATGAATCTGTTTTATTTACTCTACAGCTCTGCTCTGCTTTGTAGCTTAACTCTACTTGCATCCTCCTCACCTCGACGCCACCCTTTGCTTTCCCTTTCAGATGAACCGGGATCAAAGCAAAGAGTTAAGGGAGGGGGCCTTTAAGTGGAGATAAGATGGGGGTGTTTGATTTCGACCACAGCTAGAGGTCTGACTGTCATGTCATGGATAGACGACTTTAACAAACTTCCCTCAGACGAAACCAGCGGGCAAAAGACGTTTACCTCCCCCATGGCATCATATGGCCTTAGTTAGAGATAAGGGACATTTTAAACGTATTGTGCAATTCTCTATAGATAGATCTGAAAGGACTGCCGTTGAGACAAATAACATGTAACTGTAGTTTGTTGGTGTTTTCCTTTTGCTTGGGTTGGAACTTTACATCTCCAAAGGCCAGAAAATAATCTTTTGATTGCCGTAGATGACAAACACGCTCTCTTGAGTGAAGGGTGATATTCAGCACAACCTCAGAAACCCCAGTTCTGCTTCAGCATTGTATTTATTCAGCGAAGAAAGTGTGCATAAAGGTACCGACCACTGCGGGGTCAGATAAAGAACAGGAAACATCATGAAATATAGTTTTATAGGCTATCTCTCTCAGTTAATAAAACACCACCTACACATGCACAAATACACACTGCATGCTCACATGCACTCGCCGTCATATGGACCTTGTTACGGACATGCCTTTTTTTAAAAGGTATTTTTAATACTTTACAATGCAGCAGGTTATGTTTGGTTATCTCCACCTTGGGAGGGCAGCCACAGATAACATCTCTTCTGTTGACATTTGCAAGTCCAGGATTTAAGTGACTGCATTTCCATGTCAGAACGCATACGAGAGAAGTCACACAGTCAAAGTATAGTGTTTATGTCTGTAAGATGCTGCTTATGGCTTACATATACATCAGAAAAAGACATATTTATGATAATGGGTCAAGTTGTAGCCAAAGTAGAGGGTGTTGTTTATCCAGAAAATACAAACTGTTTTCCATCATTTCCATTTGTATATACCTGGAAAAGAAAGTTACCCTTGTTTTCACCTTGTTTGCCAACATAAAAAAAGTCTTATTAACATTTATTCAGTTAAAGTAAATGTGTCCAGTGTCTTTAGCGGTTACCTCTTCGTGCTCCGATAAAGCTACAACAAATTTGTCTACACTGTAGTTGATGCTTTCCCACAGTTTGTGATTTTTGTTAACGCTTTATCGTATAAAGCCTAAACACAGCCCATGGCAATGTTTGAACAAAACTGTGTCTATAGCTCAGAATTAAACACAGCTTGAAGGATGAACGTTGGCACCGTCTGTCACTGATTTTGCCGGTGACATTTTCTTTATTGTAACATGTCCCAGTGTTTTCACAGACGGACCAGAAGCCTTTTGCCGGAAAAATATGAGACTGATATGTATTTTTTTTGGCTTTAAAAAAAAAAAAAAAGCCAAAAAAAATACTATGACCTATTTTTTTAACACATTTAAAAACAACAGCAGATTGAAGATACAGACATATAGAGTAAAATATTTGTACACAACCCTGCACTAGTGTGAGAATAGATGGAAAAAACTGTATCTAAACAAAGTCATTATTTCATGTTTCATGTGTGGCAAAAACCACTGGGTATTATTATGTCTTGTGTATAATAGAAAGCGTATGTAGAAAACCATGTGGGGAAAAACACACAATCCATTTTCTTGTAAATAAACTCCAGAGCAATGTGCGTTATCACTGCAGCTGCGAAGAAGTGATAGCAGGCATTTGTTTTCTAATTATAGACAGCGACAGGAGCTGAATATTAGATGTCATTAAACCCAGTGGGATGTCGAAACGTAATAATAATCAAACTTTTTTAACGCACGATGATGGTGAATCATTTCTTTTCAACCGAACGTTTGGCTTAAAATGTAGCATCTAGACGTTTCTTAATTAGTGTTTCTGGATATGAATAATGTTCAGTTTTGGTGCTTTATGTTATGCTTTATGTTATGTAAAAACAAGCAGATGTACAACAGTAGGGACGTGTTTACTAGCTGGTTTTTCAAAGCCTTGTGTGGTCCCAAAAACGACAATCTTTATGACCAGATGTCAATGAAAAAGACAAGAGTAACTCGGCTCCTAAATGCATCACTTGTAGTGTTTGTTGTTCAACCCACTCCTCTGTGTCAGGTATGCTTCTAGTTAACAGCTGACAAGAGTGTCAGATCATAATCAACGCGACACCTGCTGGGAATACCCAGAAGCCCCTGCTCATATGGGCTGCATTACCGGCCACTCTAATTGGCTGACTCCCCTGTGAGAGCTAAAACTTGTGCGGTGTGATTGGTGGAGCTACAGTATTTTTAACCTGCTGGGTTTGTGTGAGCGTGAAGCGGCAGTTCTGTGAAAGTGTAGCGTGGCGTGTGTCTGTATGCACAACCCCCAAATAAGAAACAGTTGGGACGGTATGGAAAATAAATCATTAAAAAACAAAGCAGTGATATTCAAAATTTACTTTGACTCGCATTTCACTGTGGACACTGTGAACATGTTCCATGTTTTGTCTTGTCGAATTCATTTCATTTGTAAATATTCATCCGTCCATCAGGTTCAGGCTGAAACACATTCAAGAAAAAGTCGATTAAATTCAGGATGAGTTAAAATAATGAAATAACAATGCGATTTGAAACGGGTGATGTGAACAGGTGATTGTAATTTGGTACAAAAGCAGCATCCGGGACAGATCTATCTCTTTAGGAGCAAAGATGGACCGAGGATCAACAGTTTGTCAACGCATGTGTGAAAAAATGATGTTCCTCAAAGAAAGATACAAAGGATATTTCTGCATCTACGGTGCAGAACAGATTTCAAAGATTCAAGATTCAGTGCGTAAACAGCAAGGGCTTAAACCTTTTTGTTCATTATTTGAACTCATTATTCATCCTAAATTGCCCCTGTTTCAACTTTTTCTTGAATGTGTTGTAGCTTGAATGTGAGGAATGGATGAATATTTACAAATGAAAT
>JAPQRN010000002.1:5622931-5653787 GCA_037367275.1 Coranthus polyacanthus
AACATGAGTTATTGTTGTGGTCATACTGTCTACAATGGAATACAAGTGACAGTACATTTTAATATCACTGCTTTCTTTTATGATTTGCATATTCCATACGGTTTCAGCTATTCTTCTAATTTGTGGTTGTATGTGTGCATGGATATTTAGCATAAATATGATGAAAGTACAGCTTGGAAATCTTGTTTTGAGGGAAAGAAAAACAGTCATTTTCCTCATGGAAAATGGAAAGACATGGCATCATGCAGGAAAACATTCTTCATATTCTAATAAATGAACTCTAGGCCACTTCCTTAAGGCTGCAGCCATAAGTTTGCGGTTTCATAAAATGCAAAATGTTGCTACATCATTTGTTTTCTGAATGTTTTTGCACCCCAGGATGAGGTCTGTGTACTGTTCTCTGTAATTTAGTCGCTCTGCCAGCCTCCTCTGTCAATCCCATGATCCTCAGGGAAACATTCTCTTCTAGCCCTCAAACAATACCGTGCCCTTCTGGTACATATTTTACAACCAAATGGTGTCACGGGCATGCAACAATGCCAGAACACATTGCACAGGAAAAAACATAGAAAATGAAATGCACGCACACGCTAAGACAAATACACAATAAAAGTCAATAAAAAGCGTTTTAGGATGCTCAAGAGAGCAGAGTTTTAAGACTTTCTTCCTGTTTTCACCTAACATTTCAATTAGTATCACTCCGCTATGTGTGTGAGAGTGTATATCAATGTGTAAGGCTGCATGTTCATTTCTGTGTGCCGACCCATCTGTGAACATCTGTGAACATGTGTGTGCGGTGAGCTCCTACACTCGAGAGCACAATTAACGACCTCTGTTCTCTGGTAGCCGGCAGCTAACGTGGAATGTTTCGAGTTAGAAGGAGAAACGGCGTGAAAAGAAAACTTAAAAAAAAAAGAAAAACGAAAGAAAAAAAGAAACACTAAGCGTACTCTGGCTCCGTGGTAGTCTCTTGCGACAGTGGAGGTCAAAGCTCTTGCAAGCCTCATTTCCATTCCGCCTTACACACTGAATTTAATGCAACACTTGTGGAATAAAGTGATTTTTTTTTTTCCCCCTTACCTTGTTGAACTTTGATTCTATTAGAGCTGATTTTCCCCAAAACGGGTCGCGGAGCTGTTTTTACTGGGTACGTGACAAATGCACGACAGTAATGTGATATGTGAATTCATTTCTTTCATTAAAATAGAAGAAGAGTGTGATTTTATAAATGCTGACCTCAACAAAACCATGTGAAATGTAGAGGAGAGGCATCAAACCAAAAAAACCTAGCAAGACACGAACCACATAAAAGCAAGATGACAATTATGAAAAAAACTAAAGTCAGAAGTGATTGTTGACGTTATCTCTCTATCTGCGACTGACGTTCTGACATTCCAGCAAAGTACGTTTAATTCGCCGTTGTTCTGAAGATGTAAGAGTCGGTAAAAAATATAAACATTTAGGCAATTTGTGATGTATTTTTTTGTAAACTTGGGTCCTGAGGAGACATCAAATTGATTTTTTTAGTACCACAGAAATATGCATGGTCTTTTCTTTTGAATCTTTATTCATTCACCATTCTCATGTGAAACACAATTGATGTAGTAACAGGAATGTCAGACTTTGCAAAGGGATGCGCTGTAAAAGGGAAGAAAATTCCTATCAGCGAGTCTGGTGATTGTGTAGTTATTTTCTGACCCAACGACTGAGGCAATCTGTGATCCAGGAAAGTAATTTATTTGATTAATCGACTATCAATCTGTTCCTGAGAGGACACATCAGCTACTCCCAGTAAATGGAGATCATGTTTTTGATTGCTGTGCTCAGACTCCGAAGCCACATTCAAATTCTTGAAAACGCTGCCTGCAAATCATGACCTTGAATTGAGTTTACAGCAGTGGGAGCACAGTCAGACTCAAACCACAGTCAGTGTGCTACACACTGAGTTAATGACACTTTCTATTAACTTTTATTGGTTACACACATGTAATGATATTTAATTGAGTACAATGTACAAGGTTTAAGGCACTTTTTTTCCCCTTTTTTTTCCTTTTTTGCATAGTGTTCTGTGGGTTGTATTTGAAACATGAATAGAGTTGAATGTGTAGTGAGACCACTATTTCTATGAGTCTGTGAAATTAGTCTCAGTCATAAAATTCATATACGCTCAGTGGTTAAGAAACTAAAGGAACAAACAACAAAACAAACGTCCCTATTTCATCTGGTTTTTAAAATATATGTCTTCAAAGTCATACATAACTATATATATATATATATATATGCAATCATTACATTGATTCTTCACAATGAAACATGACTTGTCATTGAAGGATCTGTTGCTTCTTTTACCCTTCTACAAAATCCGGGGCTTTTCCGTTAGAGAGTGGAGCTTGCATCCCAACTTCGATGTAGGTTTTCAAATTTAGGGAATAACAGCACTTTAGCTGAGGTTAGGAAAAAACAACGGTTTGGTTTAGGTATTAATAGATACATTGTGATCATTTTTAGTCACATCTTTGCAGACTTTTTCCATTTTAATCCCAAACCTGGTATTCTTCCCTGACTCTATCCAAGAAGCTTAACCTAACTATAAAAAAATCAGATGTGTCCACTATCCTTGCAACATAATATGTTCATTTAGTTCTATCAGTTAGAAGCGGTTCTGGCCAAAAATGTGTTTTGTGAGGTTGCAACGACCTTTGACCCTTTGACCTTTGGCCATCAAAATCTAATCGGCTCATCCTTGAGTCCAAGTGAACGTTTGTGCCAAATCACAAAAATAATCCCTCGAGGTGTTCCTGAGACATCATGCTCATAAGAATGGACAGACATGAGGTCACAGCGACCTTTGACCCTTTGACCCTTTGACCTCTGGCCACCAAAATCTTTTTCTGTTCATCCTTGCTGTAAGTGAACGTCTGCGCCAAATTTTGCAAAATTCTTTCAAACTGTTCCTGAGATATTGTGTTTTAAACGTGATGGGAGACACACCTTCTCTGTTGTCAGTGGAAAATGTACATTTACATTAATGATCACATTAATTAATGTTCATTTATTATGTTGAAATAAGATGTAATGTGGGAAATATGATTGCAAACACAATGTATTTGCAGGTGCAATTTAGGTAAATATTCATCATTATGTGCATCTACTATGTGTCATGTTGTGTATGTTTAAAAAATTCATGCCAAAAAGAAACTAAAGGAACAGGAGTTTACAACCAACCCAAATAAAATAATCTGAGTCAGACTTAACGTAACATTGTAGTGTCTAGATATGGCCATGTGAGATTTTGTCTGTCCTGGGTTGAAAACACCTGTTCACTGTTTCCTTTGGCTGTATTTATTTAATTATGTGACCACTTTGCTCTTCCAGCTCTTGCTTTATTTAAAATGGGTCAGTGAACGTTGTGGCTGGATTATATCAGGACTAGAACGTCAGGTCACTTCAGTTCAGAGTGGAGTGAACCAGGTTTGGAAACACTTAAACTGTCTCTCTCAGTCTCTCTGGACCCTCATCAGAGGACGTTTCCTCTCAAAAGTCACTGTTTGTTTGGACATTGTGGAGGTCTGTCTGTCAGGAATGAATGAAACTACAATAAATAGACCTTTTCTCTTTCCCTTTTATCTACAAATGTATCTGCATTTACTGTCAATATATTTTTTTTTTCTCATGCAACATCTACTTCAGAAACTAGCAGATAAGTGGTTATTTCCATTTTTTCTTTTCTTTCCACGTTTTAAATCTACTCCAGCAGCTAATGCTTCAGTTTCTGAAGTAGATAAACAGATTTCTTTATTATGTTAAGGCAAAACCTGATCATAATAAGCTCTGCGAACATTTGTAATCTTGGTTAAATCTGTTTCTATAAAAAGCTGACTTTAAAACAAAAAACAAGTGGTTATTTGATTATTTTTTCGCTTCTTTCCATTGTTTAAACTTCACTCATCCCATTTTTAACCATGAAGAAAAATGCCTTGTGTTTCAATTGTGATTTTTTTTAAAAAGAAATTATTTTAAAATGAAAATCAAATAACCACGCATTGTTTGTTTTTAGTACCTATTTCCAGAAAGAAAATTCAACAACCAAAACACACATGAGACTTGGACTTTTACTGTATTTAACACAAACAGATCTTTTTCTAAGTCTTTTCTGTGTCTCCACATCAACCCTCAGCTTATTAAAAGCAACTCTTATTAACCTCTGAAATGTATTTAACAAAACACTGAATGCAAACAGCCTCCTCTTATTCTTTCAACAAGCAGCTCGGTGGAGCAGTCCATAATCACATCACAGGCGATAACAAAAGTTGCCGTGGAGGGTTCGAGTGTTTCTAAATGCTGTGGATCTTTGATGGCTGGAGTCCAGAGGAATCATTCATGTCCCAAGTGATTGGAAAAGTAAAGAGCAATTTGCTCCAATCAGCCCTGGTGCTGCTACAACAGCCTCCTGGGTTCTGCTCTGTCATTTGCAATTTTTCACCTTCTCTCTTCTTCTATCTGTCTTATTCATCTCTCAGTTTTCTTCTTCTTTTTTTTTTTTTTTTCAATCTCTTCCTCCCACTCGGTCCTGACGTCAACTTCCATCCCCTCTTTTTCTGTTTCTTTCTGCCTATTAGACACAACAACAAAAAAAGAGTTTTATTTAAAAAAAGAAAAAGAAACATCTGCATCTGTGTTTTCCCTCCCATGCTCTCTCATTCCTCTTGTTTAATCTATTTTATATCTCTTGCGTCACTGCTGTTTTTGTCTGCGTTTGTCTCTTCCTTCCTCTGAAACCCTGCTGGTTGATGACTCTTAGAAAATCAGCTATTGTTTAAACTTAGTAGATTGGCTGTGTTACAGAATGGTGTTACAGCTCGGAGGTATGAATGAAACCGCGGACCACATAATGACACAGAGGAATGCGATCTCTAACTTAAGCCTTTCCTATAAATTCACTTAAAGGGTACCTGACATGCATTTAATAGCTGTGTACCCCTATCTGTTTCAGTGCCTTCGTGCCCCTCTGTCTTTCAGTCTCTCTCGCACTTTCTTTTGCCAAAAAACATTGCTTGAAACACTGTTTTTAAAAAGCTATTTGTTTGTCTTTCTCTGCACCATCCCTCTCTTTAGATGATTTATTTGACTGCAATGCGGTGCTCAGCTCCAGTTTCAGGCAGTTCGGCCAACGTAAACCTTGTCACAACTCTGAATTCCTGACTGGGCTACAGCTTCCAGGCAGAGCTACAGCGGATCAGCGATGGATAAATACACGAGATAAGCTGCGGCAGAGCCACGCATAGCACACAGGTTGGGTAAAGGCCTCCTGACCGCAGATGATAATGCTCGATGAGATGCTTCGTCTGACAGCGGGCTGCGATGGGTAAGTTGATGACGTGTTTTGCCAACATTTGCTCACGTTAGTCCCCATAAAGGTGCAGCAACAAGACTTTGACACTGTGTGTGCGAGCAGACGACCGTGTTATTCCTTCACTCAGACATTACAAAGTCTTGCCTTAATGCAAAAATCACACAAAACATGTCTTTGTTTAGTGGGTCAAATGAAAAGCAAATGAAACAGGAGCAGCAGTACATTAGCCTCTTAATACCGACTTTGACAAAAACAGGGCCTGTTTTGTCTACCAAAACTAGCCGCAGGAATCTAATCATTTTTAACAGCTGGCATTACCATGATTACGCAGAAGAACACAACTGTCTAATGTAATTAATCATAATATTTTAAGTCGTGCTGCCTTTTTTTCACACTTGTCTTGACTTGTACGAGCAGCCCTGGCGAGGAGATAGAAAGCAATTCCAAAACAATTTTCACAGCATGAGAGTTCATGAAGCAATGATCCAGACAGTTACAGTTTGTTGTTCAAATTATTGGCAGACACTGAAGAAAAAGGATCACTGTGTCACTCACTTTCAGTAGAATAAGTGTTGGGAGAGAAAGACGCTGGCTGGACTCAGAAAGCAGCCGACTACTCTGAGAACATGCAGTAAATGAATGTCAGAATGTCAAATTGCTTATTATATACTATACACTTGATCAGAGGTCAGACAACAAGGTTATCATGATGCAGCTTTCATTTACCCCCTGCACGGAGGTTGTGCGATCGCTCCCCAGTTTGTCTGTCCATCTGTCGACAGGATTATGCAAAAACTACTGCCCGGTTTTTGTGAATCCTGGTGGAAGGACAGGACAAGGACCAAGGACGAACCCCTTACAACATTTTGGAGCAGATCCATAAAAAGGGGCAGAGGCTGGAATGTTTCTCACTTTCTTTTTTAACACTGGAGCCACTTAAATCTTAGGATGGTAACGATTAACTAGTTAATCAGTTGACCTACTGACAAATTAGAACTTGGACCTTTTGAAGGTTTGTTTTCCGTGTTGTCTGGTCCACAGGGAGCGCCGGGGTGCCGCCCCCTCTGAATTACTTAGAGGATACAGACACATTCATTGAACATGAAACAGATCATTAACCTGCTCCAAATGTCACAGGTAACAAAGTTATGTCCTGTTCAGCCCATTACACCTCCGTTTAGTCTCCTCCACCTCTGTGTCTCACACAGAGACTGTGGTTTAATGGAGTATGAGGCCAAACGCTACTTGGCTGTTTGGCTACATAATGTAAGGCTCCACTAGTTCAACTATGCCATGGTTGAGTGGATGAGTTGAGTGGGATTTGATTGTTGTTTTGTTTTTTTCACAAAAAACACCAAAATGCAGGTGGAGTTTAGTCAAACATTAAAATCAAAAGCTTATGACATGTCAACACACACACACATTATCAGCTGACTGACAAACTGCTGTGTTCATACTCTCTTGTGCCCCAACAGTGTTGTTTAGCACCGGCCGCCACTGGTTTGTTTGTGTTTTAATAATATTGTGGAATGAGAAAAAGAGTAGACCAAAGAACTTATATTGCCAAGAACTGAAAGTCAATACATTGTTCCATTGCAACAGAAATGAGATACTTTTCCGGTGTTATGGATGGAAATCTGTTGTCAAAAAGCACCACACTTTTGCCTCTTTGCTTCTATACTCTTTTAATGTTATATACAATGTTCAATTCAGTTTTCAATTCAATTTCATGTATACAGCCCAACATCACAAATCAAGGATTCACATCAAAGGGCTTTACAGTCAGTACAATATACAACACCCTCTGTCCCTAGAGCCTCGGTTCGAGTGAGGAAAAACTGCCCAAAAAAACCCATCTGCTGGTCATGGTTGGGCTGGGCTTGGATATGGAGGGCAGAGAGTTTTTTGGCAGGGCCCTCCATCTCTGTGTCATGAAACTGACACAGTTGGTGCTGGTGGCGCTGGGGTTGAAGCTGGCCGCTCTGGGGGCCCTGGTCAGTTTGGGGGCTGAGGGTGGAGACCTGCCTGGAAAAAGGCGCTCCGTCCTCTTTTTATTCTTTCTCCTACTCGTCCTCCTTGTATGTGTAACAATACGTTATCTAAAAACACTGCATTATGTAATAACTCGAAACAATTGCAACAAAGTTTCACTTCACTGTGAAATTACATCCACATTTTGTAATAATCTGCAACGTTAATACACAGCCTGAATGAAATATGTTGTAAATTTGGGTCCCGAGGAGACACTAAATGCCAGTGTTATTGTGTAATAAAGTGAAAATGTCTTCTACTTTGTTCAGTTGTTCTGTGTTTCTCGAGTGTGAGCTTCAGCTGGAGGACATGTGGCTTACCTTAAGGGAAACAGAGCAGAGCATCTCAGTCGTTGTGTTGGTAGAAATCTGGTACCGGTGAAAACATAACACACAGACGCACTGCTGTGTTTCAGCTGGATAATGATAAAAACCTGAAAATATAGGCTATTTTTGTGTCCTATATGTTGCCTATATTATAAAGCTTATGTTCAGACTTCGGCTAAATAAACCGGTTTGGAGCTGTTCCCATAGAGGCAGGAAACCGGGAGCTGTGGTCGCAGAGCGCGTGTCCTCTGGCCGGACCTGGACTAAATCACTCACTACTACCCATTAACCACAGAGAAAGGAAAACCTGAAACGTTTCATGATCACATAAATAAAATATTTAACTAAACATTGTGTATTGTCAGTTTTCATTGTTGAATACTGGACAGATTTTTTTAAGATTTAAAACCAAGGAAGTGATGAATGAGATGCTGTCTTCTTGTAAGATGCTGCTGAACACAGAGGTTCATCTGGCATTGGATCATCAGCACCTTGTTTGCACAATTTATCCCACAGACCAAAAGTGTGTCACAGACTTTCTCTGGCGATCTCAAAATAAAAGAAAAGAAATTAACCCTAACCCTAACACCACAAACACTGGTAACCCTGTTAATAGTAAACATTTGTGAAAGTTATTTATGTGGGATATGATCCAAAGTCAATGTAGGATTAATCATATATTTTATCATAGGCGACATGTTTTTATTTGATGAACATGTGACTGAATATGTCTATATGTCAATCAGAATATATCAGACCGTTGCATTGTGCTGCACCGCATGTTCACACCGACTCCAATCCAGCGTACGCGAGCTGAGACCTGTCGTCAGATCTGAGCGTCGCCTCTGTTCACGATCAGATTGATAAATGCTGAACTTTGCGTGGGAATGAGCGTACGCGCAGTTTTCTGTCGTACGTTGGTTTGATAAATGAGGACTGGTGTATCTCATTGCCACACCTGTCCAAGGTCATGATGACAAATGCTGCTGGAGTTCTTGACCATATACTTTCACTTAATACATTTTCATGTCTTATACATAATTCAGTTTTCAACGTTCAGCAGCGTTTCAGCAAAGCTTTCAGCTCTCAGCAATCACTTCGGAGGATTTTTCTAGTTTATTTTTGATTCATTGTGACATTTGTTTTTGATTTCAGTTCAGCTTTTATTACTTCTTAAATCAGCTGTTAGTTTTCGTTTTGAAAATAGTTTAAAGTTATTTTTTTCATTAGTTTCAGTGTCACTTTGAGTCTTTTTTTTAATATGGGGTAGTAAAAACTCAATAAAAGATGATACCATTTTAAAAAATGTGATCACTTAGGAAAGATGAACAACTATCCACAATAGACATACACAAGCAGTATGTGTAAGTTAGTGTCTTAATTATGTAAGAAATACGTTGACAAAGATATAGAAACAAATATTTTCTCTATCATTCTAGTTTATTGTAGTCAGTTTTGTAAACACACAGTACAGTTTGTGAAGCCTAGTTTTTGTTGTTTTGTTGGTTTTCATTAAGGACAATAACGATCAGAGGGAAAACACCAAACTTCAGTCGGCTGCTATGTGCATCCATGCATGTGAAAGTCTCTATATATCTGTGTGTGTTTGGAATTGAAAGCATACATGTGCACATAATGCATGCCTTATATGGAGACGTACGTGCGTGCGTGCATGTCCGTGCGTGTGTGTCCGTGCGTGTGTGTGTCCGTGCGTGCGTGTGTGTGTGTGTGTGTCCGTGCACTGCATGTGGCCACTAACTGCACTGGACCAAAGCCTGGTTCTAAGTCCTGAAAACACCCTGGCTGTTTTTTTCCAACCAGTGTTTGATCAAGCTGACAGGAGACCATTGTTTGGGTCTGGCTGGTGAAATCTTTGTGACTGAGTGGTACTTGGCAGGAAAATTGCATTTCTGAGAGTTAGATACACAAATGATGGTTTAGATCAGGTCTTTCAAGACTTTTTTCGTTCTTTGACCTGAGCAAGACAAGTCGCTGACCCTTTTACAACGATAACATTGCTTTTGTTATTCAGGGACCTCCACTAAAGCATTCTAGCGTTGCCAATGACATATTTTTCAATTTTACGATTTCCAAAGCATTTTCTTTGGGAGTGGACACGGTTGCCTTGTACTGTGCCCGAGTACGATTGTCCCCGTGTTCACATGCGCTTCATGTTGCAGTCCGCGGAATGTTTATGTCATCAACTTGTCAAGTTGTTTTGTTTGGATGGAACGATGACATGAGTCAAACAAACTGGACTTTGAATTCAAACATACTTGGGCACGGTATTTATCTCCTAGTGTGAGTACATCCTTAGAAATCATGAATAAACAGAAAATAACGAAACAAAGTACTTGATACATGCACAGTATATTAGCAGAACGTATTTCATTTTAAAATTGGAGCCCAAACTCTGATCGAATGCACATTACGACCATTTAAGATAGAAATCTGTGTATTACCCTTGACTGAGAGATGTATTCAATATAAACATTAAAAACAAGGTTGTTACAAACATATAGATCACCTTTTATCATCCCAAATAATGAATTGCACATGGTGACTATAGAAATAATTCTTTATCTTTCCATATTCTCAACGTAGCGCAGGCGATATGGCCAAAAACCTGAATCTCGATTTTATTTTATTTTTTTCAGTGTCATGGATGATTCACAAATTTAACATGAATTCAAGACAAAACATGATTCAAAAACAGTTTTCTGTACTGAAACTGTACATCGCATATTGCCCCACCCTCTCTCAAACTAATGAAAATGTGAAGGAAATGGAACATTTACTGAACACTTTTTAAGGACAATATTTGTCATGAAAGGATGCCTGCATTAGTCATTGTCTTTAAACACACATTTTCTTTTGGGATTCATGTAAGAAGTCTCTCTTCTTCCCAATATTCAGTGTTCCACTCCATGTCTTCTCTTACTTTTATATATCTCAACTTTTATCTTTATCAGACTCTTCAGAGGTAGTTGCTACAAATGTCTGATAGCAAAGAAAATGTGTAGAAAATGGATTGTGCACGATCGAGTTGTTCTCACATGGTTGTAAATCAGTTCGAGTCAGAGCTACACCCTGTTTCTCACAACTGTCCTCTAAACCTTACAGTGTGATAAAACATCACACTAAACGGTGAAAGCCACGTAATTTATGTAGAGCTCGGGAAATTCTCATGAGCTCTGCCGTAGATTCATTTATTCTGAAGGAAAACTTCCAGCTCACTTGGCCAAAGAATATTGTCTATGTGAAGCACAAACGAAGGCCAAAGAGGGGGTTAAAATCACTGCTGGCCCAAACTGAATTTCAGTGTGAAAAGCTGAGACAAATTGCATGACTCAAACAGAGACAAATAACAGATGAGTGTCGATGAAGCACATGCATGCACTCAAACACATGCACAATAAGATCTCGTTTTGACAGTGTAATTATCTGTCTGTCTCTGGCGGAAACCGCTTCCCCTCCACCACAATGGACAGAAGCACAGAGGAGATAAAGGCAGACTGGAAATACCTTTGGGGTCTCTTTCACTTTGTGTCAAATATCTGTCAGGAGTGAGTGGACAGGATGCCAAAAAGCAGCTTATATTCACAGAAACCCCCCCCCCACACACACACACACACACATTTTTTTCATCATCATCTTCCAGATACACTGTAAAAAGAGACTGAATTAATGCTTAGTCAATAAATACATGCAACATTTGTTTCGTTTTGCAAATATTAAGTTGAATTAAAGATATTGAAATAATTTATCTATTACATGTACAAGCATACATACAAGCAATTTCTGTAGTAAAAAGGTGAGTAAAGCTAAGAAGTTTTACCTGAAGCTTTTGTAGATCAACTCAGTTTTTGTGAAATATGAAGTAAATCGGACTAAATGTTTGATAAATATTGAGGTTTGAATGAATTTGGTCATATGAAATACTTAGGCCGCATTGAGTACATCTTTAAATTTACCGTTATGCGACGCGTTGTTGCTATATTATTTTTTCAAGTAACAAATGGACTGTTTTTTTTTTTTTCTTTTTAGAGTGTATGTAGTGATTTTTACATTGCAGCTTTGACAGAAAATGAAAACCATGTGGAGATCTCAAGAGCAAAAGATGAGGAGGAAAAGAAGACAAAAGTGCTGAATAACCATCCGACTGCTTTCCCTTTACGCCACAAGATACCAAACAGTGGGACGGGGACAACCAACCCCAACAGAGATGAGTCAGTGCTGCGCTGGAAACGTCAGGATGTTGACTTTCTTTTTAACCTTTATTTATTCTGCAAAGCTTGCTGAACATGCAATCTCTTTTCAAGCTCTGTATCACACAACCACAACCACAGCCGTTTTCTCTCTGCAACTGTTTAGCTCCGCTGCTGCTGCTGCTGCTGCTGCTGCTGCTGCTGCTGCTGGGGGTTACCTGCCATGCTCTTCTCAATATCACAATGTTTGGACAAATGAGAGCATTACTCATTCTTTCCTGAATCTGTTTTGCACTGCTAGCATGGGGATTCAAGCCGGCATTCTTCCAGGTACAAACCACATGGAGAGGCTTTACTGCGTAAGAACAATTGTGTTAACGCTCTGCTCATAAAGTATATTAGTATAGTATAAAGGTGCTACTTGTAACATTTTGTGTTTCTCAAAATTAAGACCACGTTTCCCATAAAACATGTTGTTTCCTGTGGGCTTGTATGTGTCCTGAAAAGTCTGCAGGAGGATGAGAGCCGGTATCAGCGCTTGATGAAAGAGGTTTTTAACTGTCAATCTGAACAACGATCGTTGCAAAATCAAACAAGAACCGGCGGAAATATAGATCTACGGTTCATTTTATTACTATGTCTGGTAATGTATTAAACACAAATGACTTTATTTCTCACCAAAGTTATTGCTGAGATCAAGCAACGTGAACATACGAACACTTTTTTAAGCTTCATATAAGAACAGCTGGGTTTTACTTTAAAGATCCCCTCCAGTCATCTTTTAAGACATCATAAAGATACTCCACATTGAATAGCGACTTGTGTCCGATAGAGTTAAAAAAAGTTAACTCACCTCATTAAAAACGGTTGGATTTGTATCTACATCTCGCTCACTGAAAGCAAGGTGGAGATACATATTCTCTAAATATGCAATTATATATGTTTTTTTCAAAATGTTATTGTTTGACCTAAGATGTTCCCTGCCCATGTTCAGTATATGCGCAGTGATGGCTTCAATCAAGTTTCACACCTATTAAAAAAAAAAAGGAAATAAATCGTGATTGGATCCAAATTATTTGCGGCGTCTCAAAATCTTGGGATTAATTGAGTTGTGAGTTGAGAACAGAGAAACATCGTGACGGTGTCAAACTCTGAGAACATCACAGTGAAGGAATATGAAAAAAATACGAGTAGAGGGGAACTTTAACCTCTTAACATGTTCTTACATTATCTCTAAGGTTACTGTAACATATTTGCATTCACAGGTTTCCTACATGTTTTCCAGGTCATTCTGTAGTTTTCTAGACTCAAATTTCCAGATTTCTCGATTTTCCAGACCAGATTTGACTTCTGAGTAGAGAGAGCCAGATGTTTATTATGTTTACTAATGACCATAGACTGTATATAATTAATGGCCAGGGGAACCGTGACAAGCCAGTTTGAAGCCAGTAGTTTGTGATTTGGCCGTCGCCATGTTGGCTTCTTGGACCCGGAAAAGACCATATTTGGACAAAAGGGACGGAGCTGCGAGGGCACAAGGGGACAGAGCCGTCTGCGAGGGGTCATGGGTGAGCTAATGCTAATCGCTAGATCGGTAAAATGGTAAAATTCATCAAGCACTGTGTAACAAAGTCAATTTAAAGTTTTGTTAGTGTAACCGCATACACGGCAGACATCGAAGCCTTCTATTCAACCTGAGATCTTATTGACAGAGGAAAGCTTTAAAGATGGACCAGAACACTTATTAGAGCGTCCAGCTCAGTGTTGTAAGAGCCAGGGCTTTTTGGAGCAGCATCTAGTGGCCGTCAGTGGTATTACACTTTAAGATATTTCAGCATTGGCTTCGTTTTGAAGCCGAGGTCCTTGCCCCTTGCTCATGACACAAACACAGTGCAAACTAGATCCGATTCTTATGACGTTCACGTTACAGAAACTCTTTACTATCCCGATAGTTTAGTTGTTTGTCGATGCTGCTCCACACATTGTCCTTCACATCATTATCTTTACCATTTTTGTGTTTCATAGAAAAACAGTGTGGCCAGAAGTCAACAGGGCCAAGTCCAATTCACACAAATGATTGACTGATGCCTTTATTCACGTTGCAAAAGTAAAATCTACTCTGTTCTGAAAAATAAAACACCGCTTGTTCGGTTTGAAAAAATCTAACGATGTGCAAATGAATCACTCAGCCGCGGTGTGTAAAGACCTTAACATTTGTTTTATGGACAGACGGTGGAATGAAAATCACATTCTCTGTATTTTTCTCCCGATCACCGACAGACGGACGGACGGACGTTCAATCACACCTGAAGGACTGATTCAAATCCAAATGATGCATTCTGTTTTACTCATGGATATGTCACTTCACTGAAGATGAAGACGCTCTCTGTTGCAGTACTTTCTGCCATAAAGTACATGCGTATACAGCGTACCCTACTGTTGTTTCAGTGAGGTCATCATGGTTGACATCGGGAGAATATCTGCTCTGTTACAAAGTCTCTGTGCATATGTGTGTCTGTGTGTGAGTGTGCAGTATATTCTCACATTTCTAAGCATTACCTGTGGTCTGATTAAAGGACAGCTGATACTCCTACATCAGTGGTTTCCATGGGAGTTAATTGGCACAAATTGCCCAGAGTGTGGCGGTCATTTCCTCATTAAGTGCTTAGGGAGGTCACAGAGGCTAACGTTACACCAATCACATGAAGTGTTCTCAATCAAGTCCTCAGATTACCACAGCGTTGCCCCAGCCTGGAAAGGATCAAAAAGAGCTTTTCATTTTTCTTTCTCTTTCTTTTGTTTCTGGTTTTTATTAAATATTTGTGGGTTCTTCTCTCCTTTTTTGTTAGTCTGCCTTAATAAGATATATTTACTATTTACTTTCCTCCTTGTCTGTGATGTGTGTTATTCTGAAAGTGAAGATTTTGCCCCGTTTCCCAGGAGAAATCATTGTTACATCTGTCATCTCTCCCAGTCATTTTTTCCTTTTGTCTTCCCGTTTTTCGCCAACTTCAACCCAATCTTCACGTCCTCTGCTTCTCCTCTTCTTCCTGTCTATTCCAGCTTCTCATTTATCTGTCTGTAAGTTTCTTTCTCTGATATTTTTCTCTGGATCTTTTGTCCCTTCTCTCCTCAAGGCGCTCTTTGTTTTTGTCTGACTGATTTGAGCTGGGAGTGAGAAAAAAAATACGTTTTTTTTTCTTCTGCAGGAGGAAAAGTGGAATCAATGCGAGGGTTAAAAAAAAGAAGAAAAAAAAGAGGGATAGGAGGAGAGATGATGGAAGTAGGGAGGAAACAAGTGAAGAGGAAGGCAGAAAAGAGATTAAGTCAGATCTATGAGAAAATAAGAACAGGCCAGAGAAGGAATAATAAACAAGTGTAGATACAAAAGGAAGGAAAATACAACTGGATAAAAAGATGGAAGATAGAAAAGGACTGTAAAAGCAACTAAAGGATGAGAAGTATCCAGAGGAAAGAGAGGAGGAAGGAGGCACGAGAAAGGTCAAAACTTGTAAATGTTGGCACTTTGTCAAAAAGTCAGACCAGAAGATTGTCTTCCCCAAGATAGAATATTTAGGACTTTTTGTGGTATTAAAAATATGTGAAAAATGGCATGGTTGTCATAACATTTGTACAGGAAAATGTTTTTAAGAATGATGGCTCCTCTGCCCGCCGCTCCCAGAGTGAGATTTAATGTGCACCGATGTCTGGATGACTAATGATATTTCCATCGTAGCAGATATTATTTAAAAAAAAAAAAAAAAAAAAAAAAAACAGCAGATTTTTTTTCCCAACGTTTTTGGCTGAGTTTCAAAGCTTTATCATCGCGCTGTTTTTCTCTGGATGTAGAGAAGGGAGGCTTTCGGGCACACAGACACACAAAGACCTCCACAGATGTATGTTTACTCACAAAAAACAAAACCAAACAAATGAAAACACAGATGCAGAAAACATATTTCAGCCTGCGTTGACACAACACATGCATACGTCCACACGTCTAATCATGCACATGTTCTAACTGCGTAGACCTGAAGTTGTGTCGAGTGATACAGACCACATAGGAAGGGAATGTTTCTGCTTTACATCCACTTTAAATAATGAAAAGCCAAGCCCACGCACCCCTGCTAATGCACGACACACACTCTAATACACTACTTTCTCTTGGACAGACATGTATACAATTATTCACATGTAACGTAAACACACAAACATACACTTCGCAGCCACACTTTACGATGTTATCTTTTTTTTGTGGATATACGGTATTGCTTGTTATACGTTTTGTGGTTTTGCCACTGTATAGACATTTTCTTATTTGTATTCAGACAAACACAGACAGATTTTAGAAAAGGGAGAGGGAGAGAGAAGGAGAAAGAGGCCATTTAATCATGTGCTATAATTTCAAGGAGGAGGTGATAAGATGAAATAACAAGACACGGAGAAGGATTTCTACCCCATTTATCAAATATCTGATCTCTCCTTCCGGGAGTTCCCTGACCACCCAGTCAACGGGTTTACATCTCACCCACAGATAGAAGAACGTTTAGTTTACCTCATCATCCCAACAACCATCTGACATATCAAAGGACTTATCACAGCTATTCTTGGCACATCAACCAGCGTATTTAGAGAAGTTACAGCTGCCCTGGATCGGTAACTTCCAGTAACTTCACTTCTGATCATAGTGGCTGAGAGGTTAAGAGAGGACACATTTTTAATGGATGACAACCTCCTCTACCACCTACATACACACATCTTCTTAGTAAAAATGAGGCTCACCACTGTGATAAAAAGCCTCTACACTCACAGAAAAATATTTGCTCTCACTTGACCAAATGAATCTCAAAAAATCAAGATGTTAAACAGACAAATTAACTGAAATATTCTGAAAGTTATTTGTGTTCTGTCCATATTGAAGAGAGATAAACATAGTAATAGAAAGGAAAAAAAAAGAACAAAACTGTGAGTAAGCAATAGTTTGAGAGGGTCAGAGAATGTATTTGCGGGAGGAAAACACGTAAAAGCATGACAGGGCATGTATATGTTAAATATGAAATGTTTTCATGCATGTTTTTTATTAGAATCAGGTCCACAGTCTGAGGTTAACTTTCCTTTTTTTTTTTTCCCTGTTCCATTTCTTTGTTTGTGTTTTCATCAGGTGTGACTGATTGCAGCCAACAGAGAAAGAAAAAGACATTCCAGATACTGTGTTTTTAATCTACAAAGAGGGATGTAAATTCGAGTAATAAATTAACTCATTTCCTTTATTTTCCCTTCGTTTTTTCGGCGGTGTACACGTGTGCCGTTTCAGCGTCTGCAGCTCAGAGGGCTCGTATCGATTTCACTTTATTTGTGTTTGGATTATTTGCAGCATTTTTTTTTTTTTTTTTTTCCCAAATGAAATATGTTTGTCAAACTGATGGATATGTTTTCATCATGCGTGTTCATGTGGTCCTTTTCCAGGTCCTGGCCACTCCCCTCTGCCCGCAGCTCTCGTTCCTCTAATCAGCTCCACCTGCTCCCACTCACCTGCTTCCTATCCGCAATCAGTCACAACATAAAAGCCAGCTCCCCACTGCTCACCTCTGCCGGGTTGTTTTGAACCGCAGTGTCCCTTATTAATCAAAGCGGTGGCCTTGTTTTGTGTGGGAGTGGATTCTCAAACAGACAAATGAGTTGAGCCACGCAATTATTGTGGTGTCAAGGAACCTGAGGCCTGCAGGCCGTGTTTACTCTGTCACAAGTGGAGTTGGTAAGTTTCATTAAATAAAATTAGATTTATCAAAATTAAAAAAGGGAAAATTCCAGTCAGAGCCCATCGGAACAGTTAATCTTTATCCCCATATTTTCCTTTGCCCCAAAGATTTGATATTTACTTAATTTGCTTCACTCAGGTGCGGTCGCTACTCCGTGGACCTGGACCTTCGTGGAACAGGGTTGAAGCTGCAGGAGATGAAATCAGGAGGAGAAGAACACCGGAATTTTAAAATGCCCACTTTCCTTCCGCAACACTCTACTCTCAAAAGACTAAATATAAAGACAGATGAACAAGACAAGAGAGAAAAGTGAAGCCACGTCTGAAGCAGTAGAGTCCCGTCCGTGTCGCGTCTGACGGAATCTGATCAGTGATTGGTAATTACAGCGGACAGTCAGTCACCGGTTTAACCCCCTACCTGTCTGAAAACACCTGTGGTTAGTCAAAGTCTGCGTCACGAAAAGAAAAAAAACACAGGCAAGGAATAGATGCAGACGTCTCGTGTTCGATCAGGCAGTACCGCCATCTGGAGTTTACCGTTTACACACATTAAATATGGAAATACAGCGGGGGAAATGCTGGCAAAAACAGCTGTGTTGCAGGGGAGACGAGCAACTGCTCACATACAGTAATTATGACTTTATGATTGGCGACATAATGTATAGTTTTAAAACGGACTGATTAAAAGCACTAAAACCATGGACTTGTTGACCCTTATAAGATTTGACATGAAGCCTATTGAGTTCAGTTTTTCTCTTTGTACATTCCTTGCTTCCAGGCTGTTAAACAGAGCCAGGGCTGAGTTGAAAGAATCAGAATACAGCTAAGCACCGTGCTAATAATTATAGTCATCAGCTTTCCTTCCTGGCTTTGGCTGCAGCTGCTGTGTTGCTTTTAGTCTGTAATATATTTTTAATTTCCTCATTTATTTAAAATATAGAAATCCGCCGAGCTAGACCTGTCTATGCTTGTGATCGGCCGCTTGGTGCCAACGCCGCCCCTTATACGTGATCTGTGACGATGTCAAGGCCGAGGTTTGGTTCGGTTTAGTCACAAAAACTTGTTCAGGGCTTCACTTGGAAAGAGGATGCAAACACTGGTCCTCTGTATATCTGACCCCAACCTCATGGTCCTGATTCAACGTCACCAAACAGACACTTTCTTTTTACATGTACTTATTCAGGTACATAAACACCTGTGGTTTTAAACTCCTTCACAAATTGACCCATGTTGTCTTTATCGTGTTGAGGTCAGGCTGGCATGTGCAACTTTCATCTGGGAAACTTCCCTCCATGAATTACTACACATTTGACAGTTTTTTTTTATTTTTTATGTAGTTTTAATGACAAACTGTAAAATTGCGGGTAGTGATGGACCTTCTCACACAAATTCAGTGTCCACTGGGTTTCTAGCAGTGCGGTGAGTGGTTTGTTTCTACTAGTTTGAGCCTATTTACCTGACCTCCCATGTCCTGCTCATCCTGTCCTCAGTACTCCACACACCAGGTGGGTCCTGTGTCAGTCTTCATGAGATCCTCTGGAGGACCCTGACAGACTTTGAGAGGTGTAATAAAATTCAATCTAAGGGCATTTTACACCTGAAAGTCTGAACCCAACATGGTATATATTTGGTCTGCTCAGATTTGCTTTCACGTTGCAGTTTTGGAAGTAGACTAATGTATCTCGTCATCTACACAGGTCACAGCCATGCGTCTAATGTCAGCATGTTCTTGATTCGCCTCATTTGAACAACTTCTGTCTTTGGTTTGTTTTTCTTCTTTTCTTTTTCATGACAACAGCCTTGCGTAACTTCCTGTTATTGGTCTGAAAGTGTAAATGATCCAAAAAATGTTTTCACACATGAACCAAACCACGGTTCAGTTTGATCCAGACCGAGACTTACCTCTTCTGGTTGGACCAAAGAGCAGACGTTTGGTCCACAATGTGGTCCAGGGGAGGTTTCACACCTGCATATTTGTTCCAAAACAAACCAGAAAGTCTGAACCGAAAGATGCAGCTGTGAAAGCGCCTTAAACCATATTCTGAGTCCTGTTTAAAATTCATTAAAACTTGTTTTCTGTTCTAGAGTTGCAGTACAGTGAGCTTTCTGCATATTTAGGACTGTGTGCTTTTGAACAAAATCTAATTTCATGCTTTGTGATTCATCTAAATTAATTACATCTTTCAACATTTGTTGTGAGAACATAAATTCAATAATAAATAAATAAATTGAAATGGACTTTGGTAGATAAGAGAATCACTGAATAACCATAAACTTTAATCTGCCACAGGTAGACTTGACAACACCACAAATTAAGCCCAACCTTTCTCTTCACGTTTCTCTCTACACCTTTCTGAAATGTTGCACATAGTTCACCTTCCTCTCTCTCTCCTGAGTCTCTGGTTTCATTGCTTTGCACTGATTATATTCATCAAAGAAACAATAACAGATTACACCCACATGTAAGCGCTCAGAGTTCAAGAGGCAGGGTGGATGCACGTTAAAAGATTTTGACCAGATTTACTCCCAATTAGAGAAACACAAATAACATAAATCCAAGTGTGTGTCATAGTTTTTCCTCAGAGGCTCTCATAATCCAAAAATGTATCGCCCAGGGTAACATTTAGTCTAATCAGTAAGAGAATTTTTGCAGGCCAAGTTCATGCTTTGTCAGAGTTGAGGTAATATTAACAAATGGCTCATGAAGTACGTCTCCATAAAAGTCATAATGAACTAGTTTAATCGCACGGCTGTCAGCACTACTACAACAGCAGTACCTCTAAAGTCTAATGAAGCAGCAGGACTAAACAAGTGGGTAAAAGAGAATTCATTTACTATGAAACATAAGATACGATGAAAATATTATTAAGGCAGCCCAACTGTAGACATGACTGCATAGCATATGAAAAATAGATGATGTAATGAGAGTCAAGATGTGAAAAAAGATTACACTTTTACTACACATTACACCAACACTTAAATATGACAGATTAATAACTAGAACAATACATCAGCTACAGTGTATACACATGGCACAGGCATGTGCTGTGCATAATGAACAATATAGAAAGTAGAAAGCAACCGCAGCAAGTAGATGATCTAAGAAAGAACAAGAACTGTAAATTCAATCAGATGTGTGCACTATCCTCAATCATCACTTGTGACACTCTGTCAGTGTGTGATGGTGTATTTACCTGCAGAGACTACTCTCACCTCTGCCTGTATTTTTTATTTTCCTCTTGTTTTGCTTTTTATCTCCAGCCAATAGCAGCATCACAGCATCGTGTGCAGGCGGAAAAAATATCAAAACGAAGCGACTCCAGCCTCCTCTTTACACTCTTCTCAGTTACTGCTCAGTTCTGTCTGAGAGGCAAAACTCTGGGCAAAGCTCACACACATACACACAGACCTGTCAATGACACACACAGCAGAAATGAAGAATCTGTATGTTGCCTCTAGAACATTCCCCTAGAGTTTCGTGAAGGTACAGGTGTGTTTATTTGTGTTTTTAGAACATAACCACTGCAGCAGAAACAGGAAATAATGTTTTATTTTTCTATTTCACCGCTTTTTTTTTCTCGCAGCGCCATGATGTCTATTACTCACTCGGCCACCACTTTCTGTCCCTCGTTTGCTGAGTGGAGAGGAGACTTTGCCTTTGCCTTTAGTTAGTGACCTTGATCTTTGGCCACCAAAATAATATCCGTTCATCCTTGTGTCCAAGTGAATGTTTGTGCCAAAGTTTGCGACATTCAGTCAAACTGTTCCTGAGATCAGGGTTTAAATGCAAGAGAGACCGAATGACCTGAAGCAAAGCACTGGTCTTCTTATAGAGATGCCCTGTAGATGCATCTAAAAATGCCAGTGGAAATTTTAAATTAAAAACTTTACGTTCCATTGTGAGACACAGACAGATATTTAGATTAAAAGAACAGCAATAATTTGAGTGTGACTTATAAAACCTACACATTGCAGCTGGCTTGGACTCTTGGCTTTACCTACAGCGATCACACAGGTTGGTTCATGTTCACCCACTGTGTTTGTTACGTCCTGCAGCTCTAACACAATAAGAAAATGTGATACTGATTGTTTACTGTACAAGCCTGTACCTGGCAGGATGGGAGAGCCTTTGAAACGGCATCTAGACTGAGCAAAAGAACAAGAACCATTTCTGTGGTTTTATTTAGGGCTCCTGTTTTGACAATGCCCTTTTAGTTTGGTGTATTGAGAGTAATTGTCTAAATTTGGAGTTTAGAGTATCAAAGAAGAGAGAAATTGCGAAATAAAGCCCGGAGGAAGAGGTGGAGGTGAGGTGCTTTTATTCAAGGCATCAACCTGTAAGTGACAGTTCCATTTCCAGTTCCATCATTTGGGTTAAAGTCACTCTGTACTCGGGGAAAACCACAGAAACACAAAGGACATTGATTTCCATTACAGTGAACATCAGGACGTCAGGAAAATGGCAACAGAGACACTGTAAACCTAATCTAATCATCACATTCCCCGGGGTCAACAAAGATGCTGGATTCAGCATCAAAGAGTAGTAACCACAGAAATGGCAACAAACATGCCAAGGTGTGTGTGGTAAGCTTTCATGTGTGGAAGTTTAGTAGGTGCTGGTTTCTTTGTCTCCATTCATATGTTAGATATAGATGCCCGTTGCCTGTATTTATGAGAGCGAGCAACAGAGCTTGTATTGTTTCTCATCATGTAAACATAAACAAGAGGCCGTCACGCTGCAGCTTATAGACAAAATACAAGGTGTCAAGCCATTTGACGCACAGAGGTACTGAAATACTTGGACTAGCAGGGACTGTGCCAATGTAAAATGGGTTATGCTCACATGTCTACATGTGCATTACTGTCCAGTGGTTTTTGTTTGCATTTTCAATTTGTGCATTAAAAAAACCTGTGAAAATTTGAAAAAGAACCCTCAAAATATCCCAAAGTTCTTACAATTGGGAGAGGTGGAAAAGGTAAATGCAAATAAGTGCGAAGGAAGTAGATTTAGCGAATGGTTGCCTGTGTGGACTGAGGAGGAGGCTGCAACGTTCACTGAACTAATACAAGAAACTAATATAAATACAATTAAATGGAAAACAGCAACAAAAAAATGGTTGGGTTTAGGCATAAAAACAACTTGGTTAGGGTTAGAAAAAGGGTCAAGGAATGGCTAAAATAAGAACAGAGAAAACGCAAATCTAAACACTGCATGAAACAGGACACAAACCCAGGTCTCCTGTGTGTAAGTCCACAAACACTGGTGTTTGACCATAACCACAACCACCTCCTAAGGTTTCTGCCGACTTAACAGTGTCACCTGGCCAATGTCGTCAGTTTCCAACGTTTTATATTGACCATGAAAACAAATGCTAAGGGCTCTTGACCAGCCGGCAGTGTGCCCAACCCGTCTGAGAATGGGCTCCCACAGCCATTGATTTCTGTGTAGAGGATTTGGGTCCTTACTGCTCACTACCTCAATGCCTTTCCTCTGCTCCTCTACAGCGCTAACAGTGTACAACACTAGTTACTGTTAGCTTAGAAATGGCGTTGGCTAATGTCAACAAAAGACCGGCTCCCAGCACAACACATACTTCAATACAACCGTGTCATAAGCACACAAGCATGCACGAATGTTGTGTATTGTACCTTTTTAACAGTTGTACAGAAAACTGTTACATGCCATTGACATGAAGGAGAAATCGATCAACCATGAAAATGAGAATATCTGTATCTTTAATATAGGAAGAATTTCACTTTTGCCATTTTTATTATACTTTCATCTTGACTTTCATTTTGCTCTTTCTGTGATTTTCTTTTTGTTTTTAGTGTACTGCGTGTGCTAAGCTAATCACGCAAAGAGTGGTTCATTTTACAGAAGTTCAATCCAACTCAAAGCTGCAAATTTAGGATAAAACTTCAAGTATGATTTCATGTTTTGGAGCATTTGTCATTTAAGCATCCACAGTATGTGCTGAGGTTGTATAAATGCAGCTTACAGTGCTTTGGGTCACTACACTTTGGCATCAGAGAGGGGATGTTTTCACTGCTGTTGCTTGGCAGCTCTCACTGTTGAGATGGCCTATCGCGGGCACAGACAGGAGCTTTATTGTTTGAGGTGTGGCGTTAAGGAAGTTGATCTCTGAGGAAATAAGGATTATATCTGAGAAGAGATGTACATCTTTACACAGAACAGGGTCTTAGGGTGTATGTTTAAAACTGAGACGGGAGAGAAAGTGGGTAAAGACTTGTTGACTGTGTGTTTCAGTGTGGCCATAAAAAGGCAGTTGTGTGAGTATGTGTGTTGTGGATGCGATTGTTTGCAAAGATTGAGAAGAAAGGTGGAAAAAGAGGTCACAAGCATCATATCACTCCTGGTTTCCTGTTGTTTTCCAGTACAAAAGAGGCTTTTATACGGGTATAAAAGCCTCTTTTATACAGGTATAAAATAAAAAAACAAATATGCTTCCCTCCATGATATTAAGAGCAATATGTAGACACAACCACAGTCTAGTCTCTCATAGCCAGACCTATCGCCACCCTTCGTTAGCACTATCCCAGTGATGGAGACAGGTCCACTATCATTCTAGAATAGGGGCTGAACACAGGACACAGGGACAGTGCCTCTGCAAAATAGTGTTGGAAGAAAAGTTGGTTATGTGGGCATGAGGAAGCAGGCCGTGGTATTAAAATGACAAATACAGGTATTTTGCAAAACATCTGTAGATATATAGGGCATATAGGTGTATGTGTAGTCAGTCTATTACCTATTAGTAGATAACTGTCAGCAACGGCACATTTGGAGACGGACACGTGTACTGGTGTTGTGTTGAAATCTATACAATATAAAGAACACACTTCAAAAACCTAACACTTTGAAGTTAACTTAAGTTTATAACATACAGCAACTTGTCGTTGCTGCTCAACTTCATGACAGACTGAAGCATCTGCTGCGTCCAATATTATCTGAAGGTCCACAGTGTCCACAGTTTAAAGTCCCACACAAACAATGGTTTGTAGTCATTTCTGCAATCTAGTGTGTACAGAGATATTTTGTAAAACGAAGGTATTAGTATGGACAATCCTGCACAACTGAAATAATCACGCTTATTCCAGTAGAGTACATCCTGTGAGCCAAACTAACCAGGGACATTAAGCGCTGCTATACCGACCTCCATTCTTCTTGAAAGATATTCTAAAAACCACTGGCTCCAGGTACTGATACGTATTAAGGTACAAATGTATTACTGACTTGGGCAATGATTTCAGTTGATCAGCCTCACTCTGTCTGCGTTTCAATTTAGCCTAAAAGTGTTGAATTGAGGCTGAAGTTCAGGCGTGAATCCAACAGTCTCCCTTTTTACCTGTATTACGCCAAATAGCATAATAACCTGACAAAAAATGAAAGAAATTTTAGTATGACAGGAAAAAGTACTGACTCCTAATTTCCATCATGATCAAACTTTCACATGTTACTCTATCAAAGACATTTCATCATTTTTGGATGTGTGCACCCTCAAAACACCCTCGGAGTTCATTATGAAAGAGGGTTTTAATAAAACGAAGGAAGTAAGTTGTTGAGCTTAATAAAAAGGTTTTCATGAGGGTGAGAAAGTAAGGATAGAGCCAACACGTCAGGCTACAGGGTTACACCTTTTAGAAGCAATGTGTATCCATTGGAAACCTCAGTGTTGACTTCATTCATAAAGGAGGTATGTTTGCAGATTCATACAACAGTCTAGTACAGAGGACAGTGAGCAGACCAGAAGTTATCAACAGCCCACACACATTAAACCCCACAGGTTTGTTTTTTTCATTTTTTTATGCTGAAGCAGCTTCAGGTTTTTTGACAAACATCACCTCGCGCGTCTATCAGCTCGTCGAACAACAGCTCAGGTCGTATGTTATTTTATGAAATACAGCATGTAACTGGCGAAGTTTTCAGTGGATGAAAATGTGTATAAACTATCGTTTTCTTTTGCTGACTTTCTGAAAAGTGGGTTAAAATTTGCAATACATGAAGGTGGAAACCCATCTGCTTCGAAGGTTTACCCACATCCACCTGCTGAAGAGAGGACGTTTCTCTGAGCTCTCGAGAAATGTGAATGCAAGAGGTGAACCTACACGTAAAGATTTTTGACATCACGAAAATTTAGCAGCCAATGATGATGTACTTTGCAGCTTTTAGATCTGAAAATTGATGTGAAAATTTGAAGCATCGGTGCACAAAGACTGAAAGTGGACTTTTAGCGAAGCAGGAAACCTCTAGCGCCAAGCAGATAAACCTGACAAATGAACGTTATTTGCATATTTAGACATTCCAGATTTCAAAGAGGGTGAAGGAGTTGGTGTCAATTTAATAATTACTGTGGATAGTTTGTGGATAGTTAAATTCATTGAATTAAATTCCAATTGTTTTTCATTGCAGACAATTTTTATTCTGTCTTATCACTTGACTTGGATTTTAAAGCATCGTGAATGCAGTATTTAAACCAGTGGCAACAACATACATCAGGCAGACCAATACCTTGTAGACCTAAGCAGGTAGAAAAACTGGAGTAGAGGCCTAATATTTATGTTATACATCTTAGTGTATGTTTATATTTACCCACAATGACCTCTGCAGACAATAGTCTTGTCTGTGTAAGAGGTCAGAGGTAGCATAATGTTATTTTCTGTACAGAGGCACGAGTATAAAATCCACTCTCTCCCTCCTGCTTTGAATTGTACATGTGTTTGTAAAGAGCCAGTGAAGCCACACTAGTTTTCTCCACATCTGTAAAGTGTGAAATGAATAAGAGGCGAGTGCTGCATACCCACAGGTGTTTTAGTTTCTTGCTGATTAGTCAGTGCAGGTTGGAATAAAGTTACAAAATGAGGTCAAGAGACTCTAATTACAAAAAATAAAATACCTTCACTTTGTCTTGGAAAAAACATCTAATTAAGCAAGTAAGTGGAGTTGTGCCATGAGTGTGTAGAGTTTGTAAGAAAGTCAGAGACAGGTAGTAATAACTACATTGTAGGTGGGATTTTTTTTACACTTTATTTAAGAAAAAAAACAAGTATAAGGCAATAATTTTGCAGAAAAATCCATAAATGTATCAGAACTACCAATAAAGTAGCAACTGTTACTCAAATAGTTTTTAAGTAGCAGCAACCTCACATGTTTCCTGTGTGTTGATTTCATAAATGAGTCTACAGGTATGTATTCAACTTTCCATCCATTCATATGAAGTTAATGCCTTTGTTGTACTATGAAATGCAGAGGTGTTCAAACAGCAGCAGTAATTCCACTGCTGACTGGCAAGATATATATATATTTTTTCTGTCATCAAAACTAGAAGCAAAAGTACAACGTAAGCCGTTAACGGAAGGCAGCTCAGTGGCTCTAAATTGGCCCATAAAAGCAAAGTAAAACGTAATAGAAACCTGAATCTAATATAAAAGGAGTTTGCAGAAATACATACAGGCTACAGAGACCCTGTAAATCAACTGATTAGGACTTTGCAGGAATGGTAAACAGTATAAAAATTAATGGCTCTCTGCATGGGGTCATGTGTGTGACTTCACCTACATTCATATACTTTCATGTGAACCTGCATGCGTAGAGAGTAATAGGCAGTAAGTCATACTTGTTGTAACTCAGTGGAATTCCTGTGGACCTGTAGCAGCGCTCACAGCCAATAAATACAGCCTGTTAGGCCCGGCTGATAAGTTAGTCCTAGTATTCGTGATTTACAGGTGGAAAAACATAAGGGAACCCTGTGTGGTTGTTCTACTTTGTGGTAGAGCGAGAAAAAAGAACAAGATATAGAAATTTATTGGTTAACAACCAGTCTTGTACTTCTGACATTTGTCAGGGGAAGGAGGTGACGTTGTTATTACAGCCTTGGAGTCCCGATAGTACTTTGCTGAAAGAAGTCGAAAAATCCCAAAAATGTATAGGTCTGTGAGTCTCTGTTTTTATTAAAAACACAAGATGACACTTATACTGCTGAGCTTTCTGAGGACAGTATGAAAACATCTGGTTATGACACGGATATACGATGCTTAACATGAATGAAATTCTGTAAGTATGACCTTAACTTAGGTCTAAGTGTTAGGTTTGACTATCCTTTGAAACATTTCTAAGCATTGCCAATATTTGTAGTACTTTAAAGTTTGGGGTTTTTTTGCATTTTATTTGTGATGAGACACCAGGGCACCTAAGTTACAGTGGTTTTAAAAAAGCAGTACTACCTTAACTACGTTAAAACTGCAGAGCGCAATAGTTTTTTGGCATCATTGGGCAAAAAATTCCATAATTGGGTCAATCCATGTGAAATCACCACAGTTTATGTTTGAAAATTGTGGCAGGTTTTCTCCTGATTTCAGCTCCTGCAGCTTTAAGAAGAATAAACTTCAAGACACTGAGGAAAGCTCAAACTTCTCAATGCATCAGTCTTAAGCTGGGCGCACACCAGGCGACTTTGCAAGCGACGTCGCAGACAAACTTCCATTGTCGGAATAAAATCATGGGAGTTTTGATGGAGCTGAGGCTCGCCTGGATGGTTTGGTGTTGGTCCAAGCTGTCTTAAGTCTGACAAAATCAAACCTGTTTAATATTATCACACGTTTTAAGCCTTGGCTCACGTAAACAGTGGCATGAACATTGTCAATAAGTAGTAGGTGTTTTCTCCAAGCTGGAATGTAGTATACAACAACTTTATTAAACAAGACCACCACAAGTGCTGCTGGAGTTCCTGACCTGCAGCTGTTCAATTTAATCAACAAAGTAGCAACAGATTCCAGTTTGACGTGTTCTGTCTGCAGAGAAGTGATGTTACTGCTGCAGATCATGATGATGATGAACAGTCATTTTACTTATGAATGTATGAGTTTACTCTGCTCTGTTTTGCTCTATTTTCGTCTTCCTCTGTGGTTAAATCATTAAAGTAGTTTTAGCGCCTCCCTACTGGCAGGACTGTCGGTCATTTAAAAACCTCGTTACATCCCCAGTATTTTTTTACTTTTCTTCTTTGGACTAAAGAGCCCAAACCTCAAATTAATATGGCACAAAGTCTGAATTTCAAATTCAAATTCACTCAAAAATCCAAAATATAAAGACTCAAAAAACAAAGATAAGGAATGTAGTTGGAGTCTTGTAATCAGTGACCCTGTGAGATTCCCTGTGACTAAAAACTCTGACATGTTGTCTTTAAATGTGAGAGGGGGTCACACTTTAGTCTTTTCAGTATCTTTTCCAAGTCTTCTGGTGTATATGCTAAGCATTAGTCGTAAAGACGTGAAACCGTACTGCACCAACACTACATAGAACAAGAACAAAACAGGAGAGAAGAAGCATGAAAAGACCTCTGAAATTACAGCTTCAACTCAAATTAAGAAGGGAAAACATGAGGGTCTGTCTCCGTAGAAGACATTATTTAAATAAACAATAAAACAAACAATCAACATTATTTGGAATCACAGTATATCACTGCCAGGAAACTATACAGTAACAAAGTTCAACACCTTTAAGAGTGCAGAGGGAGTGAAGGAAAGTGAGATATATATCTATATATGGACTAGGTGTGAAAGGTAGGGGAGGCGGATGAGGGGCTCGGGACATGAGCTCATGACTGCAGCATTAATGTAACATTAGTGTTAAGCGCTCGTAAAATCCATCTTTGCGCTGCATTACCTCAGAGTGTGCGGCGGCGAGAAAATGAACTTAATAATATAGCTGTTATGAAAACTTTAATTTTTGATGTTTTTAATATAACATCTTGCAGGAGAGTGGAGGAAAACAAGACCTCAGAAAACTACGAGTTCCCCCGCACATACTCGCACAGACATACAAACTATTTAAAACAGCATTAAAATGATTATACACTACTAAGTGCAGAGCCAGTGGCCCACACAGGCACAACTGGCAGGTAAATACTGTACATTCATTCTACTCCCGCTCTACATATTGTATTTTGCAGTCCCCAGATGTTGCTAAATGTGGGGAAATCACTGCTGTGAGCTTGTATTAATTTTTCTCAAACGTTGAATATTTGCCAGGAAGCTTTTCTCACTGAGCTAACTCCCTTTTCTTGCTATATATGAACAGTGTGAAGTTGCTCCCAGGGGTGCTGACTGCTTAAATTGTACAATATTCCATCTCCTTCTTTGCTATCCTTCATCCTGCGTGCTTTGAAATAGCCACACAGATATTTCAATAACTCTAGCTCCAGACTGAATATTTCCACTAAATTTGATCGTGCAGACTAGGACTGGGTGATATGACTAAAACCCTCTCATCTCAATATGATATTCATGCCATTTGTATGAGAGACACGGACGTATACAATACGATGTTTAAGCCAAGTCAGTATTTATTGTAACACCAAAAACACAGCATACTTTTATCTAAATACTGTACTCAACATCTAACTGTATAGGTAGTATTAGTGTGGAAACTTAAACCGACATTAAAACACAAGTCTGAACCTAAATCTGTTAATGTATGAATTCCTCTTTAGTCACTACTGCAGGTTTTGTGACAGGAACATGAATCGGAATAAAATCTTTGCCATTGGCTCCATTTTCTTCCATTGTTGACTGACTTTGTGATCAGCGAAGCAGGTCTGAGGGTGGGGAAACTGATTCCACAGCAACATAAAATACAGGAAGAGCTGCTTAAAATGAAGCAGTGTAGCTCATATATATGAGTATGCGTATATATATATATATCACAAATTTATATTATGTATATGGTAATTTCTTCAATTTTCTATGAAGTAGTAACAAATATATCAATATTTCCAATACTTTGACCAGTGCAAACATAACACATAATTATGAGTAAAACAAATAGTGTCAGATTTGTAGCCACAGATTCAGACTTTATATACAGTATGTATTTGATACTGTTTAAAACTTTCTAATTGATAAACATGAATGTATCCAAAGTTTAATGTTAAATAACTTTCATAAAAGAGGAAACGGACCACGGTTTAAACCCATATGTTGCACTAGACTTTGTCGCAGTTGGACCTGTTTTCATCATTTATCCGACAGCATCACGGTCCTAATTTTCCTGTGAGTCGAGGACATTGCTGACCCTAAATCAGGCCAGTCTTGGGTTGGGTTACACTGCATCACGCTCCTTTAGGCAATGTCCTGTTATATTCTCTTCTGTGCCATTCTGTGCTTTTAC
>JAPQRN010000002.1:5735241-5772434 GCA_037367275.1 Coranthus polyacanthus
TAGAACACACTGGACACAATGGACTCCTTTTGGTCTATGTCTAGTGTCTTCTGTTCCTCTGGGTCAATGTAAAAAGAGTCATATGACGTTCTTGTTACAGAAACTCCTCACTATCCTGAAAGTCTAGTTGTTTGGCGATGCTGCTCCAAACATTGTTCTTCACTTCACATTATTTTATTATCATTTTCTTGTGTCATACAAAACAGTGTAGCTAGAAATCAACAGATAGGCTGTTGCTGTTGTCACATGACATGTTTAACACAACTTGATTGGTTGATGTCTTTATTCACAGCGCGAAAGCTCGGAAACATCAACCTTGCACGCCGCTTTTTCACTGCGTAATATTCACATTCTATGTGAAAGTACTCATGATATAAACAATTGAAAAAATATGAGGTGTGAATTACTTGCATGACCTAAAGATCTAAAAAATTCTATAGGGAACTTCTCATGGATCATAAGTGAATTGTAACTAATAAATCAAGTGCTTCATGCTTGTTCGGACTTAAACATCTTCCGGTGTGTTCCTGGTCTGACTGATTGACTGACAGCTGAATAGACAGACGCAGACATGCTGCTGCTCGGTTATGAGACATGGCCAAGGACGAAGTTAATATAACAGGCCTGACACACACCAGAATCACACACACACACACACACACACTGAAGGTTAACCTACAACCGGAAAACGACACTTTTCCTCCTCAAAGTATGACATTACATTAGTTCTTTCTTTAAATGTGTGTGTTATTGTGAGTTTGTGTGTGACCATACAGTCATTCTTCCCTCTCATACAGTCACACACACACACACACACACACACACACACACACACACACACACACACACACACACACACACACACACACACACACAGGTGGCAGTAATTAGTGTGTTGAGCCCATTCATGGCACAAGATCAAACTGCGGTCGGCTCAGCTTCAGGAAACACAGAGCTCTGCTTAAAGTTAGACACACACACATACATACACTCAGAGATGCACACACCTTAACTCTCTTTATTTCTCTTGCTCTCTCTCATACGTGATGCTGACATACAAAGGGTTTCCTCTTAAACTGTTTGTGTTTAGTCTGCATGTGAAACAGCTCTGTTTGGCTTCACTGTAGAAACGTACTGTGTTCAACTTGTTCAGGGCAGGAGAAGGTGGAGAGCTGGGATTATGGGTTAGATAAGAGTAAAATGTTCAACATCTCCAGTCTAACTTAAGAATACACACGGCGGCTTTTTTGCTGCAGCTGTAAGCAGAACCGCTCTGCCGGACCGGCTGGACACAAGGTTACATAAGCAAAAATAAAGCTGCTGGATGAAAATGTGTAGCTCTGAGTGGTCAGTTCCTCATATTGATGACCGGGCATGTTTTCCTTTTTCACTTTGTTACCCGTTTGGATATAAGCGGAATTATTTAAAGGCCAGATACTGAAGATTGTACAAAATATTTAAGTGGGTAAAACCAATCCTACTTTCATTTCAAAATAGTCGGTCAGCGGCAAGCTGAATGTTGTTTAATCTGCTGATGTGTTTTGATTTTAAATGTATTCCATTTAGGTCTCTGCAGTTTAGTGGCAAAAACGTGCTGGAACTGTAGTATGACTTCAAATCTTTTTATGCAATACCGCTTCAGCTCTAAGGGCTTGAGGCAAAGTCTATTACAGTGCGTTAAACATTTGATATTTTGTTCCACTTAAATTGTTTAAGAACTGATAGGAATCGATGAGGAAAACGTTTTTGGATCTAGTTGAGTTTGGAAAAAGTGGGAAGGAGTGACTCTCAGTTTCCAAAACTTGATGTCAGCTTCATTCCTGATCAAAATGAATACCCATACAGTCATTGTTTTTCTAAAATGGACCCATTACAAGGGGTTTTATATGCTTTATGTAACTTGTGATAAAATTACTTGAAGGTTTAAAATGACAAAAGCAACAAACCTACAACAACAACTTTATAAATGTCAGATTTAGGATTTTAATGTTTCTCTTTGGACTTTATCTAAACGTGCAATGAAATAGGTTTAGTGTGTATGCATGTGTCTATACTTGTGAGTCTAAATCTGTGTGTGTGTGTCAGTTTTGCTCACACATGTAGGACTGTAAAAAAAAAATCGGGTGAAAAGCTGGAAGTAATTGCACAGCAATCACTGACGTGTGTTCATCATATTTCAGCCTGAGCCCAGATTGGCACGATCACTGTTGAAAATAGCATCGTAAAGTTGCACTTGTAAAATAGTTTGTTGTCTTGATCTGGTCTGAGGGAGACGGCTGAATATTTGGAACAGAAAATGTTGTCAGGTGTATGGGATGGGGGTGGGGGTGGAGGGGTTGATGATGGGAAGTAATGAGATCAGATGTTCCAGAAATCTTTCAAGGCAAAATATGATTTTAACCTTGAAAATTGTTTATCTGTGTGTGGTACAAGTATTTAAGTTATGCGGATGTAAAACTGTTTTTGGGGACAAAATGTCACATCCATATAATGTAAAAAATTCAGTTTGAAGGTTAAGAATTTTCTAGGGGGTTTAGGGTTAGGTTTTGTTTTAGGGTAAGTCTCCGATGTAATGTCACTTAAACACATGGAAGCCAACGTTTGTGTATCACGGTTTCCTCTAAGGGTTTTCTTCCCTGTCCAGTGTCCAGGAAGAATTTACTTTACAGGACATTTGAAACTCACCGATGACGTTTCAATAGCAGTGGAGTCATCTAGATTTACGAAAGAACAATGACGATTTCAAGTCAATGCGACTATTTAACAAATAAAGCAAAATGTGTTTTAGTGCGGTCAAACTCACTATAAAGTCGTTTTCATTTACATAGTTTTCTGTTTCTGTTGTCAGTCAACAGAACCAGTATGAAATGGTAATTTAATCATGGAATATAAAGACTGCATGTTTATATGCCACATGTTACCCAGCTGCCACTTCCAAGCCCTTTTCAGTCTGCTGCGTGAATTCAACACAGCAGCTGTATGATTAAAAATCTTTATTTTATAAGCGTGATGTTGTCTGACAAAATAAACATACACGCATGTTAATGACAGCAGCTGTGCAGAGATTTTGGCTTCATTGAAAATGTACCAATCGAATCTGCGATACAGCCCTGTCTGACACCGTACCTTACATCAGCATCTGCAAAATGTCAAATTACTGAAAACACTGAAACAACAGGTTTCGGTGTTTTCAAGTCAGAAGCGCTTCTAATGTGTCAGAAATGTCAACAGATCAATAGTTTGACTGTGTGTGTGTTGATTTTTCTCTTGCTCTTGTTCCCATAGTCTTGTTTAGCACCGGCTGCCACTCAGGATGAGACATGGTGAAAAAGGATTCATCACAATATAACGATTAGGAACGATTTGTTTAAGACAGACCTGGCAGAGAACAGGACAGCTTGAATCCTCAGTTTTGTGATACAAGTAAAGACTCGCCCCTTGATTTACACAGGCAGCCACAAATCAAGTCGATTTTAAAAAAATCAGTTTCATGTTTGTGCCTAAATTAAAACAAACTGGTGTTCAACACCGTGATGACTGTCAGCCACCAGGGACCCGATAGTGCGCCTGAATTATTTGTCACTTCATAGGCAGTAGATCTGCAGTGATTAATCGATTAATTGACTGTTAAATTAATTAGCAACTATTTTGATGATCCGCAAACATCTAAATTCTCTCATTCCTGCCTCTTAAATTTAAATTATTTTAGTTTCTTTCCTCCTACGTGACAGTAAACTGAATATCTTTGAGGACGCCATCTTGGGTTTAGGGAAACACCTGTCCACCATTTTCTGATATTTTATAGACCAAACAATTAATTAATCAAGGAAATAATCAACTGATTAACAGTGAAAATAACTGTCACTTGTAGCTCTAGTGGGAAGTGAGCATTATTAGCAGATTTTGACCGTCAAGTTATCAATTCACCCAAAAAAAAAGTAACTTTCGAACGCATGTATGACTACTGCTCACTAAACACTGGGATTTACACAGACACACACACACACATAAACTGTTAATCTGTCACATAAGCCGGTGCTGTCATTCAGACAGCGTAGCAGTTAACTGTAGTGTATAGTTGTCTGTTCTGCAGCTACACTTAATAAATCTCCGCTTTGTCGCCTTTCTCCCTTTTAGCATCTGTCTCTCTTTCTCTCTTTAACTATGTCTTTCATCTCTCTCCCGCTGCCTCTTGACCTCTCTGAAAGTCAGTCAGATCGTGTCTCGTTCCCTCTCTTTCTCCATCTCAAACGCTTTCAGTGTCTCTCTCTCTCATGCTGTTAATGGAGGACTGTGTAGCAACACGAGTTATAATGATTTCCATAAGGCTACACGGCTTCTCCACAGGGGAGAGCGTAAATCACAGTGACGTGTGTGTGTGTGTGTGTGGATATGGATGTACGTGAGTTTGTGTTTGGACAAGAGGTCCACAGTGTATAGAGTACACATGGACGTCAAATATGCACAGTCTCACGCTTTCCCCCGTTTTCTCCTGAGAGCATGACAACTTAAAATTCAAAACTTTAGATTTTTTTCAAATCTGGGCCATGTTTAAGATACGTGTTTCTTCTTACATTGCTATTTCCAAATTCATTGGTTGATTCTAACAACTCACGGGAAAACTGTAGGATTCAATATTCTTAATAATTGTTGGAATGGTGATAAAACCATGCTTTGTTTGTCCAGGCAACATTCAGCAACTTTCAAAGACATTCTACTTCTTGTGATATAAAACTGAAAAAGTATGCGACCCAAAGTGTATGCCGCATTTCCACTGACGGCATCAGCTCAACACGCCACGACTTTACTCGTCTCGGCTCAGTTTTGGCACCAGCAGGCTGCGTTTCCACTGCAGGTGTAGTACCGCCTCAGCTCGACACAATGACTTTTTCTGGCAGGAATATAGTTGTTTAGACTCAGATCTGTGGCCGATTTATCAAAATTTAGCTTGACTTGAAAATTTGCTCCAACTTTTCAAAGCTCTCGTTAGCTTGCCTTGGTTTCCCACGTCGCGGCATGATGACACACATACTGACGTGGCGATGATTCTGGATTGAACAATCTGTTTCACATTTAGTATCGCTTTAGCCCAGACCTGCTGTAGGAATCGTCTATAAGTTTTTCACTAAATGATTGTATGTTTCATTACCTTTACAGTTTTGAATTTGAAAACACTGTACACTTAATCATTTGTTGACATCCTGTTTGACACAGCTGACATTCATCGTGTTTACATGGGTCATTTAAGATAAGATAAGAAAGATAAGATAAGATAGTCCTTTATTAGACCCACACCTGGGAAATTTACAGTGTTACAGCAGCAAGGAACAATATCAACAGTAAAAAAAAATATAAAAAAAATAGAAGAAAAGAGCAATAAGGGAAGGGAAGGAACACTGACAAGAGTGCATTCACATAAAAATAATATAAATAGAAGATATATACACTACAGTTGTGTAAGTAAATTATAGACAATGAGAAAGCTGAAGTTATGACCATTTGCTGAATCTGATGTGATGTCTCCTACAATCTAAAAAAGTTCAAATACAAAGATGTTCCTGCATGAGACCCAGTGCCTTTAAAGCACGTAAAACTAACCATTTAAATATATGAAACATTGTGTTTAATGTTGCAACTTTGTGCAACAGAATCTGATAAATTTCCTAAAATGACTCTGGCGGGAGACAGATTTGTCTGGAACGTGGTCAAGATGCAACTGAAAGATGGAGGGGGGGTAAATACTTTGGACGTGTCTCTTTTTACCCATATATTGTCAGAACAGTAAAGCCTCTAATATTATTCCAACACCAGCAATAATGGGCTTAAACCAGAAAGAACTACGCAGCCTGTGGTTTCATTGTTTCCAGAGTATCACTGAGCTGATGCAGTTATAATGACAGTGTGTGTTTTAGTAGGGGGTCGGTGCACTGACAGGTCGACCCGCTGCTGAAGGACGAATGGTGTTTATTCTGCTGGCTCTTACAGTAGAGAGGTTTGGACGATTGTTTCCAAGGGAATCACGTTGAAGAATGGGGTTTTAAAGTTCATCTGTCTGACACCCAAATGTAACTTTAATAGCCTTACAATCTCACCCAAACGGTTTTATAATGATAATATACACATTCCACAGTTTCCTATTAGAGGCCACTTATTAAAGACATTTAGAGACCCTAGACATTTTATCCTCTTGCATTTTTTTTTTTTTTATTTGTGAAGTATCTGAGTTTTGAGATACTGGTCTGTCTTTTGAGTCATTGTTGCTATCAAAGCTCTAAGCAAAGACAAAAGGATCCAGCAGACATTTATACCAAAATGTATTCCTTAGAAAAACACGTAACCCTGTGAACTCTGATTATTGTGATTAGAAACCAACTGTTGCTTATTGTAAAGTGAAAGGAAAACTCAACTTTTTGCGATTAAAAATCTGACAAAACTATACAACCCACACTACTGTATCATTATTTCATTGATATATATGTATTATCGCAATATACAACTGTAACTTTCTGTCGTGATGAATGTCATTATTGCAGTAGACGTTTTTCTTTTGACTTCACGGTTTTTGTTTACGTTGTCAGCTAAAACGTTTTAAAAATGTCTATGTTTTGCTTAATTTTACTGCATATTCTGATGTTTAACAAACTTGATCATATATCATAGTCTGTCATTCTCTGAGAGTAAAGAAACGTTTAAAACCACAAATAACCATCTAGTTTCTTCAACTTTCACTCAGGACAAAAATCTAGCCTTTTAAACTGGGGAAAAAATAATCATTTGACATTTATCATGATAATTAGTGATTCCAACTGATAGGAAAACTTTTACCATCATAACATTTTGGCCCAGTCATAATTTGCATTACGTATTAGTCTGCCAATCATTTTGTGATCAGTCACTATGTTCATTAGATATTTTAACAAACCAAAACCCAAAGATATTCAGTTTACTGTCAAATTTGATATAGAAAGACATATCTACCTTTGAGAAGCTGGATTCTGAGGAAGTACTAAACATTTCTCGATTATCAAAATAATTATCAAGTATTTTGATTTATTGACAAATTTGTCTCATTCTGACTTTGAATTGATTACAGTTCGAGACAAATTTAAAGTTTAAATTTTCCTTAAAAAAGCATTATAAGTTCATACAATAACCTTCTCAATCATCACTTCTGACTGTCAAAGGTGTGGATGTGTTTATTTGTGTTTTTAGAACATAACATAACCGCTGTGACAGAATCAGGAAGTAGCATTTTATTTTTCTATTTCACTGCTTTTTTCCTCGCGACAACGCTTGTTTCTCCATTCGGTCTGTTGCTCACTCGACCACCGCTCTCTCTCCATCCTTCGCTGAGTGGAGAGGAGGTGGAGTTTGAACAGTTCAGTTTACAAACAAAAGACAGAAATATTACATAATTTGCCTTATAATTATTAAATATCGACTTCATAGCTGCTGTCCCCTGCAAAGCAAGCTATTGTTGCTAAAGCAGAAATAAGCTCTCCAGGTTTAACTGAACAATGCCTCTTCTTTCAGTGTTGCGTAAAACATTTTCAGTTGCAGTATTTTCTGTTTGATTTATGACGTGAAACATGAAGTCTGGATGATGAGTGCGGCAAGTCGTGCCCATGTAAAGCCGAAGGCTGTGACTTTGGTGAATTTTCGAGGACTAACAGTGGTTTACTGGGTTTGTCAAATATACAAAATCACATCGCGGCTGCTGGTTTTGGCCCTGATGCTGCAACAACCAGCAGCCACTAGGAGCTGACTCAGAAACATGTCTCTCTCTCTTTCTCTGCCCCACATGAACACACAGAGGTTCTGTCCACATATCCAGTGTCTCTATATTAAAACCTAGAAGGACATGACCTTTTAGGAAAACACTGGCCCCTGAACACACACATAGAAACATGCACACACCGGACTGTTGGGACCATATTTCTGAGCAGGGTTATGTCCAGTTACTGGTTTTTCTTTTTCTTTTTCTTTTCAACAGACCTCAAGGTAAATATAAGAAAGGGTTATACAAATATAGACTCTCACTCTCTCTCTCTCTCACTGGGGTACCAACCCAGTGAATGTGTGAAATGTAGTGCACTGTTGAGCCATTTCCCTCCTGTAAATTAAAAGAAAACTGGAAAGAAGTTAGATGTGATTTATGTGCCATATAAATTTCAAAAATGGCAGAAGTTGGGCAATATTAAGATACAAAATCCTGCAGGGAAATGTATGTATGCTGTAATGACACTGCACGCCACATGGCAGAAGTGCAAGTTGTAGACTTGCTGTAATGATGCAAGGCGACATTTGGTGTCTTTATAGCCAGTGTCTGCATTCTGACATAAAAATATCCCTCTGCCATCTTGTGCAAGAACTGCATTACCTTAAAATGATACAGCTGGGACAAGAGCAAATGCAGGGGCACGGTGTTAAAATCAATCAGAAACATGTGGACCAAAGGCACATTACAGTATTGCAAAAGAAGTCAAGTCAACTTTAGTTATATTGCACAGGAAAAGTAGATTCTTTTTTTTCCTTGCAGTTCTGTTGGGTCATGCAGTGGAAGAAGTATTCAGATCCTTTATTTGAGTAAAAGTAATGACACCATACTGTGAAAATACTCCACTTCACGTAAAAGTTCTGCATTCAAAACCAGACTGACATAAAACTATGAAAGTATGTATCAGCCCAATGTAGTTAAAGGATGAAAAGTAGTTGTGCCGTCTGCTGCATTCATGTGCATGTTGCATTTCACTGCTGTAGATGTTTACGGTTGAGCTCATTTGAACTACGTTATAAACTGTAGGTAGTTTCATCTACAGCAATGCATCATATTGTATCAAATCATCACATGTTTGTAGCCTCGCTGTCCTCTGAAAGGTCGACTTTTCACGAGCTCAGAAAATAGGCCCGTTTTCAGCTTTGAAACAATGTATTTTCCAGCAAATCCAAGAGGGTTTTAAAGAGCTTATTTAACTTAAAAGGAGGAGAATTGGAAACTCAACCCATAAAGGAAACACTTCATCCTTCCAGTTTATCACAAACATTCAAAACCAACACATTTGGACACATGGTTTTCACTTGACAGGAAGGGGATGAAAACAGTAATCTGGAAAGTAACTAAATCTGTCAGACAAATGTAGTGGAGTAAAAAGCACAATATTTGCCTCTGAGGTGTAGTAGAGTAGAAGTATAAAGCTGCAGAAAATGGAAATACTACAAGTACAAGTACAAGTAACTCAAATTAAGTACAGCACTTGAGTAAAAATATTTACATTCCGCCACTAGGGTCACGTTATTTTTATCTTATCTCGCCAGAATAAAACTTTTCTGTCACTTTTTTTCCTCTTTTCTCTTCACTATCATCAGCACTCAAGAACCCTAGCAACCAGCCAAAGTATCTGGCCGAACATTAGAAGGTGGAACGGGATCAGAAGAAAACATGTTGTTTATTAAAAACAGCTGAAGCAGGCAGGGAATATGTTTTCTCCTCCGTGTGTGTTCAACTTGAAACAAACACAGAAACATTAACTCTACCCCCAACCTTGCTCTCTTAGTAGAGGAGGGCAAAAGAAAGGTGCAAAACAGACTCTGCTGGCAGAAGACATTTCTGAAGACTGGATTTAAAGCATGTGAGACCTTTTGATCTAGAGGTTTCAGGCTTGACTTATTAGGAGACTATAAAGTTTAAAAATGTAAAGTCAAACATACTGTAGATATAAGGCAGTGACTTTTACAGTAGGAGTTTTAGGAGATTTAGTTGTGTACAATAATTAGTAGGACCACACACGTTCACGTTTGCTCTTTCTGCCCTTCAAGCTTCAAGTCATAAATGAAGTGATAATGTAGCAGTCATCTGTGCAACATTATGCTTTTATAGTCAAATATTAAATGTGTCTTGACATCATTGGCCTGTTCTCGACTGTTGGGCAAAGTTTTATATCAATTTCAGGGAATTAGCCCCCTTCTGAGTCCAGAAGTAGTTTAAAATAAATATGATGCCAAAATATGGAAGCTCTTACTGTACTGCTGTTTATATCCTGTGTTGTAGAATTATTGTTGTTAAGTTGTTAGTTCTCTTATGGCACCCAGGCAACGTCAAATGTCAACATGTTAATGATACTCCACGTCTCAGGTTATTGTCATTTCATTTGATGCATGAGCTGTCTGGAGACATTTACACCCTGTCCACACTAATACAGGTATCATCGACATGAAAACAACGATTTTTTTTTAAAACGCTTTCCAAAGTGAAGCTGAATCAGTCTGGACGTGGACAAGGAACACGAATGAGCTCACATCACCACATTCACACATGCCAATCGTCGCTTTGTATAATGAACATGCTCCTGTATATCATGTCATTTAGTTGGACCTTTTTTTTAAGTCACTTTATTACCTGCAGTGTGTTGTGGTCTGTACGGACATGAGTTATCGGTTGATGTGGGGAAATCTATATAATGTGTATATATATATATATAAAAAAAAAACACGTTCATAACATCCAAACCAACACAGTTAAGTTTATAACTTGCTGCTCAATTTCATGATTAAGCCTCTGCGTCTTCTAGAGAGGCACTCCGATAGCGCAGACCTCTGAACACTTCCATAATATTATTAAACCATAACTAGCACTTAAACATGAAGCAGGCAGAGACTTGCACGCTATAAAAATGCATGCCTGTCTAATACATGTAGACAGGCTAAAATAGTGTAACCAGCCAATCAGGCTCAGGTATATCTGATTCTGTGTCAGTCGAATTTACACACAGTAAGATGTCGACAGCGCGAACGTTCTTCAACATAAGTGAAGACACAGCAAAAACCAAATTATTAGAGGTAAGTTACCGAGTGAAACGAGCGTCGCGCGTTTTTGCAGCTGCTGAGTTGAGCCACGAATAGTCATGTTGGATAAAGTGGGATGTGCTGCAATTCAGTTTCAGTTGGATTTTATTTTATTTTATTTGCTCAGCGGAGTAACCTGGAACAATTCATTTTAGAAAATTTTTAGAGTGAGAGAAGGTCAAGTAATCTGGTGCCGTTACGAAGAAAAAGTAGCGGGTATTTATAGTCATTGTCTTATTATGAACATACAACTGAATCTTCCATTAAATAAAAGTTACATAATGTACGTGTATACTGTCAATTATAGTACTTACAAAAGAAAGCAAATCAGAATTGCTATCGGTATGGATCCCTAATTAACAGAGAAGACCTTCTGTCTCTAAATATCTATTTTGGGGCTTGTGCAATATATTTTATGTGGACTATGTATTTGTTGAATTTGGGAAATAGTGTACATGTTGCACTGTATGTTCAATGGAAGCCGGCCAGCCCCCCCTCTGTTAGTGGCACTGTAGGAGGTCTGCCAAGCAACATTTACTGGCTCACACCGGGCCAGAGGGAGGGTTGCTAGCTGTGAGAGTGCTAAACCTAGTCCCCCCCCCGCCTTCACATCAGACCCCCACGCCGCTCGGCTTCAAACGCCGTGCTCTTTCTTAGAAAAGGCCGTCCATGTGGCAGGAGGGAGGGAAGGCGGAGTGAGGTGCAACAGGAGTACCAGCACCTCAAGTTACCACTTAATTAAGTAACTCCAGATCGCACGCACCCATACATGTGCTGACACACCCATGCAGGAATTTGTATCACGCACACACACACATAGGTGCACACGCGTAACACACACAGGTCCTGCACCACGCGGACTGCCAGTATGCTATTAATACCAGCCCCGAGGATGCAGGTCATGCCTTGTATTTGCATTTCAAATGTGTCTTTTATTCCATCATCCAAATAGTGATGCTTTAAAGACATTTGGCGCTGCATTAAACACTCTGAGCTTTCAGGTGGTCTTCTAAACTACACACACACACGCATATGTACCAACATGCATCTGTAATCATATCCATTTACAATTAAATGCACACACTCGCATGGATTTCTTGCAGGTGGTCGGAGGCTGTTTGGTTCCTTTTTCTTTCCTCCTTTAACTAGCATCAGGTTTTGGTTGAAGATTCAGGTTCAGTCCAAGTTAACCCCCCCCTCAACTCCCCAGTGTATTTTTTTTTTTTTACAGACCTGATACAACTCTTTATCAGCCCTCCCCTGTCTCCCCCTTCGTGTTAAAGGGCCCCTCAGATACATTGGTTCCATCTTAGAGGGGTCCCATGCGTGAATATCCAGACAGATGTTTGTATCTTTTTGATAATCAGTGGTGAGGACATGCTGAGCGAGGGAAACTGATACACCACCGTGAGAGCAAAAGGAAATACGATACCGTAGAGTGTTAAAGCAAAAGCAAAATGCATGCTTTTAAACCTACCGCTCTGCCCGTGTGTCTCACTCTTTACTATCACAAAGCATTTATCTAAAAAAACTGTGGGTGTCGAGTCATATCAGCGTCCCCTGCTGTTCACCTTCACATAACCCGCAACAACTGTACGCCCATTCATCAAAGATTTCTTGAAGGTCCAGGTACTTTGAACAACGTACAGTGTCGTACGTCATGGCTGGAATGCCTGTTTTTAATCCCATCTTCTCCTTACACGTGTGAAACTGGTGCACGTACAGTAATTAGTAGCGGTGAGCCAATTTTTAATGCTTTACATTCGAAGATTCGTGGCAGCCAGTGGTTGGTGTTGTCTGTAATACTTTTAAAAAGCAGAAAGCACATGCAATTCAGTTTTCCTCGCTATTTTAAGAATTTTGAGTTGAGCACGCCAGATCTGACACGTTTCTCTACCATATCTTGGTCCTATGGCTGCACGATTTGGTGATAAAATCATATTGCGATAATTGTGGGTAATACTGCGAATGTGATTTGAGTCTACTTACTCATGTTGAAGTGTGTATTTTTTTGTATGTTATATATACTTTTGTAAACTATCATAAAAAAAAATGTAGAAAAATACATAATATCACCAGATGATAGAGGTTGTGTTTGGTTTGGTTTGTTTGGTTGGTTTTTCCATTTCTGCAGTTACATCACCATAAATCCTCTTAAATCTGCGCAGATTACATTTGATTACATTTGCGTTTCGATAAATCGCGCAGCCCTACTCGGTCCTCCTCGCAGTTGACTGATGATTCTGAATGGGTTTTTTTCTAAGGATTCTTCGCCACTGGCACACAGGGTAGTTTTTTGACTTTCGTGTCATTTGAAGGCACCTGTTGCTCTGAAAAAAATGACACATGTTGCATGACAATATCTATCAATGTGATCAATTTTCCACTGATCTGGATGATGATGATCCAGAACTGAGAATATATTTTCATTTCTAAACCTGCCATGTTTGATGTCTGTTCCTGACATACAGTATATGTGTTTCTTTCAGTGTATTCGCATCATAGCGGCGTGGTGGATATGAGGGTCTGCTTGTCTTGTTTTGTTGGATTAATGGAAATACAAATCCCACTGTTTGTTTTTTTTTACATGTTTTTACTCATATTTTATGCATATGGTGGTGTGTTCTTTATACCATGACAGTTTTCCTAAGATTAGACATAAACAATCACAGTATATCACCTTGTTTACAATATCACAATATAACAAATCATAACCCCTGCGTCATGATGTGTATCGTATCACCAGAGCAGTAATAATTAGTGCTTATTAACTAACCGCAGATGGATATAATAATCATAACTTCATCATAATAAGTTACTTCTGACTCCTGGTTATTTGTCCTCCAGATCTGTGTCACAAAGTCCTTTCATTTGTCTGGTGTATGATACTCTTGATCAAACCTTTAGATATGCTGTATTAATTTACAAACGACATATTTATTGATCTGCGTCTCTCCTCTCCCAGACGACTCCAGTTCAAGAGGCGGAGCAGGACCAGCCAACGGCGGCTCTGAAAACGCCCCAGAGCTGGCCGGGAAACTCGGTAAGATCCTTCAGCTCCTCTGATCTCACCACTTTGAGGCACACACAAACCTTTTGAAAAACGAGAAAGAATCCAAGCAGCTGCACTTCAGATAGCTGAAATTGTGTAACATTTTAAAATACACAGTAGCAGATTGTACAGTAAACACCTCACACGATGCCAGAGGGGAGAAACACACTCACACACAGGCACACATCGGGGTGGTTGTTTGCTTAGATAATTGGCTCTGACAGAGTGGAGTGCAGTCTATTTGTGTGAGGTGTGATTTGGTGGGACACATTCCTTCCTTTCCCCCTCCTGAGTCTCTATGGACCCCCCCCCCACCCCACCCCCCCGTCGTGTAACTTAACCTTTCTTTCTTTGCTTGTTGTTATCCTTCTGTTTTTTTTTTTTTTTCTGAACATCAATGCACACTCACATTTAAACATTTTCTCTTCATCTTCACTCTTTGTGTGCTCTCACATATTGGACGCATTCGCTGCAGGCTCCTTATATGGATCTTTTTGAGGCTCGCTTTTTAAACGGGACTGATAACGTAATCTTAACCCGCTCCGTGTGTTATCACTGCTTTTACTCTTAACTAGGGCTGCAGCTAAAGGTTTAGATTAATGTGGAGAATATTGCTGTCTTTTCTGCAACTGCTGAATTGTTTTGGCCATGAGAGACCAGAAATGGTGACTATGCCTGACATAAATTCTTAAAGCCAGAGCTTACAGTTAAATAATTAAGATTATGACGTGATATGTAACATTTCCAAACTAAAAGCAACTGTGTCATATATTTTGTTGACTGTTTTTGTGTACTTGCATTATATCAAGTGTTTCCAGCGATGTTCACATTCGGAGATATCTGTCATTTTCTTCAATGTCATGGCCTGTTTCATTTGGTTGCCAAATCACACAACAGTAAACACTGGATAAAACCTCACAGAATCGTAGGTGTAAATCATAGTGTCACAGGATTATACTTAGTGACGTAGTCCACTTGTTAATCAGGGACACATTACTGCATCACATTGAAGACAGAATAATGAACATCAAAATGTAAATGACCTCACGGCTTAAGCAGATAGTATTTCGGCCACACTTTTTTAAAATTATTTGTATGCAACACAGAGAGCTAATTGATTGATATATTTCAGTATCGATCTATTCTTTTACTATGTGAAACTCTGAGCTAATGCGTATGATAACATAGTGATAGTAGCTAATATTAGATAAGTCGACTCATTTGCTGTTAAGCTGCCATTTAATATTATATTAGCTAAAATTGTTTGCAGCTATCTCACTGAATTTTAAATACTGTATAATATGAATAAAACGTACGCGCGCCGCTTCATCTGTAAATATGGTTTTTGCCTGAGTCACATCATAGATTTTCATCAGCAGTGGTGGCGAAAACAGCATCTCCCATGATCCCTGGAGGTGGTAAAAGTACAAACATTCCTTACTCCAGTAGAAGTACAAATAGTTCAATTCAACTTCTTTACTCGAGCAAAAGTGAAAAATTCCAGGCTCTGAAATGTCGTCAAAGCTACTGAAGCTCACCTCATCCAGGTCGCTGTGAGTTCTCCCAGTCTTGGGCATCTTTTCTCTGCGGTCAAGCCTCCTTCTCTTGTCTGTTTTGTCCTATATCTTTCACGTTATCGTCCCATCCATGTAGCCTGAAATCAGTCTGGACGTTGAGAAGAAGCTCTGTGATGCAAAATAAAAAGTAATCAACGATCTGTCTCGAACGCCTTTGAAAACAAGGTAATGTTTTATAAATGTAAGGAGTGGAAAGTACAGATATTTGTGTTTAAAATCTAGGGAGTAAAAGTGAAAAGTCATCAGAGCTACTTCACAACCTCATCAAACTATGTCTTCTATTATTGTTTCGATTGAGAGACCCCGGCAGAAATTACATCCTGTACGTTTAAACAATTATCAGAGCATTAAAATAATGTTTTTTATCCTATTAGTTGATTAATAAATTAATATTCTCAGCTCTGGTCATAACTTGAATTGTGATTTTTAACTCTAACCCTGAGACTTTTTTTTTTTTTGTTTTATTTTGATTTCTTAACATTTTCCCGCTGAGTGGAAGATCTCATAGTGTATCTGTACATAAAATATGAAACAGCTGCCTACCGTTTGCAGAAAAGCAATACCTAAGCTTCTGGTGGTTTTCATTTCATTCTTGTCAAGAAAAGGAAGAAGCGTATACCCCAAAATGTCAAACTATTCCTTTAACGGTAAACCTAAAATCAGCCCAAATGACCTGACTTTGTAAAGATGCCCTCGCTCTGAGCGTCTAAAAACGGTGTTGGAGATTACAAGTGTGTCTCTGTTGGCTGATCAAAGGCGGTCACTGGGAGGGTCAGCAGTATTTTTACACAGCGAAGTGTGGCGTTGAAGTGGCCCCCGAGACCCTGAACAAGCCTGCCCTCTCGCCCGCTCTGCCTCTCACCTTCTCCCCGTTTCCCTCTCTCAATCACTGCTTTCTCACCTCTCCTCTCTCCCTGTTTTTCTTTCTCTCCGCCTCTTCATCTGCCCTCTCGGTTACCTTTTTTTTTTTTGTTTTGTTTTGACTTCATCTTTTTCTTTCTTTGTTCTTGTTTTTTTTTTTTTTTTCCTTTCACTTTTATTCATGTTTTAAGCAGTCTGTCAGTCCTATGTATGTCCTAACCTTAATATGAACCTCACTCTGTCTCCTTCCATCTGTTCTCTCTCTCTCCTTAGTATCTTAAATTTTGTTTGATTTTTGTTCAGCCTAGACGCTATAAATCCATTCACTTCACTTCAGCTGCACCCTGTTTGATTTATCTGTACCCAGTTGAGTTCACCTCTTGATTTAATTTAATCTCAGAACATATTATGGTAAAGGTGTCATTTGCCATAAAACAGAGAAAACAATCCGTCACAGTCAGTACGTCAAACAATAAAACCAGAAAACTTTAAGGAAGTTTAAGGAAGATTTTTAGATCCGAAAAAATCAAATGGTTGTTTTGTGGTTTTCTTTATGGTGAGAACATGACAAACAGCAGAATATTTCATTAATCTAGAGGTAGAACATTCAAAACTGCTACTACGATAAAATGTTCGTTCAGCATGAAAATGTGGAGGAAAATTAAGCAAAGCAGTCAAAAATGTAAACATTTGAAAGTGTTTTAGCAACAGTGTCAACAAAATAAACCAGAAAGACAAAAGAAAAATTTGTATTGTAATAATGATATTTATCGACAACTATCATTATCGTTTTATTGCCCAAATAGTTTGCCTTTGATAGAGTCAATTTTTACTTTCACTTTTCAATAATCAAGGTCAAATGAAGTAAAACAAGGAAAAAAACTGAAACCTTTCCAAGTGTTTTAGCGACAGTGTAAATAGAAAGAAAAAAATAAAATTACTTAAAAAAATAAATTTTAAAAAATCATGATATAAAAATGTATCACGATAATTATTGTTTTATTGACCAGCTCAAAATAAAACCGAAAAAAAATGAAGGAAAGATTTAAAACGAGAAATGGGTGAGCAGTAGAATCGTGAAGAAAAATGAAGGGAATTCAAATATAAAGCAAGTGAAACGGCTAAAACAAGAAGAGCAAGAAGTAAAATCCTGCACCTTGCCTTTGTTTTTGCCTCTGAGTTTGATGCAGGTGATTTAGTCGTCATTACTGAGCAATAAGCTACCGATCGTTATCTTCTCTTCTTCTTTGCCTCCTCCTCTTCTTTCCTCATTCCCTCGTAGATCTTCTCAATCGGTCTGAGTCACAGTTCAGCTGCAGTCCAATAGCTTTCCTCAGACCCGAGTGGACAAAGGCGAGACTTAAAAGCCTTTGGGGTCTGTTTGTTTTGTCATCCTGCCCAGCTTTGGGTCAGCTGGAGGAGAGCTATATTACGCTGAGTAATGCGGCCGGAGTGAAATCTCCGGATTTGAGCGTGCAGACCCGTCACATAACTCTCCTCCCTGTTTGTTTACTCAAACCTAGAATAATAACTGTGTCCAGAGACAGAGACGCAACGGCAGTAGTTTGAGGCTGATTTATCGCCTCGGTTGATGGCTATCTGCTGTGGCGAGAACATGAGGGCTGTAAAATCAAGCGCTCCTGTGAATGATTTCCTCTCCTCCCTCCCTACTGGACAGTTTTTTTTTTGACTCTTTGATGTGCTTTACTGCTCACTGATTGTTGTATTTTTTAAAGAGGCATATGTGTGTTTGAATATAGATGTGTGTGGTTGGGGATCAGTTGATTTATTTATTTATTTACATGGGGGGAGAATGTAACTCACACGGGTCATGCAACAGCACGGAGGGATGTGGATGTTTGAATAGGTGTGCGGGGTTAACGGGCTATTTTATGTCTTGTAAGAAAGGATTTGCATTTATGAATGGTCGTTTGGTGCGTTGTCACCATCTGGCTTTTTATGGCTCGTGCAGAGAGATGTGCATTCGTGGCAGGATGTTTACCTTGAAGTCGTATAGCTACGTAACGGCTTTCTGGGTTTTACTGTTGGGACGTCTGTTAATAAATTGATGCGCAAGTGAAAATCAAACATGGCACGTTTTTCTTTATTTCGTTTTTTTAACAGCCGGAGGCTTGCGAACCTAGGGCGAGACGTGGTGGATCAATGAGAAATAATGTGTATTAATGTGTATGTCGGCTCCCAGTCATGCGAGTCTTTTGTATTAGAGAAAAGGGGAAGTGATTCAAACTTTTTTTTTTTTCCCCTCAAACAAAACAATTAGTTTTATTACTGCAAATTACATTGTATACACCGAGAGGCACGCTGCCATGTATTACTCAACAGCATGACATTTTTTGGCGCTGTCTGCAGGCTGATGACCTCAGCCTGTCTGACAAGTTGTACACTGTACAAAATGTCTGAACAAGTAACGTAGTAAAGTACGAAGTAAAGTTTTCAAATCAGACCTTTTATCATGAAGCGATAGCAATGTGAACCGACAGTAATGAGAAACTCGCTTGTTCAATAGTTTCTCTTCAGTGCATTAAATGCAAACAGGCATGAAAGCACATGAAATATGCAAAGTTCGAGTGCGTGAACAAACCGAAAGCGTGCTCCCTCCCCGGTTCATTCATGAACATATAATCATGTACCTCGATAGCGGATCATTCTGCGAACGACACACAAACAGATGTTTCGTTCGGTTACACCATCGCCATCAGTGCGCTGTTGAAAAGTAATATTTGCTGGTGAAACATGAGACCAAACGTTAGTGAGTCACACACAGCTGCAGCATATGTAATAGTGAGTGGAAAGTATGAGATACAAATACTGTGTTACAGTCCTTAAGTAGATTTTTCAGGTATTTACTTGAGTATTTATTTTTCTGACAACGTTTTCCTTTCACTTCCTACATTTTAACACAACCATCTGTACTTTCTACTCCTTACATTTTCCAAACAGGCTCGTCACTTTAGTTTTAATGCATTCACGTGAGGTTATCCATTATTTTTTATTTTGCATCATCACTTAGCTTGGCACAGGAACAGTAGAAATGTAGAAGTATGTTTTACTGTTTGAGTACATTTCAGAGCTCGTGCTTTTACTTGAATGAAGACGTTGAATCGGTACTTCGACTTTTAGTATTTTTTTAAACGAGTCAATCTTTCCATTGTTAAGACTTATCTTTGAGAACAATTTCTCTTGTTTACAGAGTTTGTGGAAACATGTGCTAGACTGGAAAACAAGAGCCTTTTTTTTCTCTTTTTTTTTATATCAGACATGAAAATACTACATGAAGATTATAATTAACTTCAAAGGAATTGATTTCATGGTGTGTAATGGAGGGTTTCATGCCGGCGCTGAAACTCTGTGGGGCAGAAAATTAATTTATAACCACATTAGACGCTTCAGATGTCTGCATGTACAAAGACAACTTCAAGCAATAAACTCTTTTAAGGTTTAATAACTTGCAGAATAACCTCCATTAATGTAGGGCTCGATTTCAACATGATTTTTTCTTTTTTTAAATTTTTTTATGAAGTGAGGAAACAGAAATAGGAAATTAATTGATTGCATCTATCACGTCAGTTTCTGTTTCAACAATTTTCTCTCTAAAATAAGTAAGACTACATGCGGTTTATTTTCTAACCTAAACACCCCACAAAGAGGTGTATGCGAGGTCATACCAACATCATCATCCAAGTAAAACATACAACACAAACTTTGAAAATTAAAGCAGACTATTTGTCTAAATTCCAACTGTGTTCATTTCTTTAAAATGTGTACTTTTGTGGAATTGAAGAAATAATAAAACATGAAACCCTGGAGGCTTGAACTCCTTCTGTGTCGCAGGCCTTTCAGATAACGTGGCTTTGATCGCTCTTTACGTCTAATAAAAGTGTCACATAAGAATTTGTGAAGAATTCCTCGATCTTTTCCAATCTGTTCTCCCTCAGCTGCTCGTAAGAACAGAACACTGCTTGTAAATATAAAACTGCCCTGCAGACCGTTTATCTCTACCAATAACTTCTTCTGTTCTCTCCTTTTCTGTCCTTTTTTTTTTTTTTTTTACATCTGCAGCACTGAGAGGGAGAAACAAAGATTCTGTGTTATTGGCTTCTTTGAGTTTTTTGTTGAATTTTCTGACAGTGGTCACAGTATAGACATTTCTAGTGGCTACTGTGAATATTTTTTTCTAATAATAGATCTTTTTTGTTTGTTTTTTTATTTACATCAAGTGAGATGCACTTAAGTACAAAGAAACAACTACACACAAAAACATTTGGAAAAAAGGAAAATCAAAGGGAAAACGGAGAAAAGAACAAAATGCATAAAGGAAAAAAGGGTTTTCCATTGCAACTTAAGCATCGTTTTTGCATAAAATACAGCATATATGAGACAAAGATAACCATATCCATGTACATATATACACACACAGATCCGTTCTTAATAATGCTTTAATTGAATCTTTTTCTGTCTCCGCTGGCAGTACGGCCACGTTTTACCCAGCCAGCAAAGATGAGGAAGCGCGTCATCGCTCGGCCAGTGGGCAGCTCTGTGCGCCTGAAGTGCACAGCGAGCGGGAACCCTCGCCCCGACATCGTCTGGCTGAAAGACAGCAGGCCACTAGTGGACGAGGACGGAGGAGCTGGAGGAGGAGGAGGAGGGGAAGCCAAGAAGAAGAAGTGGACTCTAAGTCTGAAGAACCTGACGCCAGAGCACAGCGGGAAGTACACCTGCCACGTGTCCAACCGAGCAGGAGAGATCAACGCCACCTACAAAGTGGAAGTCATACGTGAGTCGTCACACATTGTATGAAGTGTCTGAATCTGTCCAGTTGACATGTCCTCTTCGTATATTTTAAAATACCTTCACTCACAGTAAAAGAAGGGTAGAGTGACTGTACAATTATTTACTATGTTTACTCTGAAAGTCACTTCATGTGCTATTTGATTAGATTTTTAACACCTCTCTCTTTAGCTGTTAGAAAAACCTGAGCAGACGTCTTTGTTGTCAGATAACCCCTTAACTTTTTAACATAAACCCTTTTCACCAAACCCTAAGTGAAAGTGATGTCCACACTATTATCCCCAAAACAGACTTTTGAAAACGGTGCTGAGTCTGTTTTAGTTAATGCTCCCTGAAGTTGTGTTGCAATGTAGATGAGACTTTTGGAAACCATGACGCAGACACACACATTCACTGCATGATTGGGTCTTATCACTGACTACATATCCTTCGCTGATTCCTCACGCCCCTTTCACATGACCCTTTTTGGAAGGAAAAACAAGACGTCGTCCTTGACTCCGAGCTGTTAATTCAACAGTGATACTGGGTTACAGGCAACTCCGTCCTTGTTGTCTCTGTTAGCAGCTTTTGTGCAGTGGAATTCTGCTTTTTATCATGATACTACTGACTACATTCACAGCATGTGAGCTGTTATTCAAGCAATTTGTCACAATTCCAGTGTCGAGCAGAGTTATCAGCTCGCTTCGTTATGCCGTGTGCTTTTCGGGCATGTTAAAATGTTGGGAGATTATTTCTGAAACTTTGCCAAAACTCTTGTGTGGACGGATGTTTTAAAATGAAAACATGTTAGTGTGAATATAGTCTTAGAGTTTGAAGTTCAATGTAAGTCAATGGGAACCATGGCTTTTTGGAGCCACCCCCAGTGGCAGTCAGCGGTATTATAACTTTAAGATACTTCTGCATTGGCTTCATTTTGGAGCCGAGGTCCTTGCACCTTGCTTATAACGAAGAACTTCAAGTGCATGTATTAGACTTTATTTGAAAGGGAACATCTTCTAGTTTCTGTGTTTAGCCTGTGGCTAAAACTACATCAGTTCAAACATGGCTCAGATTTAGTCCTAACCTTAACCTTTTAACACTTACACGAGCTGCCGGTGACCTGGTGGACGTTAAGAGGATAAACTACTGGAAAAGGTAAACGACTACTCCAAAGGTCGGAGGTAACAACATCACTGGCGTAAGTGTTATTAATAGTGTATTTTTTGAAGCTCAGTATCTAATCTATCATTAGGGTTAGGTTTGCTGTTGTGGTCGTACCGCTGTACTGCGTTGCATTGTGGGATATTTATGCAGTTCCCAGCTTTTGTAAACTGTAATATTCCCCAAGAAATAATATGCAATTTATGTGCTATTGGTTCCATACTAAGGTTATGGACATGCTATAAAATGTCATGCAGTGTTTTAGTAAATACTAAATAGGTTTGGTGCGACTCATCCCAATGCCAAGTTGTTCCATGTTGATCTAAATAACTGTTGCTCTAATCAGGGTTTGAAAGAACTACTTTTGTATATTTATGTACTTTTCAAAACAGCAGCCCCATGTTTTATTTTTTGTTTTAGTATTTTTAGTATTGTGATATTTTAATCGTTCCTGTGGACAATTTAATCTAAATCTGGACTTGTTTCTCTGACACGACCACGTTTGGCTTTTATTGATAACACCAGAAGTCAGAAGCTTTATTTACATTATAATAAACTTTTAAGTAACAAAGGATTGTTTAAATAAATGAATCATCATCGCATTAGTTAATTTGCAATTAATATAATAATTCTCTTATGTCTAAAATCTCAGAAAGTGAAAAATGTCCATGTCTGGTTTCTCCAGAGCCCAAGGGAGGTCACCACTGTGTTTCTTTGTTTGTTTGTGTGTTCTGCAAGAGCTCAAACAGAAATATTCAGTTTGCTATTACATAAATGAAAGAATAGCTGCATATTAAATGTCCGTTGGCTTTTATTTTCCCGTTGGCCGATCGGCTCATCAAATGCTGCGACTTTTAAGTGGTATCATAAAAACATTCTGGTAAAGACTTTAATGTATGTAAAATATGGATGCATGTGGTCAGTTCACGTCGTGACACATGTGAATTCACATTTTTTTTAATTGCTGTGTGTGAGTTTCAGAGCATTCCCAGTGGTATATCATATCCCAATAAAAATGCCTCTCAGCCAAACAATAACATTACGCTGTGCTCTGTATGTGTGTTACTGTTTGACTGAAAGGCCTGTCTGACTAAATAGTAGGGTTTGAAATGGGTTTTTTTATTTCCATTGTGACTCACAATAGGGTGATTATGCAGATCCTTTAAGATCATATGACCAAAAACACCACAATTAGCTTTTCATCCATTTTAATGATTTGCTGGCGCAGTCTGCTGCCAGCGATCGGGCTTTGATTTCACTCATTGTGCTCAGGACGGAGCTTGTCAGTGATTTTCCTGAATATAAAGATGATGTTTTGTCTGTCAGAGGTTTGTTTTATGGTTTTAATTTTACACGTTAAAGAGAATGTGAATCTCCTGCAACACCAATCATTAGGAAGTCGTTAGGATTTATTACCAGGTATGTCTGACATTTGTCTTATTTAGTTTAAATGTCACAGTCATATATCCAGTAAATTACATTAGACATGACATTTTTATATTTGTTACACAGATTTAGTGTAAACTAACTGCCTCTAAAGAGTTGTTACGGTTTTTACATTTGTTTCGGTTTGGTTTTTAATTCGAGTGTAGTTAGTTTTTGAGTTTCATTTGTATTTTGAGGAATTAACTAGTTTTACTTGAGTTTTTATTCAGTTTTAGTGTTTTAGTTTCAGGTATTATGAGGAAAGCTTTGATATATAGAGAAGCTGATAAAGGTAGAATGAAAGAGTACATGACATGAAACATGATTTATAAAACCATTGTTTGTTGAAGATGCAAAGCCGTTTCGTTCTTATACTTTATGAACCATTAACATTGCTCAGCTGACGCCAAAGCTTGGTAATCAGTGCCTGAAGTTTTTAAATAGTTGGAAACGCAGTTGATTTTATCTGCAATTCCATTTTGTTTTAGTTTGTGTTACATTGTTCGTTGTAGTGTTTTTGATGCATCCACACATCTGAAGCTTTCTCTGTCCCTCGGTCCATCTGCATTACGTTTAAAACACGATATCTCAGGAACACCTTGGTGGTTTGGCACAAACATTCACTTGGACTCAAGGATAAACTGAAAAGGTCAAGGTCGCTGTGACTTCACAAAACACATTTTTGGGCATAACTCAAGATTTTAGATTATGGTACAAGGATAGTCGACGCATCTGAGTGAACTTACAGTTCTTGTTATTTAATTTCTGTTACAAAAGTGTTTTTTCACTGCATGTCTTTTAGTCTTAGATTTGGTTAAGTGTAATAAACCTGCTACCTTCAAATATCAGTGCCTTTAAAGCTGCAGGAGCTGAAATCAGGGGGGAAAAAGTGCCAGAATTTCAAAATGCACACCTTCCTTCTTCTGCAGCTCTCTCCTCTCGGTCCAAATCAAAAGACTAAATATAAATCTATATCTGAACCCGATGCCTTTTGGTGCCACTGAGGAAAAGCAAAGACACTTTTCCAAGCTTCTGTGTCGAGCCACTGAGTAGAGCAGTAGAGTCGTGTGTGAGGAAATCTGAACAGCCATCACTAATTGCTGTCAATCACATATTTACCTGATTAGACAACGCCTGGGTCACGGCGTAGATTTTCTACAGCATGAAAACACAGTCCACAGAAGTAGAATTGTTGCTTCCTCTCAGACCACTTGAATTGCAATATGATGAGAGGTCATTATGAAATTTCTGCATCTTAAAGTGGTTGTATTTGTCATGCTTTAGATATTGTAATGAGTGAAAAGGTCTGGTTTATAATAAAGGTACATAACCCACAAGTAGAGATAGACTAGACTAGATAGACTATTTATCCAGGTTCTGAAAATAAAATTTTTACCATTGATATCAGCTGATTATTTGGCTTTTTCCTGTTTGAAACTATCATGATTATTATATGGGTCTGTAAAAATCCACGATCCTGTCGACCTCCGTCTACAAGTGCGCTGGCTGATGAGATCCACTAAGAATATACTGTAAGTTTAAAAGTAGTTTTTGAAGTCTTCTTTCACTTCGTTGGCATTTATTGATCACCAGCAGTGTGTCGGTAAACATCAGTCAAGCGAGGGAGGAATGTTTGAGTTTTGTGTTGTTGAGCCAGTTGTGGTTTTAGTCTAAAAAAGGTGCAGTTTTACCGTCCAGAGTAGAATGTGTGTCATGATGAGTTGTGAGTGTCTCTTTGATTTAGTAGGTTATATTGGAAGGCTGCGAAATCTGTTTCGACGTCGGGTGATTTAATGTGTAGCTGCTGGTAGAGCGTTGGTGTTGAATGTGTGTGTTTCTTGAACTTATGTTTCAGAGTGTGTGATAGCTCTGTTGAGAGGCTCAGACTAGCTCCTTTTACTTTACCCACTAACATCTGTTCTACATTAAACTACAGCTGTAGATTTTCATAAAAGACGCTTACATACCCTCACTAACAAAGACGGAAAGGAAGCAAATCTCTATCAGTAGAGATTCACTCGACTGTCAGTCATTCATTGGTTGGAAAACTAGAACAAAACCAGCTCAGAAAACCACCACAGCTCTTACAAAACTATATCATCCATGAATAGAGAAACTTAAATGTAGGACGACAGGACCATTTATCTGAGGATTGCGCTTGTTATTAAGCCTGGGATTAAAATCCTCTTCGAGTCACGCATTTAATTATTCAAATAAGCAGAAACTAACACATTTCACCTTCTTAATTAGTCGAATTCTAATGATTTTACACAAAACCGTGGTTTTAGCGTTTCTCTCCTTATGTTCGCTGGACGACCTCTGGCAGTGTTGTTTGCATGCGAGTTCCTCTGCATTCCATTGTCACTAGAGGTCTTCACAAAATGCTTCTGGGCTGAATAAAAGTGAAACTAATTGATAATTGATAATTACACTCAAGTCCTGACATATTATGGAACCTTCATAAATAAAATAAAACTCTACAACACTCCCAGAATCAAGGATGTATGTTCTGTAAACAGGGTTTGTAACAGCTCAATGTCAAACTGGTAAAAAGGCGTCATTGTCTTGAAGTGACATTCCTCTGAATTCAACCAAATCCCTGAATTTTAGTTTGGAGTCAGTGATAGAGGAAGGTGAAGGAATATCAAATTGTAGAAAAAAAGAGTCCTGATGTGTTCATATTCATGGTGCAGCTGATAACGGTGGAGTCATTTTCATTTCCGTACATACTGTTGTGTGGCTTAAATTATGATGTGTTATTTCTGTGAATTCAAGAGAATCGGTTGAATTCGACGAGTTTACAATCAGTGGTAGAAGAAGTACGTTGATCTTTTACTTGAGTGAAAGTACAAAAGTATCAGCATGGCCCATTCCAGACTAATATGTTGTATATTACTAGATTAGAATGATTGATTCTTGAATGTGTTCATCTTTGTCATTTCAAGCTGGGAATGTTGGGATTCTTTTTACTTACTTTGATACTGTTGAGTATTTTCATCTCTAATAATGCATCATAATGTGGAGTAGAAGTATAAAGCTGCAGAAAATGGAAATACTCATGTAATTTGTACTTAAGTACAATTCTGGAGTAAAAGTACTTTATGAATTCCACCACTGTTTACAATAGAACATAAAACTCTTTGATATATTCACACACTGTTTTAATGAAACCCTTTTTAATGAAATATGTGTCTTCTGTTGTGTGTGCTGTTTTCTGCAGAGCGTACCAACTCTAAACCCATCCTAACTGGTACTCATCCCGTCAACACCACTGTGGACTACGGTGGAACCACGTCTTTCCAGTGTAAAGTCCGCAGCGACGTCAAACCGGTCATCCAGTGGCTGAAAAGAGTCGAACCCGGTGACGAGAACAAATTCAACTCCACTATAGAGGTACGAACAGTGCCCTTTTTAAAATAGCCCCTACATGAAATCATTCAGGTGTGATGTTTGACCTTTTTGTTCGTGTGATTGTATTTAAAGGTTGGAGACCACCGCTTTGTGGTGCTGCCCACGGGGGAGGTGTGGTCGCGTCCTGATGGCTCCTACTTAAACAAGCTGCTCATAACCAGAGCCAAGGAGGAAGATGCTGGCATGTACATCTGCCTGGGAGCAAATACAATGGGCTACAGCTTCAGGAGCGCCTACCTGACTGTGCTGCCAGGTCAGAAGACAAATACTTAATCAAAAACATACAATCATAAAGAAAGATATGTATATGATCATGCATATTTCTATGTTTGCCTATAACAAAAAGGGAGCTAAAAGACCCACCTGCTTCTTTCAAATCAGCTAAGTAGTCTATACACTCTATGTACTCACTGCATGGTATTGAGTACATAGTACATAGTACTCATTGCATAGTAGTGCTTCTACTATACATGTAGAAGCACCAAAACTGAGCTGCATAAATGCAATTTGAATGAAACTATCAGCTATGTTGTTGAGTTACCTCTTAGTGAAATGCTCTGAGTGAATTTAAGTTCGGTCACGCAGTGTGTATGTTTAGTCAGTCCCGCTGTGAGTGCAAATAATGCACTGGAGCTAAAAGACCCGCCTGCTTCTTTCAAATCAGCTAAGTAGGAACATTTTGGGTTCCCAGTGAACTTCAACAGGAATGGAGAGTGAAGGGTGGATTGGACAAAGACGGTCCAGGCTGCACCAGCTACCTCAGGGGAAACTATACGACACTCGGTGGATCTAGGCCTGTCACAATTCTTACATAACTTTTTTTTTAACCACGATAATTGCCTCCATTCTTCTGTATAAAACCAGCTGGATGAAACTAATATCACTATTTCTACATCATTTTCCACAGTTTGAGATGTGACTGGAGCAATTTTAATGACCTCTCATTGCATTCCCTTAACCTCTAGATGCTTAACTTCTATTAGTATCTGACAGAAACCTAGCCTCATCCATTTTGTTTTTTTGTTTCTTTTTTCCCAATGTACCGAATGCGTACCAAACAGTGATGCAAGGAAAAAAAATAAGCTGTGAGCTGAATTCTTACACCCCAATTTATTTCATAATTTTTCTCTCTTTCTCTTCGGCAGACCTGAAGCCTCACATCAACCCCGTCCCCACTGCCAGCTCCCCGAGTCTCCCCTGGCCCGTCATCATTGGGATTCCAGCAGGCGTCGCCTTCATCTTAGGCACCGCCCTCCTCTGGTTCTGCCAATCAAAACGCACCTGCTCCTCTTCATCGTCTCCCTCCTCGGCTCTTCCTCCCGCTCAGCGTCTGCCTGTGGCCGGTCACGATAGAGCTTGTCCGACTCTTCCTCCTCCTCAACAGGCCAACGGGGATAAAGAGTGTCTATCTTACGAGGACTACATCGCCCATCAGCAGCTGCTCCTGGCGCAGGGTGGCGCAGGATTAGCTCCCAAGGTCTACCCAAAGATCTACACGGATATACACACGCACACGCATTCGCACGTGGACGGGAAAGTGCACCAGCACCAGCACATTCACTACCAGTGTTAGCAGCGAGGCTCGCAACAAGCTCATCTTTTACGTGAACATGTTCCCGTGCATGCAGACTCTGTCACGACAGTTCCCACAAACATACAGAGCATTAATAAACAAAAAGGAAAACCACATGTAAGATACCATGAGGATTTACAGTGTATAGAGGAATATGGGATCACGCAACTCTTCCTCGTTCTGCTGCTGCCACATTGTTGTCTACACATGGACTTATTCAAGACCCAGCAATGAAGAATGTACAAAAAGAAGACAAAGATCCTTATTTTTAGCCAGTCTTGGAGTTGATCCTTTTAAAATGTATGAGAGACGAATCACAAAAGATGTTTTATTCAAGTCTTTTATTATATGAAAGCTCATCTCACGCCTTTTCCTGTTTTGCTTAAAGGCTCTATTTGAAGTAACAATGAACTCTTCAAGGTAACTTTTCAACAACCCCACAATTTATCTGCCTCTGTTCTTTTAGTACACTGGACACAACCACAACTCCTTCAGTAACAGTAGAAAAACAGCTCTCTTACTCTACAATGTTCCAAATATAGCTACTCATGTATATAGTGGAATATGATTATATGGCATTCAGCACACGGTTTCATCCTGGGTCATTTATAAAGAACAATATAACACATGTAATGCAATAGCTTAATTTCAGAGTGTATCTCAGGCGTCAGCCCAACTGAGCCATAAAAACCACAAATCAAGACAAGCTTCACTAAATCCACAATCTCTGCAAAGACGAGGGCAAACAGCCGTTCTGATAAATGTCCAGCTGCTATCTGGATGCTGTGTGAAAAAGACCTCATGTCAAAATGAGTTACTGAGTCGAGAAGGCTTGGATCTCCCTTTGCAGGTTCGTGTCAGCAGCAGCTACAGTGTAAGTTCTCCTACAACCAAGAAAACTCCTCCAGAAGAGACGGGTTTTACGCTGCTGTTTCTTAAAACAGAACTTCAACGAGTACTCTTTTAGCTGCGTTTCGCCTCTGATTAGTAAATGTGCTGAGCGGTACTTGAGGTGGCATTTCCTTTTTCACCTCATCGTTTTGGAACTTGCTGACTTAAGAAGAGAGGAAGCTGGACGGAAGAAGAATATCAGCTCTCTCCTTATGTCAGACGTTCAACCTTTTAAGCCTCCAGCGCAAAGGGACTGTCAACAGTGCAGTGGTGAAAAACCTTGAAACAATTGTTTCCAGATTTGGTGGATTGTTGTCGGATCATTGGATATGTCACAGATTCTCGTTCCTCTCTCATGAGATTTAAAGGGCTAGAAAAGGGAGACTTCATCTTAAACTTTGTAACCTAAAGATGAGACTTAAAGCCCTCCAGCGCTGCACAAAATGATCTGAACTGCAACTGCAAAGGTTTTGCATGTGCTCTGTTCAGAACGGATGGTTTTGTAGACGGTACTGTTTGTTAGTTCTTATCGAAAAGAAGAAAGGTTTTAGAAAAAGGTCTGCACGCTCAAACTGCAAAGCCGTCGCTCGCGTATAGAAACTGAAAACAATCAAGACCTTCTCCGTGCTTAAAAGCTCATAACCAAATTGAATATCAGTATTGTTATCATGAAATTTAGAGCCATATATTCTGCAGAAAGTGGTTACTTCCCAGTATATAAACTGCTCATAATGCTGTACATTGGCAATTAATTATAATAATTCCTTCATATTTTCAAGGATATATCTTGGATATTTTATTCTCTATGTTTTATCTGCAGAGTTATCGCTAATTTCAGCTGCGTCTCTTTACAACAGGCATTAAAATGCACCTCTGTCACACAAAGAAATGTCATTTTGCGTTCCCAAATTCAAATTTTGCAACATTTACACAAGAAAGAGAGACAGACATTGCTCTTAACACAACAGCATCACATTTAAAAAAAAAAAAAAAAAAATGTATAGAACTATTAGCAGTAAAGCATTATTTTTATATAATACAGTAGCTTGTTGGATTATTACAGACTCCCATCTTTCCTTGTCACTTGGTTTGATTGTTCGTGTGTTTTAATGACTGTTGGTTTCCTCTCAGATTCATCACGCCACGCTCGCGTCGACAAACCTTTTCAGTGCTCAGACAGGCAGTTAGAACCGACTTTCTGTTTTGCTTTTCCTCAGGTGTCCATCTCGTTGTTCCTGTGTGTGCTCGTGAGTCCACCACTATACAATAACTGTGTGAAAAGATTTGCCAGGATAAGATTTAGTTTTCAGCTGTTTTACATTACAGCCCTGAAAGGCACACTCGGCAATAAAACAAAAGTGGTGACTCGCTCCAGAAATGTTTAAACATAAAAATAAAGTTTCAGACATGTACGTGAAATGAGAGAAACTCTAGGCTTCTTCTGTCGTTGACTGTATTTGCATTTATTCGGTGTTTCTCTGGTTCAGCATATACAAAATACCACAGCGAGAACTTTACAAGGGTGTGTTTAAACAAGCATGTGACAGGAAGTGATATATTGAAATCACCTGCTAAATTCAGCAACAGATGTGGCCGTTCTTCACTGTTTATTTTGCACATGAATTGTAAAACTGAAGAATGTACAAATGTAATTTTAGCTCCTCTATTCCTATTTTAGATTTAGTCATTGGTGTGTTATCTCTGTCCTGAAAAGAACAACAGGCCTTTGGGTTAATGTGACAAAAACTAACCACTGATCAAACCTCCAGTCTCTGTCTTTGTACCTGTGAAACTCTGGATTATATTCCTTCGTGATAGGATTTAAGGGCCGTCCACACCAAGAACTATGATCGCTGTGAGCGTCCACACTGATGCACGATAACGTGATCACGTGTTGTTGGATACAAACTGCGAGTCCAAACAAAGTTAACACGTTTCTTACTTTTTAGCCACAAAGCTGACACTGTAGAAAAGCCAAAAAAAGGAGATTATTAATCCACCTTTCTGTGTTTTCACAAAATATTCCAGCTTTAAATGTTGCTGGTTATTTCAAAATGTCAGGACAATATAATCTGCGTCACAGAAAGCGGGCGCTCTGTACTGCCCTCACTGCCGCCATTACTTATTCTTACTATTCTTATTAATATATACGTATAAGCTAATCAATGTCATGCAGTGCTAATTAGAAGTATTGAACATGACTTCCTGTGAAGCCCGATTTATTCTGATTGGCTGTCAGTGTTTCCATCATTAATCAAATCACTCTGAAAGTGATCAAGCCACATCGACATTTGCTTTAGGTGAAATAATTCATTATCGTTCTCGGTGTGGATGGCCCTTTTTAACAAGAGGTGTACATCTGTACAAAATGAATCCTGTAGATCTGCTTTTTCCCAAACTGACGGTCGGGACCCAGAACCAGTTTTTTTGTAAAATACATAATAATACTATGATTGTGAATTAATTTTCCCAATTCCAGTGGTGGAATTCTCCTTCATTCAGTATATTTACTGCAGTTCACTACTTCAGTACAAAGTTTTTCCATTTTATGCTACTTTATACTTTTACTCCATTACATTTATTTGACATTTATTGTTCTAAAACAAATGATATGCTTATATGATTGGATATAGTACAACACTACTAATCTACCCAGTACAAAAGTGATCTAAAATCGACTCCATATTAACAAACTACAACATTAAAATGCTCTTACGTGTATTTGGTAGTGATAAAAACAATAAAAGGCCTATAATACCCTTCAAAGTAGCTACGTTTAGCTGATAATACCTCTGCTGTACATTTACTGAGGTGACATTTTGAATTCAGGACTTTTATTTGTACTCTGTGGTATTTCTTTTTTTATTGAAGTAAATTATCTGAATACTTTTTCCACCTCTGTCTAATTCAAATAGTTTCCCTGGTCTGTTCGTCTCAGACGTTTTGACAGTGAAAGACAATAAAAAAAACAGAGACGTTATGACAATTCATAATATATTTTTGTACGTTTGAGACACAAAAATGTTCTGTGATAAAGCTGATAAAGGTCGGGAACCACTGTTCTAGACAACCAGAGCTGTAGACCATCACACAACATTCACGTACATGCTCGTGTTCTGTGTAAAGGACTGTGGTGCAGATCCAGATGGAGTAAAAATGTGCATTTCTATGCTTTTCTGGCAACAGAATCAACTGAAAATAGCAGTCAAAACATTGCATTAGCAGAACCTCCTTTGTTTTACTTGTCCTCCTCCATCATTTTTGTTTGGATATATCTGTTGACAGAGTTACAACAGCTGGAGTGTGTTGCTTTATTTTAAAATTTGTGTTTCTTTCTCCGGTTGAAATGTTGCCAAACAGCCATTCACTGCCGTGTTCTTCAGTAAAAATCAGTTGCATTGTTCATTCGTTTCACATGTAAAAACCGGCTGATGTGTTGAAGCTGAAGGACTGCCATTAGACAGACCGTGTACCCAGGTGTGCACACTTACAGAACCACTAGTATGTACATGGAGTGAAATTAGTGTTTAGTTATTGTTCGATAATTTAGTGAGAATGCTTTGGACCATACAGTAGCTCTACCAACACATTGGCCCTGCGAAACGTAAATCCTAAATCGCCTCAAGATTAAAAAAAAAAAAATGTGTTTCTAATTTATTTGTATTTTGTTTTTCATATAATTGGGCATTATACTGCATGTGTGGAATTTTGTGTTATAGTCATGATGTAAGCTATGTAGCAAATACCATGTTCATGTCATTGTAAGATACTGTATTTATACGTGCTGAATATACAAATACACAAAATTTTATCGATTTAATCTTTGTATTGACAATCTTGTACAGTCTGTCGTCATTTAGGTTAAAATTTGGTTTTCCTCCAGTGTAATCACGTTATTGGTGCCATTAAAAAAAAAAAAAAAAAAAATCAATCTGTTTAGACTTTTTTGTTCTTATTCATTTAACCTTATTTAAGCGAGATGTCTTTAATATTCCATCAAGTGTTTTTTATGGTCTGCCTACCATTCCTTGAATCCTCTGGCTCTCTCTCTCTGTTCCATACTTTCAGAAATGGTTTCCGTACAGTACCTCAGAGTACCGTGGTGCCGTCTTTAGGTGAGTGTCCTTCTCTAACTACTGTAGTTGTAGCCCTTCAATTGTGAGAGCTGCAGCCGGCATTTCATCTGTCAACATGTCTGTCTGGAGAGCTGACAGATGGACATGCGTTGCGTGCAGATGGAGGGTGTGAAGGCCCAGCGTCTCGCTCTCTGACTCATTTAGAAGAGGAAGACGATGAAAGAAAACACTGCTGAAAGGATGAGGCACTGCAGAAGGGCAGAGGTGGCAAAAGCGTAGAGCATGATGAACAGAAAAACTACAAATGGTACTTGGTGTTTTATAACTTTTAACAGCCACTTCTTTTCAACCCAGTCTCCAGAATTAAATGTTTCCATCGGCCCTTTCTGCAAACAACGGATACGTATAATCTCAATGCAATTTGCCATTGAAGGAGCCTCAGTCAGGCAGGTGGTGGCTGGTGTGGATCCAGGACGCTGACACCAGAGACTGAAGTCTGAAGTGCTTTAGGATAGCATGAAAACGACGACAAACTGGTATAAAGACTGCAAATCACAAATACACACGGGTTAGTGAAAAAAGAACCAAAACAAGAAAAACAGGTTAGGAAATGGTGTCAGGATTGTGGTGTTGAGCAGAAAGAAAGTCTAAAAAAATTCAAGCAAATTCCTTCCAGGAATTGCGGTTTTGAAATTCTTGCAAAGTCAACATTTGTTAACGACTATGTGACCTAACACAGGGATTTACAAATCCCTGGATCGCTGGGATTTCCACACATCTGCTTAGCCTCATGTGTGATAAACAAATAAGTAAGTTAATTATATTTAAAAAAGAAAGCTGTGAAAGGGTCACATTTTTGCAAGTATGAGATAAGAAAAGGAATAAACCCTGACCTGGTAAAAGATACGAGACAAATACGTAACTTTCCTGGTGTGGTTTTCATTCTTGACGTTCATTTCTTGTTCTTTTCTTATCTCAGAGATTAGCCTGGTTCTGCTTTTCGTGTTATCTTGCGTGAATTTGACTGACCTGAGGAGGAGGCGGAGGGGGAGGAGGAGGATGGGTAGGACAGACAGATGAGGAGAAGGAGGGAGGAGGAGGAGGAGGAGGATGACACAGAGCCGAGCTGCTGACAGATGTGTTGAGCTCACTGTCGTTCTGCGCTGATGAGATGAGATGAGAAAATGGAGAGCAGATCAACGAAGAGCGTGAAGTGTCGAATGAGAAGGGAAAGAAATGTGTGGAACAGGAAGGGAGGAGAAAACATCGGCGAGGGTCAGTGCAGTGCCTTCAGTCTCTTCTGTCAGTGACGTATACTGATGAAGAATGACCCAGTCAATTAATTAAAACCTCTTTTTTTAACAATTTAAAGAACCACAATACCACAAACAAGTAGATTAAGAACAATTAACCATTGAGCTCAACATCTGCAACAGTAAAATGCAACCATTTTACTGTATAATGGCTACCTTTACAGTGCATTTTGCTGATAATACTTGAATGCAGAACATTTACTTGTAGAGGAGTATTTTCACATTGAGGTATTAGTACTTCTTCCCCCACTGCGAAGGTGCTTTTACCAATGGCTCTTTTCTGTTGCAGACCCATTTTCTCTGTGGGCCAAAAAGAGGCTACATTCATAAAAGTGTTATCCACTGCCCAAGCAAATATTTAGCACTTAGGATCCTGTATTATTGCAGGACTTTCTGCTTGCGCTGGTGTGCCGTTGGCTGGTTAAAAGGGTGTGAACCCATAGAGGAGATTCCTGTGTGCGTGAGTCAACAGCAGCTGTGGTTGGCGATGAAGAGAAGCTGTCCAAAGAGCTTTTTACCGGCAACTGGCTTTTCAATGTGAAAGGGCTGCTCAGGTGAATGGAGTCAGTGACCATGAAGGACTCACACCCACACCCACACCTGGAAAGCACCTGGGAAAAAAAACATAGACACTTCCACTCTAGAGATACACATATGCATGTATACCTGCAAAAGAAGATGACAAAGTTGCATTTGATTAAGTATGGCTTTGAAACATTTCTGACCTCATTCTATTCACTTATTTTACTTTATTTTGCATTTTATAGTTTTTACACTGCAAGAAAGGAATTTAATTAAAGTAAAAAAAAAAGAAGTGTTTCTGGGAATGAGTCCTAAAAATAATCTAGTCAAGCATGTTGTCATTAGAAAAGTAATCTCATTTCAGTAAACAATGGTTTACATACTATCCCAGCAGAAGAACTGGATTGTTTTCCTTATTTCATTAGTGAGACCACTTGCATAACTTCTCAGTTTAGGAATATTTCGGCATTTTTCTACATTTTAGTATCATTATTCGGTGGCTAGATTTTTATTCTTATCACGGTTTGTCCTTTGTTATCACCTCATCAATCATCTGTGAATTGCACTAATCTGCATGACAGGTTATAAATAATTGATATACATATATATATATATACGGTTTGATTGGAAGTGCATAGCGCAGTGCATATGCAACATTTGCACGCAGCTACACATACAGTTTTGCACTCACATGCATAGACACAAAACTAAAGATGCAGAGGCAGAGAGAGACACCTGGTTGGCAATGAAGCTCGGTTGTGTTTGCATACCTCTCCCTCTCCACTCATCCTCCACACAGCCACAAAGCCGCCATTAAAACTAGGAAAACAAAAACACAAAAAAAAGAGGCTAAAAGGGGGCAACAGGAGGCTTCCATCCTTCTCCCAAGCAGCCCTCCCTTCCTCCCTTTCTCCATCGCTCTGTACCAAATGTTTACCTTCCCTCTGTGAAAAGAGAGGGATGTGGACAGACAGGGTGAGAAAGAAAGAAATCTGGCAGAGGGGAAGGGAGCCAAGGCCTTTAAAGTCTGCCACAGAGCCGTGACAAAAGCCTCCTAATCTCGGTGTTGTCTTTCGGCCCCTTTTTCTCCCCGCACATCCTGCCAAGTGTGTATGCGCTAGTGTGTGGACGAAAGAAAAGGGGAGGAAGAAAGTCAGAGTCAGTGCAGCCATGAGTCTTTGTGTGTTTGTTTGAGGAGGTAGTAAAATGTTGATGTGTGTTTGTGTGAATAAAGTGTAGTATGTGATAAGGAAGTTGTGTGTGTGTGTGTGTGTGTGTGTGTGTGTGAGACAGAAGAGGAATCTTTCCACAGCCGTGCTGACATCACTCAAGCATGCAAGGGACAGTTGGAGGAGGCCGGGCCCCTTCAAAGGCAGCAGCCTGCCTGCCTTCACATGTGGGATGCTTTTGTGTGTGCGTGTTGGTGTGTGTATTTAAGACAATACAAGCACTGGTTCCTGTCACACATCCTCACCTGTTCCTCCTTCCTCATAAACCTGCCCCTATTCATCTCTTTTCCTCTAAAATGCATTAAAACCGCCTGCATGCGTTCATATGTTTTTGTGTGTGCAGCAAATCCTCAATCTCATCCTTTTCACCCTCTTCAAAAGCAGCAGATGTGAATAGTCCAGTGTGTGTGTGTGTGTGTGTGTGTGTGTGTGTGTGTGTGTGTGTGTGTGTGTGTGTGTGTGTGTGTGTGTG
>JAPQRN010000002.1:5780470-5799829 GCA_037367275.1 Coranthus polyacanthus
GTGTGTGTGTGTGTGTGTGTGTGTGTGTGTGTGTGTGTGTGTGTGTGTGTGTGTGTGTGTGTGTGTGTGTGGATGACCTCCTGAGTGTCCCTTCCTCATCCTGTAGATTCCTATCAGTGGCAGCTGTGGTCCAAAGGCCTTCACACACAGTAGAGGAATGCATACTGGGGCTATCATGACATACACCAGGCTGAGATAGACTATAGGGACATCTACAGGCCACATTATTTCATGTCAAATTGTATATTTTATTTATATCAACAACAGCATTTTTTAAAATCTTTCGTCATATTTCAGTATTCATACTGCTCAGTAGTTTAATATTTAGATGCTTCGTCAAAGGATAAGGCATATGGAGTATTTCTTTATGTTTTTCCATAAATGTAATGTAAATATAACAGTTGTTATTCCACAATTTTACTGCATGTTAATAGACATTTGGTGCAGGTGGGATGACACAGATTGGTTCCCTTAGTCCCTAAGCAGTTTCTACCTGTCGTCCTTCATCACAGGTTTCATTTGCATGACAGGTATATGAGCTTCCTGCTCACTCTCTTTCATGTGAAAGATTATTAAAAGGTCGATCTGTCCACTATTTCACAAGGCAAGGCAAGTTTATTTATATAGCGCATTTCATACACAAAGGCAATTCAATGCGCTTTACATACATGAAAAAAAACAAAGTGCTTAAACAATAAAACATCAAAATACTAAAAATAAAATTAAAAGCAAGAACAGAGTACATGAAATCATAATAGAAGAGGATAAAACAATTAAAACATGTATATTAAAAATGCTTAAAAGGAAGGAGTCTGTTTGTGTTGGAGTCTGTTTTGTGCTGGGAGTTTATTGACATTACTTCTTGCTTGCCTACATCCATGTACAGTAGCCACAATACGATGATCCTCACGCTTACGCTCCCGAAGGTCTTCATCACCTCTGTCCTCCTCCTCTACAGCAGTAACGTGTGCATCATTAGCTGCCATTAGCTTAGAAAGTGAGTCAGCTAATGTAAAAAAGCGACCAGCTCCCAGTATTCCAACACAAACTTCACAGAAGCAAATGAGCACGCATGTATGTTACATATTGAACCTTTAGACATTTTGGGACTTCTGAGATTAGATTAAAGGTCCAATATGTAACATTTGTGATGAAATTTACATTGTATTAATGCCTTTTTTATTTCCAGTGTGTGAGCGGCTCATAACATATTGTACCTTAAAAAATAACAATACACTGCACACTTCTATTTAGAGGTCTCAGGAAAATCCTCATGCTCAGTCCTGAGTGCAACGCCTGTCTCCTGCTCCTCTGCAGCACTTAGCTGACAATGAAGTCCTCTAACAACAACAAATGACCAGTTCTCAGCAGAAGACAGACTCCAACGCAAACTTCATGAGCACACAAGCATCAATCCATTCATTTAGATCATCTACAGTAGGCTACATGTTTTACAAAAGGGGATTCCTAGAGGTAAAGCTTTGAAAGAAACACACTTAAAATAGCTATGAGTGTATAATCATTTTACATACTGTCAAAAAACTTATTTATTTCAATTTAAATTATAAACAGTAAAGGTGATGATGAGATCATAGATTATACACTGTAGACCTGCACAGAAACTCCATACACCTCAAAAAGACAAATAGCTCCAGTGTGAAATCATTTACTTCATGTCGTGTCTTGCCCAAAGGGGATTACACTTACAGCACCAAAGGTACAAGAAAGAAAATACTGAGTGACAAAGTGTGAAATCTGGATCAGATTAAGTAAGAAGCTTCTCTCTCACACACACACACACACACACACAGAGAGAAAGATGGAGATGAAGATGGAGAGGAAAAAACTGTGAGAGGGGGAGGGGTTGGACAAGCTGTGGGAACACGCTGCTGAATAATTACCACTGACATCAGAATAGTTTTCTTTAGCTCTCTGAAGTGGCAGGGCTCATTTGTACAGCCTGGAGCCATGCAGAGGTGCGTGTATGGGTGTGTTTGAAAGTGCACAAGAGAAAGTGGGAGAGAGTGAGAGATAGAGACTAAGAGATGTCTAATTGTGAACAAAGAAGCAGATATGCCACTTAAAAGAGAGGTGCAATTTGCGCATTCTTACTGTAATATTAAAAAAATGCAGCCAGACGATCGCCCACATGTGTGCACATGTGTGTGTGTGTGTGTGTGCATAAGGGAGAGATTATTCTGATTTAGTCCTCTCTCTGTCAGTGTGTGACACCATGACAGCTTAGCCTGCCTCAGGGAGCCATTTCTCTCTAAGTGGACCTTTAAAAAACAGGAAACGACTTTAAATCCCACTGGAGCGCATAGAAGGATCAGGCCTACTGACTCTGTACAATACCCCAACCTCTCTCTCTCTCTCTCTCTCTCACACACACACACACACACACACACACACAGATATAAGTGCCTGGATATGAAGTGCACACACCCAGAACACACACACACACAGTCACACCTGAGCCCTTTTCAATAGACACAATTCTCCATGCTGACAACCAGGGACAATAGAGGCAAAACGCAGTTCGACAAAGGGAGAATCTACCTGTCTGAACACATCAGGCCGTCCTCGCCACCCGCCTCACCGCATCAGCTTCTCCTTACTGTGATGACTTCAGGTGATATCTTGTTTCTATATGGCTACACTTTTCTTTGCCTTCACTTGCAGCTGTTTTGTAACAAGACTGAAGGTGAAATCTCAAGTCATGTTACTGAAGTTACATCGAGTGTGTCAGGTGGGTACAACTTTTGTTCAGGGTAGTTAACTATATCGCTGCCCTGAAGGCGTTTTTTTATGTTACTGCAGCATCACTTAAAAGTCAACTTTAAAGTCCGCTTTTAGTAAATTGACATATTTTTCTGTAAGCATAATCCACTGTGTCTGTAAACTGAACTGCTGCTGCAGCAGAATGAGCGTCATGTCAGATTTCGCCTTTGGCTAGGAACTTTTAAGACTACATGGGTTGCGACGAGCAGCTCACTCTGCTGGATTACTGAAAGTACTTTCAAAACACCTGTACTAAACATCTCCAAAGTCGCAAGAATGCCTCACACAGTGCTTGTTACAGGGTTCTACACCAGTGGTTCTCAACCTTTTCTGTCTGGATAAGCTAAAGCACCCCTTGACTGACCCACTAAAGTCTACTCATATGGATAATAAACTAAATGATTTTAACAATAATAATTATAGAAAAGTGACAGTTGTTACAGTATTCTTCATACAAATCAACTATTCTCATTAGCTCACATTCTCAGCCGTTTATTCATATATTTATCTACCTACGTTATTATTCAGGTCAAGTTACACTTGTAACAATCTATTAGTTTAACCTTTTTTAGCCTCTTTAAATACGTCCATGCATCTCTATATAGCTGGGATTCCCAAACATTTCAGTTCAAGACCCAAAAGAGAAATTTAGTGTCTCCCCAGGAGCCAGACTTACAAAAATATATTATAAGTTTATCTACATTTTTTACTGAGTCATTCACTGTCAAAACAATGTTCAGTCACATTTTCAGGTCCAAATTGAAAGAAAGAGAAAGAGAGACCAGTGCAGTAAAAAAAATGTTTCTCTTCTATTTGAATATTGTATTGTATGTATCGTATTTTACTTTACAACTGGCGACCCAATAAAAACGGGTCCAGGACCCATTTTTTGTCCCAATCTTAAGTTTAAGAAAATGCCTATAAGAAGGTTTGTCTGTCTGTGCTTTTTGCTCAAGAGTGGCTTGACAGAATGTCTTATATTTTGGGACATACATTCACTTGGACTCAAAGATGAACTGAAAAGATTTTGGCAGCCGAAGGTCAAGGTCACTGTGAACTCACAAAACATTTTTGGCCATAACTCAAGATTTCAGATTATAATGCTTTGATAGTGGATGGATCTGACTGAATGTACAGTACATGCTCTGTTACTTCTAGCTTGCTGTGGGAAACACATTACACATACATTAATATGAATACTTCTTTGCTTCCAGTTAACTAGTTTTTATATATTCTGAACTGAAACACGTGGTGAATCTCCTTTTCAAGTACCCACTAGCAACTGCAGAAGTAGCCCCTGGTGGGCATCACTAGTTTGCCCATTTTGGGCTGTTTGTCCTCACTCCCTCACTGTATAGTGTAGAATGTATAATGTTGATAATACCCACTAGGTGTTGATGTTGTAAAAAGTTATTGTCTGACAAAATAAAATCTTATCAAATGTCATGCTCTAGAACCTCTAATGATTATATTATATGAATGTGACAATAAATAGTATGTCTGTAGTACCTGTGAAAAAATGTGTGACTGCTCGGTAACAATGTCCAGTCAGGGTAAAAACAGAAGCTGATGCTCTGCTGACTCAGCATAAATAGATCTTGTTGTCTATGTAGGGTTTGTAATTGATGGGATGCATATTTATCTAGATAGCCATGTTGTATTAAATACAACAGTTTAAATAAAGGCTATGTGAGGAATTACAGTATAAAAGTATAGAAGATCTAAAAGATAATGGCCTAAATATTGTGAACATCTCCTGTCTGTAATGCATTTATATGAAAAATAAAACTTCAGTTGCACAAATGTAAACACACACTAGTTCTTGTGTCGAGTTTACCCTAAATGGGCAAGTCAACTGACTTATGTATCAGCTTCCTGAATGGGTCATCTGAAGAAAAAAAACAACCTGAAAAGCTGCTAAATGTGGCACCAGGAACACACTTCTGCCATTTGCAAATGTATTTCTTTGTGTGTCTTTTAAAGGGTTAATGGCTTTGAGGAAAGAGTGTAAGAGTGAGCATGCAGTAATCCCTATTGGAATGTTCATTACATCTGACAACAGCTTGTATAAACTGGTTATGTCATTACATATCAAATTTCACAATACTGCCAAAACAAACAGTGGAAACTAATTAAACCCATAAAGATCTTGTAAAACATATTTCAATTAACAACAAGGACCGTGTCATTATTTTATCACTTTTATTTATTGTGAGATGGAGAAAAATGTTCACATTCACAAAAACTCAGCAACACAGAATGTGACTTTAGTTCTCAATGTCCAGTGCTCTACAGATTCAAACTGAATAGATTTATTTAACTTGTGAATCCAGGGCCATCATATGAGCACAGTGTAAACAGGCTGATGTTGTGTGTTGTTAAGGAGGCAGGCAGATCAAAGAGGGCATAGAAGAGTGTCTGAAGGAGGACGGAGGTTTGAAGATGGGAGACTTCCATCCAGAACTGTGGCCAAATGAAAGGTCTGGGGTCACTAGTGTTCCCTGAAAATGACTAAGTGGAGGAGAGAACAGCTCACAATGCTGGTGTATTTCATTAAATGTTTAAAAATAGGAATTATCAGCCCATATTTATGGTACAAAGCAACGCAATCAACTAAAAAGGTCTCCTTTTCAAAGGTAAAAACCAAAGTAAAACAGAGTTTAGAGTCAGTGTTAATTTCGACTTCGTTATCTGAATTACTTTAGTTTTGGTCAGTTTAACAGTATAACATTTTAGTTGTTTAAATATCTATACGATTTAAACGACTAAAATCTAACAGGTTTAGTAAGTGGTAGGCATTATTCAAGCATTTCGCTCAAAAATTCAAACTCACTATATACCCCTGAAGGAAACATCTATTAACCTGTTATTGTGCATTTAACTTCCCTAATACACAGAGATGAGTTCTGATTGGGTCTCTTCCCAAATGGTCCCACATTTTTGTCTCATTTTTATTTGTTGATGAAAATGTTTTTTGTTTTATATAGTTAAATAAATCATATTTATCATATCATATCATCTGCTATTTTTTTTTCGGAGCCTAAAAATGTTCATCTTTGTCTAAAGCTTTACTTCAAACATTAAAACACATTTCAAAGGTGACGCTTGTCAATATACTTCTTAAGTGCATGAATGATCAGGCTCAAAAACTTAGCAGTGATTTAAACTGCACAGATGCATTTGTGAAGCCTCTGGTTAACTCAGAATCGGTCGTGCAATGTGAAGAAAGCAATTAACATTTAGCATATGTGAACTGTGACTATAAAGTAGATGAGTGACCTGACTGTGGCTGAGGAGGCTGAGCGGCTGACCAGCGTGTTCTGATTGGTCCGTCTGTGAGGTACTGTTCCTAAACAAACACCACATAAATCCATGATCATCCTCAGTCACACAGACACGATGCTTCATAATGACTTTCAAAATGCAGGAGACGTTTCAGAGCCATTATAAACTTAAGTGTTTCTTCTTGAGTCAAATGAGGTTTCTGCATTTGGAAAATCCTCCAGGAAGAGACAACAGATGGATGAGTCATCTTCCGAGCTAATTACTACTCACAATTTTCATCTCACATAAACTTAGAGGTTGCTACCCAACACCTGCGACTTACACACAAGCCTCTGCTTCAGTTAGCTCCGTAATAAATGGCACCTGTTATCCGTATCTTCTAAGATCCATTAATCAGATTGAAGCATTTTAAATAGCCCAATCAATCTGCTGCTGCTTAAATATTATGTGTTTCTCTAATGCCAGCACTCACACAGATATAGTGAGCCTTCACACATTTATAATACCATTTGAGTCACTGCGTTCATCTCCCACAAAAGAGGCAACATTTCTTAAGAAAATAAATTAAAGAGGAGAAACTCAGTACGATACTCATCTGAGCTGGTCTAATCACTGTGGGTGGGCAACCGAACCACCATAAAAACAGGGTTGGGTTGCAAGATGATTTGTTGTTTAAATATAGTGCAATTATGTTTGTGTCGGTGCAGAACTTAAGTTATAATTGTGCAATACTAGACGCTCAGCAGAGGGAGAGTTCTTGGTAGCAAAACAGAAACAGATTATTTTGTTAGATTAGGTTAGATTGTTCTCTCTAATCCAAAAAAAATATCTCTAATTAACAATTAATAAAAGGTTTTGTGTCAGGCAAAGCACATACCCATTCGTCCGTCCTGTGGAGGACTGGTTAATAACAATCTGGGGACACTTGGCTGAAAGACAGAGACGTAGAGAGAAAAGCATAAGAAATCATGACTGTTTATTTGCTTGTGCTTTCCATACTCTTACTTTTCATGTACTTATGTCATAAAATAAACAGAAGGATGGTTCATACATTACATTATACATATTACACAAATGGGTTTTTAATGTGAAATAATGACACTTACTTTCCTGAATAAACTCCTTTCATCCACCACCATGTCCTCAGTGCTGCCAGACAGGAGTGCACACTTCATTAGTCTTGTTGAGTTTAGCTGGCTGAGCACCACAGTGGTAAATTATTATTATTATTATTTTTAAAAACCTTTGCTTCATTCCAAAGTGAGATGTCCACAGTGTAAAATATTGAAACTTCCATTTAAGGACACTGTGAAGTTAATTTTCCTACACCCTCTGCAGTAAGTTAAAATAAGGATATGTTCATAAAAATCACTGTACAGTGAGTTCAGTAAGACTTTTTCACAGAAGCCATTTGAACACATCAATGTAACATAGGAGGGCTCAACAATGAAGGCTTGTATTTAGCTGCTCTTTATACTGTAATTGTCTCCAAACCTCTCAAAACAAGTGAATAATTGTCGTATTGGACTGAGATAATTAAATGGTTTTCAGTTTATCTACAAAGAACAGTGAACTTATTGTATTGATTTGCTGGTTTTAAGAGGTTTAGGATGGTTTTCTTTTTGGTATATGACTGCAAAATAGGGTTCTTTTACTGTAGGTTTGGATTTTGTGTTGAGTTAATTAGATTTCTAATACACATCTGGAACAATCGTATTCAATAATACAATAAACAATAAGTATTATTTTTCTCTAATGCAAAAAAATCGCTTCAGCTTGTATGTTGGAAAACTGTTTTCAGTAAAAACTTTAAATAAATCATCAACTTATTTTTTTAATAAAATAAATTCACCCTGTAGGCAATGTTAAAAATGTGCTTAATGTCTACTATCCTCTGCCTAACCTGCTTCACTCTGTGGAAGAATCTAAAGTCACTGAGGATAAAACAACATTTGCAGTATTAAAGTCAGCCACCCAATCAATCCTGTGTCAACGGTGTCTAGGAAACCCAATAGGGATTCTTGACTAAACCCAAGCAAAGCTTAGCTTTTTCAGGTGTGTGTACAGATAGCTGCAGGGCAGGGCAAAGCTATACAGCAGCTAAAGCTAACATAAGACATCACGGCTGAACCTGGGATAAAGCTTGTTTGCACAGTGCAATGCCTTCAACATACTCTCTCTCTCTTATGAGGTCTGAGGCATGATGAGGGGTAAAGAAGGGCAGAGTAAAGAAACAGAGCATGGGACGGGGTGAAAGGGTGCAAATCAAAGATTAACAGAGAAGAAAACAGAGCTAATGACATAAAGAGATACTCACACATTAACAGATGAGGGGTGTCGTGAGAGGGACATGGGGGAGTGATAGGCCATCTGCAGGACTGACAGTAATCAAGAAACAGTAACATTAGCAACCGCTGTGTACCAATAATACTGTAATACAGAGACATTGGTGGTTATGCAGGGAATTCTGTAATAAATATAGATTTCAGTGATGTGGCCATATTAAGACATGTCTTGCTACACAACCTGCTTGTTTTTTGACACTAGTCCAACCTGCTTGGCTGTGCATTTTCTTATCAGTATTACTAAATGTTTTACGAACAAACATTATGCAACAAGTAGGAAACATAATGACCGGACTTAAAACCCAAAAGAACTGATGTTAAATCATTATATATACAAATGTAGAGCTGTAGTCTGTGTTTATTGTACTTCAAGTAATCTGTGTGCAGTGGTCTGGAGGCCATCTGGATTCGCTCTTGACCTCAGCCCGACTTTAAGCAGTGGAGAGAACAGTATAAAACTGTATTAATGTTATCAATATTCATCACCAACTTGGATCACCACAGTGGTCAGAGCAGCAATGGTGTTATAGTAAATTGAACAGGTGCAGTATATATTAAACAGGTATTTATACTGTATAATGTCAAAAAAAATGCAGTCTTCACCTGGCTTATGTCCAGGCGGAGTACGAGAACTGTGACTCATTTGAGACAGCGATGAAGCTTTGGCACTGACAGAGAACAGGAATACACAAGTTTTCAAGCAACATAAAGGAATTCTGTGGAAACCTTGACCACAGTGATCAAATGTAGACACCCAGTTTTTATACTACTTAGCAGTACATGATGTTGTAAGTTCACCTAGCGTCATGTTAATCAATTAGGAGGCTTTGACTTGCTTTTCCTGAAGTGCCACAAACAGTATGTGTTGAAACGGTACTGCTGGCTCTCCTAAAACATCTGCCTTTAAACTACTCCGGTCTTGGGGGCCAAGAGTACATGTGCCAAGAGTGACACCTAGTGCGAGGTGATGCATTTACAGCCAGCTGGTTGCAAATAAATTTAAATGGCAAGGTGCCGCTTCCAAACCCAAACAGGCACACAACAGCGTTTAATTAGGGGTTTAATAGCCTTCATAGGTGCTTTTTAACTCTTATTCTTTTATTTTATGAGGATTATTATCACTGACACATACATAATGCAACACAGCATCTGATGTTTCTAAGTCCTATGTGAAGGAAAGAGACTTTATAAGATGGAAATAAGCCAGTCCAGTCCTTGTTTTCAAATAGTATTAGTATAATGGTGTGTAGAACAGTTAAAGATTGGCTGATTATCTGGCGGAGTGGCTGTTAAAGTAGGTTAACTTGCCAGCTATACAGACACACTATCACATTAACAAACTGAATGCCCCAAACATTTGGAATAAATGTTATTATAATGTTGGATAATCACATGAGTTGTTTTAATATCCCAATTTCACAACATCAGATTTTGTATGAATGAGAATATCTTTCATAAGAACAAATTTGTTGCTTTACCTTTGATGCTGAAGAGAGTTTTCCAGCTTGGTGATGTAGGCGCTCTGTTCGTTCAGCTTCCTTTGAGAGGGAGGAAAAGAAAAGCAGCTCATTTCAAATGAACTGCCCTGTTTTCTAAAAAAAAAAAATTTCGTTTAACTTACCTCATCATCTGCTGCATTTCTTTCTTCATCTTGCCTAATGTCTGTTCAAGATTCTCATTCTGAAGTTGATAAAATGGTAAGGGATGCAAAGGTGAACCAGTTATGACTACTGCCAGTTGTGACTATATCTATTTCAGAAAGCAGGTGGTTAAATGAAAATATTTTCAAAGCCACTGAACTTAACAAGTATACAGCACAGTAGTCCATTATCTGCCTAAATGTACATTAGCACACTCTCCATTACGCACACACACTAAAAAACAGCCACTGCTGTACGATAAATATCTCTCACCCTTTGCTGGAAATAAGTCAACAGTCTCTTTTGATGTCTTGCCTGGAACATTACAACCTAAGGAACGAGAAGGAACACTTATACATCAAAGCTGCAGTATAGAAAGGGTGACTGGTAGAAAAAACACTGTCAACAACACCACAATTAACTTAAAAAAAAAAAAAAATTACAACAAACAAAACACTATCATGTCTCAGAGTCATCCACTGATTTTTTTTATTCAGCCGTGTAATGTGAGGCAAGAAAATGAACAAACTTTGCTGATTTCTGTCAAGTGTTTCGTTGCAACAACGTTGATGTCGGAAAACAGGGCCTTCACCTGAGAGCTGCTCTGAAAAAAAAAGACATTTACATTTCATCAGCACCACCAAAAACCTCATTTGATGAGAGAGAAGATAAAAAATATATATATGTAGTTGATGCTTACTTTGTCGGAAAGAGGTGATACCTGGCATTTGGTGTTGCATATTAAACACTTGCCTTGAGTGCCTGAAAGAAAATGAGCAGTTAAATACAGACACAGTTACAAGCAATGCAATACTTGAACTATACAAAAAGTCAGAGTGTAATACCTATATCTGATCTTGGGGCAAAGAATGAATTAAGATATGATGACACTCCTGTCTTCCAGTCTTCTTTAAATAAAATAATACCATGTCTAAATGGACAATTGGTTAATCCTTTTGATTTCACTGTCCATTCTCTGCTTATTATCACACGAGGGCATTTTTACTTTTATGTTATCAACCAATCACACCTTTCAAAAGAACGTGTCATATCTAGAAACAGGGTCAATCACGCCTCCTCGCTGACACAGAAGTTTGTGTCTTTGCCTTTGCCCAGAGTTGCTCTGAGAATTCTCCTAAATCACTCTTAAGCTCCTTGCTAGATTTTAGGCTATTTTAAGAGCCCTCTGGGAGAATTCTCTAAATGTGAATACGCCCCCTGGTGTAAAATGGAGTAAATATCTGCAGTAACGCAAGAAGTCCGACAGATGTCCCTGTCTCATCACGGGCTCACCTGTCAGAAGCAGCAGGCATGGGTAGAGGCTCATCTGGAGCTTATGAATATACAGTACATTCAATTATTCCAACCCGCTGTTACTTTTATCTTTTTAGTAACACAAACCTATAAGTACCTTTCTGATAACACGCACTGCAGATAACATGGCCGCAGGTTGTAACAGCCAACTTGCGGTCAGTGCTGGGAGAGAGGAAGCAGGAGTTGCAGCAGATCCAGTAAGACATTTGAAGACCTGTAAAAACTTAAGGTTACTATTTGCTAGATAATGTTGTGACAAGTTACAACGGTGACAGAGCTAAGTTAGTTGTGTGATAAAACAAGTGTCACATTAAGTGCAGTAACTTTGGTATATTTCCAAACATTTTAGTCAGACACTGCAGTTCAGGTAGTTAGCTAAATGTTCAGTTAGCTAGCTGTTAGCTACCTAGCTAACGATAAGTAGCCAGTTGAAGTTAAAGCTAGAGGCTAACTTAGCACACTTGCTAATGTGTGGAAAACAAAATCCAAAAATTAAGAATTTTCATACCATAAGGTTATGTCCGACTTCGTATTTTTGGGTTTATCTTTTGATTTCGATTAATGAGCACAGGTAACAATAAAAATGTAACTTAACTTGGTTTAACTATGAAAACTAGCTAGCTACTGTCCATTTCTGTTTTATCAACTGCCACCTACTAAGACGTCAATAGTATTGTGCTAGCTTGCTAAGTAACTGTTGCTTAGCTAAATATCGCCTACTAGAGAATTTCAGACGAAGAACTGACAGTTAACCAAGTCTTCTCTTAGTTTAACATTTGAACATGAAGTAAGCTGCTGTGGAGGCAGTATATGGCAAATAATTTAAGTTATATTAATCAATTAATCTTTTAATCTTTAATGTATGCTCAGTTCTGTAAACGCTGTAATGCTTTATTTTTGGCATTAGTGCCAAGCCAACCAGCAGGGGTTATACTATTTTAATAAGTGTGGATTGATATTGTCAAAGATTACATTGAATTAAAATGTAATGCAGTGTAATGTTCTGAACAGTTTAAGGACAACAGGGATGTACAAACAATTAAAACCAGTCTTAAGCTTTTATTTTTTACATACACATTTGTCAGCAGTTTATCTTGTTTTTGTGTTACAAAGTGTATGGTAGAATGTTCAAGTATTTCAAGGTGCAAAGCTTCCAGGTTACAATATCACACTAGGGCAGATGTGTGCAGGATATCAGGCACACTGCTAACATGTCACAGATTTACATCAGACCAGCTTCTTGGCGATGAAGAAGTCTTTGAGTCGTTTCATTTGCCAGAACCCGACTGACAGCAAAATAAAGGTCTGCACCACAGCCCACCACAGCACTTTGCTGTTGGCGTCCTCGCTAATCTGACGAAATGTCTCCTCTTTCTCCTAAATGAAAGGAGGAAACAGAGAAATGAAGACGTGAAAAATGAAATCATGCTCTAGTGGTTTTATGAGATATACATCAAGGAGTGGCGATTATTAAATGTTTGGTTTCACAAAAGCTTTAGACTCAGTAACATTACAAAGGATGGATATAGTATGCTTTTTTTTCGGTGCACTTTGTGTAACTAAGGTCAATTCTGATTATACTAATGCTTATGTACCCTCTGGTACTCCTGCTGCTTGGTGATGAACATCATCTGATCTATCAGGTGTCTGAGACTGTTCTCCAGAATCTCCATGTTGTCTTTGGTTTTGTCAGTGTTTCGGTCTTTTGAGTGCTCTCCCATTTGAATGTCCAAGTGTAACTTCTGTACCACAAAATAGAGAAAATTAAGGACAAAGATGTCAACACTCAATGATTAGTCTGAGCAAAAATGAATTTTGTCATCAGTGTGTTCAAACAAAGTATTCAGTAAAATGTAAGGAAGGAAGTTAGGGGGTCACCTCTAAACATTTCTGTGTATTATAATGCTCATTTTGGCCTCTCATTTAAATATATTGTCTTTGTGTGTGTGTCTGCATGTCTCACCAGCCTCTCTCCGGCAAAGACAGAAAACCTTGTGGAGTTGGTTTGGAAGCAAAGATGGTGTTGACCAGAGGCGTGAGCTGTGAAGGTCAGTTTACCAAATTTACCATAGCGTTTGGACATCACTACCTACAAAAAAAAAACAGAAAAAATGTTAGGCTTGCATTTTTCAGGGGCAGATGTTGGAAGTTTCTGTTTGTTTTACTACCAGGGAAGAGAGTACCAGGTTTCCCACTTTTTGCATTTTCCCATTTATAGTTATATTTTTGGGTAGAGCTGCACAATTAATCTTCATCAATGTCAGCCTGTGTAATTATATAATCACACAAGGCTGCGGGTTCTAGGTCCAATGTGTGTTTGATGATAGTTTGGATTCAGTGACACTGAGCAGAAAGAAGTACAAAAAGCATGCAAAAAGGGAAGTTGCTATGTTTTATTCTAGTTCAACATTTGAGTTGGAAGAAGATACACATTATAAGATGATCAGTAATTTGTGCATTTTTCTTGTTAACGAAGCCAATAGACTCAAAACGCAAAATGCAATATTGTCCACAATAATCACATGACTTTTTCATCAGACCTGGCAGCCCTATGTTTTGGCATAACATTTTCTATTTATGTTATATTTTTTGGTAGGGCTGCACAATTAATTGAATAGCAATCACAATGTCAGCCTGTACAATTATATAATCGCAAAAGGCTTCAATGTCCAGTGTGTGTGTGTGTGTGGTGATATTTTGTGATTTTAAGTGCTTGGGTTATAGTAGCAGGAAAATGTCAAGCCATGGACCAAATGCATATTACACAGTTCATTGTATCAATACACTTATGTTTGTTTGATGCAGGTTTGGTGATAAAGTCCAGTACCTCATGGTTTGGGTCTCTGACTGTCACACTGACACCGAGGTGAGGTGAGTGGGATAACGCCTTTACATTCCAAGGCTCCAACAAGAAATAACCTGAAGGTAAGCAACGCAGGAGTAGATACAAATGCCTTATGCAGTGAGCATAATGAGCCAGGAGAGATCATTTCATGAAAAACCATGTAACATAACATAAGTGTGATTCAACAATCACACAGCAACTAACAATATATATTTTTCATAACTCAGGTTCGGCGTGAATTGCTAGTGTTATGAATGTGAATGATACTCAGGAGAAAATTCCCTCTACAGGACTCACCGGTCACGAGCATGTCTTCAGGAATCTCCTCAATGATGCATTTTACCTCCTGCTCTCCAAGCTCAAAATACATGGCTGCTGCCAGCACCAGGTAACTCTGAAGGAGAAAGGCAGTGCCTCGCAAACCCATTTTCAGTTAACAACGACCTATTAACTTACAGTACGCTACACCAAGACCAAATGTTTGGCCTGTAGTTCAGATAGACTTAGTGGCAGATCTGCAAATCTTAAGCAAAGACTATGTAAGTTTTAAAAATCCAAATGCGTTTGTCCTTTAGCAAACATTTTAAGTGAGAGGCTGTAATGGAGAAAGGTTGAGCGTGAGAAAGTCACAGATGCTGCTTTGTGTGACCAGTCATTGGGCTGATTCTGTGACTGGTTAACCTGGGAGCCAATAGAAAAGCAGCTTACACTAGTCATATACTGGGACGGGCCTCTTGTACCAGATACAAACTATCAAAAAGCATTACCTTTAGCAGTAGGTTTTGTTTGCGTCATGCTCTTTAAAATATCTTCCAATAAGTATGAGAATGTGAGAGCTTTGGTTTTGGTGTTGGTGATGATCGTACCAGGTGCCTGCACTCTAAGTTTAAGATTTAATAGTTCTTGAACTTTAGCCTAAGGCATAAATCACTGATTTTGCCAATATACAATGCGCAATATGAAAAATAGACTTACTATCCATTTTAATTATCCTTATAGATATCAATTCTTGGTCTTGATTCAATTTGAACACACAATGATTCTGGAAGCATCTCTATGTATTCTATACTACTGCACGTGGCTACTTTTTCATCAGTTAATACAAGCAGTCCGATAAATTTGAGCTCCCTTATTTTTAGAAAGTGCTTTCAAAAATCAGGCTACAACTCGATCAACGATCTATAAAATAAACAGCTGTGTCTTTTCAATATGACAGTTTAAACACTGGCGGTGATGTGCTTGAGCGTGTGTGGATAATGTAAAATGTCATTTGTGTGGTTAGTTTAATTTTCATCGCTGTGCATTGTAACTTTGCAGCATGTCCCAAATTCGTCCCCAAATTCATTTACATAGTTCACTACATGGTTAAGTGAGACTCTGCTCATCACAATATTTTCAGCTCCTTATAAGACTGTGGCGGGGCACCGCAGTCATTATCATTAATGGGAAACCCTCCATTATGTTGCTGGTGTTAGCCCCTTTGCTCCCTACTACAGTTTTGCATATGTTGCCTTTAGTTGCATTCTCATTCAATCTTGTAACGTGAGCCCACACTTTGGAACTTTTTACACATACGCAGTGTCATTGCTGAACGCCAACATCATCAATGTGAAAATGACAAACAACAGCTTTCAATTCACCACTAAGACCAAAGGAGGACAAGAACAGATAACAACGTAAATACCGATAGTGATACTGTTTGTCCTGAAGCTTATCAGTACACCAGTCCTGACCCATTTAGGTACCAGTGCCAAAAATTCCCAGTACTCGGTACCCATCAGCAGTGCTGAGAGATGTTATCCTTCAGGGATTTCTGGCAGAAAAGCTTTGGGAACTGTACGAGTGGAAAAGTTGACAGATAGAGGAGTTTGTCGTGGATGAATGGGTTGTCAAGCAAGAGACTGGAGATCGTGTCCTGAGGAAGACTGTGATTTCTAGACTATCACTTTTTATTTTCAGATTTTTCATTATTATTTTCGGTGTTCAGTAACTATTTAGATTACAGGTGCAACGCCTCACAAATCTCACTGTTTTTGAATCATGGATCAGTGAGAACTTCCATTCAACCATGAAATTCACTGAAGACACTTTATTAAAGTCTTCATTACATATATGATTCTGGACAGACATGCATCTAAAGTGCAACTTGACTGCTTCACTGAGGCATACGATCACAAGGTGGTAATTTTAGTTTTTATTTTTTGTTTAAAATATGATGTTTACCTCCTCAAATCCAGGGCTGGTACCAGCGCTACTTTGTTAATACAATATAACTCCATCACCCACTGCCTGTGGAAAATGTAATCCAAACTATTACATAGGATTGATGCCATATGCTTGCTTTAGATGAGGTCACTTTATAAACTAAACCCCCACACCCTAGACACACAGAATAAACCCCTCTCACATTTAGCATCTGCAAAAGTTGTCATCCCTCAACGGAAGCAAAGTATCAGATCTCCTTCTGGTCCCACACAAGTTTGAAAACAAAATCAGCATGTCCCACTGTACTGTCCTTAAAATTGTAGACTCTGTTTTAAACCACTTCTGATAGTGTAATAAACACACTGATATATTGTTCATCATATATCATACTTTGGGTTTATACTTAACGATAATATCTCTTAGTCTTAGCTGATGAAACCACTGTTAAAGCCAAGAACTCTGGATCTGCTCCTCTCCTGTTTCTTGTGATCCTGTATCTCAGTAATTTTCCTCTCCCTCGTTGTTCAAAACGGAAAATAGCCTATCATACACCAGATGTTTGGTTCTTATTGCTATTCAATGTGTTATCTCCAGGATGGTAGTGTATGTTACTTGGGGGGGTTATGTAATTTTTATCCATTGTACATAGAATAACATTTACTAAAGTAGTCATTCTTTGATTAGTTTAAGGCGTGTTTTCTTTAGCTTTGCCCAGAAAAGAGGTCATTGTCAGTTTACAGTATCTGTTCTACCTATTAAATCTGACTTTTGCCTCACAGTGGGATGTGCTGCACTGTACAGCAGTGGATGTCCCAGCATAAAGTAAGCTCTGTAAAATTTCAAGGCCTCGTGACCTAAATCAACATTTGGTGAACTGTTTTAAATAGTTGATGAGCACCTATATCCATTTTATGACCAACACTTCATCAGGGTTGATCTAAGCCAATACGGGGGCTTGAACACAGGTCAGTCAGTTGAAAGCAATTCTCTCTGCACTCAATTTGATCCTTCAGCCTCAGTGTTAGTAATATTACCATGGGAGCTCAAAAGTAAGTAAGTCCAAATGTGTGTTTCAGATTAAATAGTCATAAATTGTACTGAGCTGAGGCACTGAAGGAGTCATCTCAGTCTGTGTTATGTCAGAGATAGTTTTTTTTTATTAGAAAATGTATCTTGTGATTATCAGATGGATGCAGCAGTGTTTCCTCTGTATCTAAGGAAATTGCCACCACTGCTTATGTATAAGCACTTTAATTTAGCTTGAATTTTTATCTATAACTGAACAAGGTGTAGTCCAGATGCTTTAAACATAACTAAGACCCAAACAGCAGCAGAGATGAAAAGCACAGCTGTAGACCCCCCTTTTATTAAGCAATAGTTGTCAATAACGTCACAATTACCTTTACTGTTGTATTTACACTTTATTGTCCATACAGAAAACTTACACTTTTTCTTTTTACATTTTTGGCATTTTTTTTACAAACATGTATTTCTTAACAAAAACATTGTATCTAAATAGCACAGGAGAATATGAAATATTCCTCTCAGGTCTGATATACTGTACACAACAGGTTAAAATCCTGTCAATAAATATATTCTGTACCTTTAGGAAAAGAAACACACTCTTTAGAAAAATCATGTTTTGAATGTGGTATAGTTTAGAGCAGTGGTTGTGCACCTCAAGAGTCTCAAGATAAAGTCTGAAGAGAAAAGGGTCACTATATGATCAAAGACATAAGAAAGAAAATCAAAACTCTTTCTTTAGTGGAACTGTTCACATCTCATGTTGACAAAAGGACCATAACCTTTTAATGAGAAAGCACACACATGCCTGTGCATTAAAGGTTCAGAACTACAAGTCTAGAGGGCTGTTAATATTTATGCCTGACTCACTTTTCAGATTGTACAGACTTTGTTAATGGAGCCACTGAGGCATTAAAATTTCCCCTGTGACCAATCTCAAATTATTTGCATTTTTCTGTTAAGTATTTCATGGATATGTGGATTTTAGATCTTAAGTATAATTTGTAGGGATTTAGTTTTCAAATCCACTAGATGAAAGCTCCCTGGAGTTATAATCCCTTGTGGACAAACCAAATTGAAATAGGAAATGTGTTGTGCAGTAAATGCTCTTTTTTAAATCAGTCTTGTTCTCTCCTCGGATAAAGATGGCCTGCCATAACTGAATTGGTGTCTAATAGCTATTTTGCCAAACTACACCTTTCGGATCTGTCAGATCTAATGGCAATGAGACTATTTTTATCATTTCTGTCTGAGTCTCTTGCTTTCTTTTTAATTGATCATTTCCTTTGAAAAGGGTGTAGCCAGTAAGGGAGGAAGTGAAAGAAAGAGTCCAGATCATAATTTTTATACCTCATGTAAATACACAGCAGACCTTTTACTGTTGTTGCTCGGTTTGCGTCCTCTTCTTCCTTTTCTGGATTTCCTGTCTTTCTTTCTCTTCTCCTTCCTCTCTTTCTTCTCCCTTCTTTCCTGGCCTAGTCATAAACAGTTGTCTGGGAAGCACTTCCTCTCTTCCTCCAGCAGAGGGCAGGCTGCTCCATTGTTGGCTGGGTGCATTAGGATGTAGCGTGTGCGGTGCTGCACGCCTGAGTCTCCACACTTCCCTTTGCACAAACCCCAGGGAGACCACACGGACACCTCACAGTCCAGAGGGGTATCTGCACACAGACACAAACATCACATAAACGTTTAGGCCTGTTGTTTTGTATTGACCAGCTCTGGCAAGTGTTTTGCATGTGTATATTTGATTTTACTATTATACAGTAGGTGTGAATAGAAAGAAAAGGACTAGGCCATAGCACCATATTATACATGTAGCAGTATCCCTTCCTGATTGTCTTGGTAGGAAGGAAGGAAGGAAGGAAGGAAGGAAGGAAGGAAGGAAGGGAATTCCGATGAATTGTGGCATGCTGCTTATGCA
>JAPQRN010000002.1:5799929-5811329 GCA_037367275.1 Coranthus polyacanthus
AGGAAGGAAGGAAGGAAGGAAGGAAGGAAGGAAGGAAGGAAGGGAATTCCGATGAATTGTGGCATGCTGCTTATGCAACTTTTAATGAACCCTTAGTTTCTTGTTAATTATGAATTCTTGGCTCTTTTGTAGTTGCTACTCAGTTTGTTCTCTTTTCTCTTTATTTTTTAAATATATTTTTTTCAGTGTAGCTCTCCTTCAAAGTGAAAAGTGCTACAACTCAGTGATTACAGTGTGTCACATAAGGGTTTTGCTTGTTGCTAAAATGAAACTCAAGGCGATGCGAGGAAACTGGCTTGACTTTTTTTTTATTTTGGCTTTATGAGATATTTTTTATATATTTAATATATGTATATCTATATATCTATCTATATATATAGATATAGATATCTATCTATCTATATATATAGATAGATAGATATCTATATATCTATATATATAGATATATAGATATAGATACATCTATATATCTATAGATGTATCTATATCTATATATATACACACACCGTGGAGATAGAGAAGAAAGGCAGGTGCTGGATTTGAACCTGGCGGCTGCAGTACGTGGTATGCACTCTGCCAGGTGAGCATGTAGACTTACATTTTTCACAAGGTGCAAGGACCATGTGCAAGGCTTCAAATTGAAGCCAATGCAGAAGTATCTTAAAGTGTAAACACCTCTGGCGACCACTAGAGGGTGCCTCCAAAAAGGCCTGGCTCCCATAGACTGTTGAACCGCTCTCTAAAAATATTAGTTTTATAATTTTTTTCCAGCAGTCAGTGTGGTTTCATTTGTTTTATTTGGACCCTTTGGAGGTTCTTGTCCATCTATAAACTATAATTCCACTGATATTGATATTTAAAGGCTAACAGAAGGCTTTGATTGACAGGTATGGTTGACTGCTTGTTCGCCTGTCGCACTGGACTTTTGAATGAGGTGTATTTTGTCTTGACAGACAGCTCGACTCTAGTTGTGGTTAATAAGTTACTAACAAGACCATCAAATGATTTTGTTACGCAGTTTAGTGGAGTTTACCATTTTACCGTGTCTGTAAGCTATTGTTTAACATTAGCTCACCAATCACCCTTGTGCTTCTCGAGCTCCACCCTTCTGTCCTTATATTATTACTTGTGGCTCCAAAAAGCCAACAGCTAAATCACAAAATCCTGGCTTCAAAACGGCAGTCCAAAAACCGGTGACGTCACAACAGCTTCATCCACAGTCTATGCTTTTTCATAATTTTTGTTCTACTCATCAATGAACCAGTGACCCCAGAAATCTACTTATGTAATGTCTTGCTTTTTTTCCTCCTTTGTACAAAATGTGATGTACTTGCCCGGCTACCTCAGCCAACCTTGTTGTAAACAGCTGATCTGTATCACAGGCTCAGATGAGTAGAAAAGCAGAGGGATGGGAGGCGGTACGGAAGCTGCATGGATGGATGGACAGATGTAGAGGTGGAACATGCAAGTCAAGTGTAGGCTGATTTTGACATCTCCCTTCATCTTGTGCATCCATTATGGTCAAAAGGACAGCGTGGTATGGAAGTGGGATAATATACTGATAGAAACAAAGCTGGTTTATTTTATTTTACTGTCATCAGTGTCATGTTTCACTAAGCAGGTGATTGCTAGTCCTTATTAAAAAAATCACCTTTCAGAGCTGGGTGCAAGGCATATAAGAGATGGAAGGATAAATCAAAAGAGGGAGAGATAACCAGATGGAGATGGGTGGGGTGGGGTGGGGTGGGGTGGGGGTTGTGATGGTGCTCTGGGACCAGGGCAGGAAACCCCAAATGATTCTTGGCCCTTCTCTGTTGTTTGTTGATGGGTAGTCAGGGGAACGGGTTTGTAGTCTGTGATGCTGAGTCAAACCTTTACAGTCACCCTGAACACTGAATCTGATTACAGCTCTGTCAGCTTTGCTGCCAGGTTGACACGCTATCTGTTCCCTTTTTTCCCTCAAAAAACTTTCCCCTCATTGAGTAATCTGTTCAGACTTTCTGTGTTGAATCACATTTTTGTAAAAGGGTATTTTCTTCTCTCTTTGTAGGGAATATCTCCCATTCAGGTTATCTGACTACTGCATTGTTTAACACTAATTACCTTCATTTTTCCAAGCTGCCTTCTCATTCTTGTTTGCAGCCTGTTTTTTACTGTTGCCACTGCTCTGTTTAACAAGAAGCCTTTAACGTTAACAAGCTGGGAACCACCATTAAGTAAACCCAGCTTCATGTTATTGACTGGAATTTTCTTAAAATGTATGTGTCTGTATCCCATTTGGGGTCACAACCCAAATACTACTGCACATAATTTCCACTTAAAATGCTGTTCTTTTTTCTCCATCTCTCATCTTTCTACTTTTTCACTGCACCAGATGTGACCCTGGCATTTTCTGATGGATGCCCTGCACTTGCATGGTTCCCCTGGTTTTTGGTTGGAAGTAATTGAGTCTGTAGGTGGCCTGTAATAGTTCCCAAATGCTTTCACATGAGTCAGCAGTAGATCTACTTACTAGCATTGTGTTAAATGTGAGTTTAGTAATAACATAAAACATATACATGTTGTATATTCCTTTTAACTTGTGTGTTTTAATTGATATAAGAGAATTAGAAAGAGGCACTTCAAGGTAGTGGTGGCATTTTGAAGTCCTCATAAGCGGTAATTTACTGTGGCAGTAAAACACTGACCCATTATCAAGTATAGTTAAATAATCACACTAACTTTGAAAGTTTTTTTTTAATTGGTGTGATCAGTTATATAATAAACACAATAACTGTGTGACAAAATAATCTTATTTAAAGGTCCATTCATCTTTGTTCTTATTTGCACCCTACTGGGTTTCTTAGTGAACTACATTGGAAATCTGGCTCACTTTTCACACCTAAATACACTTATCTAAATAGGGTGTGTTAGTATCTGACACTTATTCATATTCCAAATTGAATGCAGTGCTCCACTAATTTATCTTTTGATGAGCTGTGAAAGAAGAAAATCTGAAAATATCCTTCATCTGACTTACTTATGAGCTTGTCTTCAATCTCATTTCCAGTTGGAAGTTGGTTGGATTGGGTTGGCTCCACTGGCAGACTGATGATCTGATTACTCTTCTTTATCTTGGTCAGCGTTACCTTGGCAATAGGTGGGAGGTGCTTCAGACGAGGGTAGTAAAACGAGTTGGCAGGGTGGCTGGGGAAGGAAGAGGTAATCTACACAAGGGGGATAAAACATGGAAAGGCAGTGAGTCACTTTACATTTTTTGGACGAGATGATTAGTGAGTAGTCATTCTTTATCACCAAATATCCATTCATTACTACATATTACTTCATTGCTACTACGGTATTTATCTGTACTGATTTTCAGATTGTTGTAATAAAGCACTTCACCTACCAATACAACTCTGAACTTACAGTATGTCCGTCTTCACACTGTTGGTAATTTTTGGCCTTGTTTGGAAGGATTTTGTACTAGACTGAGCAGACCCACCTGTGTGATTTTGTCCTGTGGGATGGTCTCAAAGTTGGGAGAAGAGAAGGTGAAGCCGCTGTCAGTTCCTGCGTCATATGGGAAAAGCTCCAGCGACACATTCTCTTTCCAGTGGTCGCCGTCACACAGGTCAACACTGTCAACGCCCACAAACCAGTCTGGACTGGGAACGAGGCGCGCAATAAATGACAGCTGAAAACAGAGGGGAAAAAGTAAAGTGGGTGGAAAGAAATGGAGCACAGGGGGGAAATAAATGGGGAGGAGGTGCAGAGTGAGAGATGGAGATGAGGCGTGTGGGGGGAAAAAGAAAAGCAAAATTTTCTGTCACAGTTTAGTCTTAGTGTTTGTCAGTGAAGAATGTTTAAGCTTTTGTAGCACTTCTTAAAGGTAGCAGCAGTGTTTATATTAAGGGAGGTTTAGAGATAATTGTAGCCCTTTGGAGTTATAGTGTGGGTAAAATGAAGACCTGATAGTGGTTGTTAGCTAATAACAGTCTTCTCAAGTGGAATTACTGGCGTTGAGGGGAAATAATAGCCTGAAAAATACAAATCCCACCTAGATTTTTGCAGTTATTTGATGTTCAGAGATTTATTTATTTTGTTGATTTATTCATTTAGGTATTTATTACTTTGACTCAGATGTTCAGTTCAATGGTTATGTAGTTTCTGATAAAGTCAAAATTAGTTACTTTTCAACAGTGTTGACTTTTTTAAAGGGTGGCAGTGATTTTGGCTGATTGCTGTTAGAAAGTGTAATTATTATATCGGCATTTAAGAATCCACCATCGGTTGACCTCTAAAATGTTTGCTATTAAACATCATCCCCTCCTTTTAGTGAAATTATATCAACCTTGGTTCACATGATTATTTCAGTATACTATAAAGTTTTCATTTTGAACTATAAGAATAGCACATACAGTATGTTCTGTGTACGTGAAGTATGTTCTTCTCCACTTGGCCTTTTTCCTTTTCTCTCACCTCCAAACCAGACCTTCTATCCTCCCCACTCTGTCTTGTCTTTGATCCAAGTCTAGTGTTTGGTCAGATGTGTCCCCAGGTTTATGATCTACCCAGACACTCATCAGTAGGAAGTTTAACAGCCAACTCCTGCTGAGCTTTACATAATTTAAAGAGGCATAAATTAAGGTTTCTGTACTTTTTATAGGAAGCTCACGTTAGGGTGCAACATATGGAAACTTGGAAGCAGCTATGCTTGCTTTTTTATGGTAAAATTAACCATTTTGCTGCCTCAACTGTAAAACTGTAAAAAAACATGCTGTGCTTTCAGTTATTAAGAAGTAGCATATGTATGATAACCATACAGAATTACGTGGGGCAATTATTGTATGGAATTTGTCATTTTGCAGCCAAGATCTTTTTTTATAGTTGGCATTCATTACTGTATATAGTAATATCTAACTCATAGCTGAGGCATGGCAACACAACATCCTTGACAGTGAACTGGACAAACCAGCAATCAGATCCATTCAATCATTTTCAGTTTAACCCTCTTAAATATGCATATTGATGCAAAAACTAAGATGAACACACCCGGACCTTGTCCTCCAAGTTCCCCTCTGAATAGTAAATTTATGGTGTTTACAATGTCTAACTATGTCAAACTATAAATCTGCATTAACCAGAACTAAACTCCTGGAAAACAGGTGTTAGACTTACATAGGAGTGCCTGGCGAAGACCTCAAACTCAGTGCTCATCTGGCCTGTGCCTCCCACAACAGCGGGAGCCGAAAGGATCCCATAAACGCTCTGGATGCGTTCGCCTGCCGCCTCAACTTCCTTCATGAGCGTCCAGGCCTCGCCTTTTTCAGCGAACTCCCTTAGTCCGTTACTGGCAAACTCATTACGCTGCCACATGTGGTAGTCAGCGCTGTGGGTCACCCCTAAGAGTAGATAGAGAGGGACAGAGGAAAGGGAGAGGAGCAGAGTTAATCATTGGATTAGATGAACTAGTATACTGTTATACATCTGCTTCCAGTATTCCAGTATTGCCCCTTCGTGCACTTACCAATAAGGTTTGACCACTGTGCAGGGGGGCGGTAGACAGGATACTGCTTGGGGAAAGCTGCCTGGGTCCACTTGCCAGTAAATGTGAGGCTATACTGGGCTGTTTCTGAGGCTGTGCACATGGGGATATCAGTGGGAACAGGCATTGAAAGAACGCCTTGGCCCAGTGTCAGCACCAGTAGGATCAGGCGGTAGAGTGCCTCACAGAGGAAGAGGATGCTCCTTGTGTTATCCATAATAGAGAGGAGTGATTGAGATAAGATAAATGATCTAAAGCAGGTACATAAAAAGGAAAGAGAATGAAAAAAGAGAAGGTTAATATTCTGTCTCTTCTGTTCCACCATCTCTAAAGGTCTGGTATTTTTACTCTTAAGAATGTAGCTAATTTCATCTTTCAAAAGATCAATTCTTGCTCTTTTATTATGCCTCTGCCGCCTCTGTCTTTGTGAATTTAACATTCTTTTGCTAGTCTGATGTGCAATTAGATCTGTCAGCTCTAACAAGAAGAATTAGTGAAAGGGCAAAGTGCCTGGTAACAGAATGAGTGTTGGGTTTAGAAAATGGGCCATGTGAGTCAGAGGGAAAATTTTCACTCAAACCTTTTGCACATTTTTTCCAGTGTTCAGACTTACAAACTGGGTTAATGTGGAATTTGCAGAGTTTTGACTCTAATTTAGATGCATAATTAGTTGTTGCTCTTGTTGTAGCCCCCTGAAATGCAATTAAATAGAATAATGCTGAACAGCTGACTTATGTAACTTTCAGTGCTTCAAACACACACACACACACACACACATATATTTTATTGCTCCAGAGAGGGAGAAACAACATGATACCCTCCCTGCATCCTCCATTATCTCGTGAATGTTTTTGACTTCTTTAACAACTGCTCCTCACTTAACTGCACAAGTTGAATGCTCTGTCATGACTATGTGATATAAAGTGATGAAGAGGTCTGGAAATAAATAAACCACTATAGGACTGGCATTGAAATTCAATACAGCATATCCCTGGTTTTAATAAATATTGTATACTGACCATGGACAGAGTGATATGTAATCACAATGTGTTGCATAAAGTGCAATACTTAATTATTAATATGCACCACAGCAGTAATTATTAAAAATTATAATGAATTGCATCCATATGGTCACATAGACACCACCCTGTCAAATGTCTGCTTACCCTGTTAATTAGTAATTGCTAGTTATTTTGCATGCATACTTTTTAGCCTCTTCTGTCATATCATTTTGTGCACAGTGACCAAAACAGTCTTCAAACATTAAGTAGTGTTGTGTAAAAGATGTGATGTAGACTCTACTCACTGATTTTGCTGAGATTTCCAGATGAATGAAGGGTTGCAGCAGATGAGTGAGGAGGAGGAGGGCTGGAGGTGAGGAGAGGAGAGGGGAGAGGAGAGCGTTGGATGTGGCTGTCCGGAAGAGTGACTGCGAGGCTCCAAGTCCTTTTTCGCCTATTTATGTCTTCGAGGAGGTTCACCCCTCTCCCTCCTCTCCCTGCTCTCCCTCCTCCCCCTCTTTTCTCCCCCCTTTCCCCTCTTGCTCCACTCCCTCATCAACTTGCTCAACTCTTAAGCTCAGGTTCACTATCTACTCCTTTGCTCCACCCTTCATGCCCTTTGACTATGGCTCCCCTTCCTCCACTCTCATCCTCCTGCCTGTCTTATTCTTTGTAAGTAGCCCATTAACTGACTAATGTGTTCAGCAGTCTTATATGCACAGCCAGAGGTCCTGTGCAGCTCTGGGGGTAGAGTGTCATTTCACAGTGTGATACTGTATGTCTCTATACTTACAAATATGACTAATGAGGCTAATAATATTTCTCTTGTACGGACTATATCTCTATCGGTGGGTTTTTGATTTGCAGCTTGTCTGCTACATCCAAACCCCGTGCTGCTTTTTCAACTCATGTAGGAAGTTATATTGCCGGTGTCAGTTTGCCCAACTTCTTTGATGTGTTTTTCAGGAACTTACAAAGTCAGACATTCTGAGAAATGTTGAAGAACAATAAGCTACACTGTTCGTTAAATGAATAGCAGAAAGCTTTATGTTTAAAACAGCAGCGTTTCAGATTGAGAAGATAACTTTATTAATCTCAAAAGCGCAATTCATTTGCAGCTCACAGTCCATGCATGTAATTTCACCTTCAAAACTCACAGACAAGGTGACTGGAGGTGTTTCACGTGTACAGTAAATAGAGCATTTGATATTTGAGAGATGTTGCCAAATAATTGCCTAAGGAAAGAAACAACAAAGTGTATTAGTATGGTCTTAGTAACAGCTCCTAGGCATTGTTTCTACAAGTCTGTGAACTCTGCTGGAGGGTGAACAGCATTCTTCCATTTGATGTTTTGATGGTGGTTGTCAGTAGTGCTGTTTAACACGTCCAAAATCTCCAATAGGTGTTCAGTTGGGTTGAAATCTGTTAACTGTGAAAGCTATAGCATGTGATTTCATGTGATTTCATACTCATCAGACCATTCAGTGACCCCTCGTGCCCTAGAGCATTGTCATCCTGGAGGAGACCGCTCCATTCAGATTTTTTATTTAATTTGTCTGTATGTGTCTGTATGTTCACGTATCAAAATTGAACTATGTGGCTCAGAAGTGGGTTCTCAAACTGAAAGGTTGGTGGTTCAATCCCCAGCTTCCATCCTCATGTCAAATTGTCTCTCAGCAAGACACTGAACCAGGGTCCAAAAGTGACTTTTTGGATTATCAGCCAATGTCAGATAAACCTTACTAAACTTTACTAGGAAAATAAGTTGTTATGAGCCATAAAAATGCATTATTTTGACTAAAAAGTACCTCAAGTAGTTCGGATGCAAACTCATCTTCACTAGGCAACTAACATAAAAACATATGATTCATCCAGCCCATGCTACTAGAAATAAGGAGATCCCAATGTCCAATTTCATGTGGTAATGTGTGATTTAAATAGTATTTTAACAGCAAACAGCAGTTCAAAATGAATGTGCTGAGTTTGTATTGAGTTTCATAGATTAGCTTCAAAAGTAACTACACAGCAAATTGTTTTTTTTTTTTAATTCTACACTCATAATGTAGATGCACGTTGGCATATAATAGAGGCTATTTTTTTCAATAACACACATATTGTGTATAAAATGTACCTTTTCCGCACAAAATGTGAAACTTCTGGTCAGCCAAATTGTTTAATTGTAACATTTAGAACATTTAGAATACATTTGGCGCTTGGTGGGTGTTAACTTTGGACCCTGCACTGAACCCCACGCTGCTTCCAGCGGCTGCTCCACTGCTGTGTGAGTGTGTGTGTGAATGGATGAGTGAGACACATTGTAAAGCACTTTGGGTACCAGTAACACAGAAAAGAGCTGTATCGAATGCAGTCTATTTACCATTTATTTAGTTCATGCAAGCACAGAAATCGATTATAGTCACGTGACTCTCATGTCCAACCTCTAATGTGGACCTCATAACTTAGCCAGGATTCATTGGTTCTGCTTGTGCCAATGCACCTCACACTTCTCTTTACTGCATTACTCTACACTGTCTGCACTTCATTGCCCTCTACCTCTCCACCTCCCTCTCCTTCGCCCTGTTTTGACATCCACTTTTGGTGAATCTGATATGTATCTGATGTTGATCTTAACTGATTTTCTTCAAATGCTGTGAATCTCTGCGAGGAGTTTGTGATCTGAGAGATCATGTCATGGTTTGTTTTAGAGCTTCACGCAAGTCTCACAACCAAATAAAAAAGCATGGCATTCAAAAATAATGATTCACATCCTAATAATCTCACATACTCAACAGTTGTTCCTGAAGTATGACGTGAGACGGTAGCCAAACTGTGACATTGCGAAGAGGATAGGGTCATATTGGTTTATTATATAAAAAAGGTGTGGTTTTGCAGGTAAATCTTGAGCTTTCTTATATCAATTGATTCTGTTGTTTACACATACAGACATATATATGTTACTCCCATCTCTGCACACGTGGCTCCACTCTGTGATCATACCCGATTGGAGAATTTAACTTTTTAGGTTTTGGCATCTTTTTGAACATTACAAATAAACAAACAAAGCTATCAAGGTCACGATTTCTGTTTAAAAATCACAGGTTTAGACTGGATGTGGACAAAGAATGGTGTGTCTCGCTGAGTGTTTTACAGTGTGAAGTGTGAGTACCTCACCTATAAGGAAGCAATGATAATGGCTGCTATTTCCTTCTGTATCCTGTGTTGGGTGTCTGTAGTCGGCCAAGTTATAGAGGGTGTATGTGTTTAGGATGGGGGTGTGGTGCTTGGCTTACTGAACCTGGAGGTGGCAGTCAACACTCTACACGCTCACGTGCAAACACACAAATACGGCACCATGCAGAATCAGCCCACATCTAATGATTTCCACATGGTCACATTTCTTACAAACACAAACTAGCACACCTACGCACACACAGACCAGTTGCCCTCACTCAACTTCTCTCAGTTTTCAGGATTTATTGTTTGGCCTTAAGAGTCCAGTCTGTTTTCAGTCGGTGACATTTGAAAAGGGAAAGTTTAACTCATCAGCACCCTGAAAGAACTCATGGACTGAACAGTGCCTCACTATATTCCGTTTTATCGAGGGCAGTTGAACAAAATGAGGGAAGGAAGATATATTTTCAGGCCTAATCCCTGGGATAGAGAGACCTTCTGTCTGTGCGTAAAGTAAGAATCAGTGGTGTTTCATAAGTCAATACTTAATCAGTTTTGTAAATCTAAATCAGACCTGTTGTCAGGAAAATATGTGTTGAATATGTTGCTTAATATTGATGATGTGACATGCACATGCAAGTTTTTTAAACAGGTTTGATTGTTTTAACACATAAACTGTGATTAGGCTTTTTAAAACAGTGTAATCCTGGTTCAGTGATGCACAAAGCTGATGTGTCCCGGGGCTGGAGCTCTCTCACCTCCTCATCTGTTATTCTCTTGCAGACCTTTGACCTTTGACCTCTCCAGAAATCTATATTGTCCCATAGGGAGCAATAAAACATCAACAGTAATTTAGAACAAATATAATTACATGAGCTGCTGTCACGATAATTAAATTTTAGCTGATGATTGTCATACAAATAATTTTGATTCGTGATTAAATTGTCTTTTTCTGTTCATTGTATGGCAAGATTAATAATAGATTAATTATATGCATACATTGCATTTAATGAAGAAGAAGAGTCATTTATTGCCATTGAACACTGGAACACAGAAATAAAAATTGCACTTCTGTTTGTATTTTAGGCACATTTGCAATTGTATTGAAATAAGAAATGACTGATAATGATGGAAAGTGATATTCATTCAGCTGATTTTACAAATCCAAATGGAGACAATTATCATGATTATGCAAAATAATTTCAGTTAGCTCAATTGTTATAAGGCCTTTAGGTAATAATCAGTGCCAAATGGATCTGTAAATGTTTCCTGTGCACTTTTTAGTCCTTAACTACTAAGTACATGTTTTTTTTTTTTGCCTTGTTTCATTTTATTGTGTATAAGTTCTTATTGAGCCAAAGACAGGTGTGATAGAGTAAACGCTGTCCTTTGCCTCGGTTTGGTGTAATGCATTATTAACTCTCATGTTGTTAAGGTGAATCATCTTTACAGGTGCACACTGGCCTATTTTTGCGTTATGTTTTCAACATATGACTTGAAAATGGACAGTGGACCTGTGTTTGTGTAGGAAAGAGACCAGTCATGTGTTGTTTAAAAGGAAGCTATAAATACTTTCTGAAGGAAATATTCTAGAGAATATAGGTCAGGGAAAACCACAGGGGCCTGTGGCCAAAGAGCCGAGTCTGGCACACGACTGCCACAGCTGTGGGAGATGACAATGTATTGTGGTAGTGACTAGAA
>JAPQRN010000002.1:5833559-5847741 GCA_037367275.1 Coranthus polyacanthus
GTTAATGAAGACAGACACAGAAGACACCGTGGCTTCACACATGCCAGTGATCAAACACTACCAGTGTGTCTGCTTGGATGCAAAATGCTGAGGAATCTGCCGTTTTACAGGATTGTACGTGTCTGATGGTCCTGGTTCCCTGGTGCATACTGTTTTGTGTCGTGTGTAGCAGCAATTACAAACACTTACTTGAAAATGTTCCCTCCTGCAGCTTTTCATTATCTGTAGCCAAATGAATCACTGCGGTCTCTCTTTTTAAAGTATGCAACATACAGCACAAAAGTAAATGCTGCAAAATTGTGCTCTTCCTTCTGTTAGACTCCTGCAGAGATGTTTAATTTTATGGTTATGGTGACAGAAAAACTAATTCTCAGACACACATGCAAGCACATAAATGTCTTTGCATTGCAGTGACACACTATAGTTCATATCTAGTACATAACAGGGCTTCAGTGTTTCTTTGATGCATGTATTGAGTCAAATATCCTCTTAATATTAGGCTGTCATAGTTCTATCTAAAGTTTGGGCTCCACAATTACAAGCTTATCATGTGGACGCCATAAGAACTTCATTTGATCCAGTGTGTCTCTGTTTCATTTAGACATTTTCCATAATGTAGTAATGCATTTGAAAATGTCTTAAATATTAAGCAAACTGGAAAAGCTCAGTGTCATCTTTACACTAAGATAGAGATGGACCGTAAAATGGTTTGGTCGATTAATTGGCACCGATAAGATGTTTTTAAAACAGTATCCGTATCGGCAGATCTTGGCTCCAGTAGTTACCGATGGCTAATATTAGGCTTCTCAACTGGAATTACTGACTTTAGGGGAAAATAAAATCACACAAAGAATTGCTTAGTTTTTATGGTTTGTTGTTCAGTGATCCGGATTTATTTATTTATTTATTACTTTGACTTAGATTTTCAATTCAGCACTTTCTAATAAAGCCAAAGACATTAAAATGTCCACTATGAGTCCAACCTGACACTAAGACAAGCTTGTAAAGCCATCACCAGTGCAAATCTTCGATCTTTGTGATTGTTGCTCTCTATCACAGTGAACCAAAGATATAAACTCTGCAGTTTCTCGTTAGCAGATTCCTAATCAGTCTGACATGAGGTGAAACTTGTCATTGTCTCTCAATGCATCAACGTGAATAAATGAATACAAACAAATTTACTGCAGAGACTGTAATAAAGGCATGATTCAGCCACTAACATGTTAAAGCTCAAACTGTTTCCATTTTGGACGCTATAATGACAGGTATGTTCAGTCCTATTCAAAAATCCAAAGGAAACAAGAGCAAAGTCATTTTGATGTATCATTTCAAATGTTTTCCATCTTAAAACCATAAGTCTAACCCAGATAGAGACTGTTGGAAAAAAGGACCTTTTGTTGCACTGTCATCGCTTCTGTTTGTGCGAATGTGTACATCTGGACCACAGAGACGTTTGGAAACTGCTCCCTGACTCCCTTCACTGATAAATCTGTTCATCAGCTGCACCATTTGCTAACAGACTGAGCATCAGGATGTCATTTAATGCATTTGAAAGAATTTTTAAAAAAGGAAGACCTTTAATAAAATGTCAAATACTGTAATATGATATAGTATCATAAATTTCCAAGCTGTTTGTTTGAACAGTCATAACTTTTTCTGTGGAACATCCAAATTAGGTGCAAGTTGTTATGGATATAGGGCCACTGTTATTGCACTCAATCTAGTTTTTCATTAAGATTTAAATAACACATGACATTGCTTTTATTGCATTGTTATTTGGATCAGTTCCTGTCGTGAATCTGAAACCTGTGTATTTGACTTAAGACGAGCAGGTCTGAATAAAAGCAGACAAGAAACTGAGGAGAAAACTAACCCACCTAATGAGGACTAATGAGGAATGTTAGGTTTTAATGTACCCCATGCAGTCTGGGGTAGAGTCCTGCTTCCAAACCTCCCTAAAGAGAAATATGCTATGAAAAATCAACTGTTTGAGTTGTATTGACCATAAATGACTGGGCTTAATTAATTGTCACAGGTATTAATTGTTGCTTAGTTAAACTGTGATGACTAGACAGGGTTTTCTCCAGGTTTTCAGAGTCCCTGTCTGAGGTCTGTGGGCTGGTCGTGGAATGGGGGTTTTAAATTATTTTATTTATAATTTCTATATATTTTTTACGATGCTTTCAATCATTATCCTTATCATATTTGTGAAAGATAGCTGGCAACGCTTACTGTACTTATAGAAAAAGTCTATTCATCTGCATTTTCAAGTTTGTGGAAGACTTTAAGCCCATGGGATTTGGGGATCCTCCTGCAAGAAAATGTTACATTTTAATATATCATTTCACAACATTTTGGACCATTGGTATTATCTTATATACAAACAAAAGTATGGAAAGGCCAGAGAAGATATGAAAGGAAAAACACATAAAAAGCTTTAAAAAAACCTTGCTGAAAAGTCCAGTGCTATGACTGATGTTCTCCACATTCATTTGGTTTAGGTGCTGTCCAAAGTGGCCTGGGTGCTATGCCTAAGCCTTATAATGGTAGGTCTGCCCCTGACTCAGGCATTTGTCAGTTAAATCAGACTTGGCTGTTCAGTACGAAGATTTGACTAGTCATTCTTTTATTTCATTTCGACCACATTAAATGGAACAGAGACATGGGAGCATATTTTTGAGCATTTAAAACTCAGAAGGCTGCAGCATATGATTCATGCAGCCTTGTCACGAACCACTCTCCTCACCAACCAAAGCCTTTAATCCCTGTCCATTTAACTAACAATTAACTTAATTACAATCTGCAGCACTCCGATGTCCTTACATCTGCAGGATTCTAGCGGAGTTCAGCTACTCTTTAGGCTTCTGGTCTTCCTGAACTCCGCTTAGCACACCTACGTTACCTTTTGTCGCTTTTACATTCAGCTCAACTCACCTCGACTCAGCGTGGCCTGTGAGAGCAGGACCTCCAGGTACTATCAGATACTATACTATCACCTTAGCCGAGGATCCAAGCGAGCTAAAGCCATACTAAACATGATGTACAATCATGCAGATCAGATTGGTCGATCCGGAATCGTCACTGCATCAATACATACATCAATACATAAAATTGTATTTCAGAAACTTCCAGTTTTAAGTTTCATCTTCCGACATTGTTGCCTCACTTGTAGCAACATGAAACAACAAATTACAACTAAACAAATAGTTCTAGCATAACCCCTTTGTATAAAGTGGCTGACAAAGGTGAATAGGGTACTTTAAGGTTGATTAGAATGGTGGTACTTGAAGAGGCAAATATTTTCTGAGCCACTACTTACATAATCTGAGCATGAACATTATAGAGGTCCTGTTTCTGTTCTTTAAATTGTCCAAATATATAATTCCAGATCTATACAATCATCTACATATCAGTTAGGTGTAATTTATTCTGGCTGTGCAGCCTGAATGTCTGCTTTGTATATGCCTGTTTGAATAAGACGTAGGTCCATTTGCCTTGGCCTTTACACTCTTAAGTCATGTGAAGGAGTTGTGTCTCAAACAGCTTCCTGGATCGTTGTTCGGAAAACAGGCTGTTATTAATCAATGACGGAATGAAGCAATGCCATATGATCTGAATTTATCCTCCAAACAACAAAACCTCTCTTGGTTTTTTTCAAACACTGTACTGGCGGCTTCTGCAGATGGTTAAATGCTTCTAGGAAATATCCCGACTGGGATCAGGTTAAGTTGAACAAGGTCAGTCGAACAGTTCTGAGAAAATGGGCTCTTGTTCTAAAGCATGCAATATGTAACACGTGCAGAAATTAGGGCTGCACAATTAATTAAACCACAATTGTAATATCAGTATCTGTTATTATATAATCAAAAGGCTGCAAAAGGCTAATTATTTATTGACTTAATTGTGATATTTTGTATTCTTTTTTTTGTATTTTTTGAAGGAAATGTATTTTTAATGCTAGTTTAAGTTTGTATGTATGAGTTGAAAAAATTACATTTCAAAATGAGTAATATGTGCATTTTCCTTGATAACCAAACAAGTGGACTCAAATCGCAAATTGCAGTATTGCCCACGATAATCACAATGTGATTTTTTTCACCAAATTGTCCAGCCCTAGAAGAAATTAAATATACTAGTTGCTTTTTTATTTGCAGTAGTGTGAACAGATTGTAACATACCTTAAAAAATGAGCATCGTCTGTGTGTCTCGGTTGCCTACATCCTTGATAATATGATAACAGCCTGCAGACTGATCTCTATGTTCACTCCTGAGTGCTTCAGTGCCTCTTCTGCTCCTAAACGGCGGCAACAGCGTACAACACTATTGTTAGCTTAACTGCTAACATCAATAAACATAAGCAAATGAGCGTGCACAAATCCTTCTGTTACTGCTTTGCTACTGATGGTGAGCACATGAATATTATAGTAAAGCCGGGTATTCACTGTTCGATTTCCCAGACGAAAGATGAGCAACGTGATAGAAACATGGTGATAACTTTGGTTGTGGCTCCAAAATAGTAGTCCTATGTTGCACAAACTTTGTCTACTAACCACACAATAGGAATTCAGCATGAAATGATGCGCTGCTGTTTATGTATGCTAAAAATAACCTTCCTCAAGCAAAGACCAAATTTGCATTGCAAGGCTTACAATAAAGATCTCCGAACAGTCTATAGGTGCAATAAGGCACATTTGGCTAAATCACAAAAAACATTATTGGACTGGTAGTTTTTATTATGTTGGGGATTATCTACCCATGGTTTGAGCTCCAAAATGATTGTGGTGAATGGATTTTACAGTACTCAAAGTATTTAACACTCTTGGCGGTGTACTGTCCAACAGTTAGAGAGTAATTGATCTTTTTTTTTTATTCAACATTTAAGTCTTCTCTTTGAAACTGGAAAAGATCGGGTAGGATTTAATTCCGTGTTTGTCTACTTTATTTAACGCAGTCATATTAAACATTTGCCATGACGTTTTTGCTTCTGGTTAAAGAATATGGATACGTGACTGGTAACTAAGCAGCAGAGCATCAGTTATTGTATTGCCCCCTTTTATGCCAAATATGTTAATCACATTTTGAAATCTATATAAACAGAATATCGTACTGTTAGTGGACTATGTTTAAAATACAACATATTCAAAATATTCGTAGTTAACAGTAAACTTATGAGTATCCAAAGAAATGAACAGTAATGTAAGTTTCCACCTTTTCTTCAATATCCCATATGTACTTTAATATAGGTGTGCATGTGTATATTCTCGATGTGTGTGTGTTTATGTGAACCGCATGGCATCTGTCAGCTGTCAGCTCCTCCCTTCTCAGACACATGTGGGCAGAAAAAAAACAGAGAAAACCCCAGAAACCTGGCAGCAGAAACTGGGTCACCACCTTCACAGACTTGTTTGGCAAAAACAGGGAAAAACGTGACCAGGACTCCAGCTGAATTCTGTAAACAGAGCCTATGAAGAAAAAAATACCTGTGATTTATAGGTTGTTAAAATGTGCTATACTTCAACTTTAAAATTATTTTTAGTAAGGTGGTTTGTCTTCCTTTCTATCTTTTTCTTCTTCCCGTTTCTCGTCTTGTCCTCTTTTTTTTCGTGTTTTCATCTCTGTCTTTCTCATAATCTCTCCTCTCACTTGACTCCTTGCGGTTTCTCCAGCAGCACGGCCTCTCTCCAGCAGTCTATTTATTTTTCGTATAAACTATTGCATTGTGTCTTCCAACTTTGTGTGGCTCTAACAAAACCTTTTAGGCCAGAGATAACAGTACAATCTACTTTAGCAGACTGGGTTCAGGATTAAGTGCCAGTCTTTTTTTTGTGCCTTTTTAAAAACCAACAGATATTGAATGGGGCATTCACGTTTGTACATTTGGCAGCGTGGCCAACAGCTGCAGCCACAGGGTTTAAACCTCTCTCGACAAAATCCTCCAGGGGCTTTTTGCTGCATCTCCAAATCTTCACCTTGGTCATAGCTGTTGCAAAAACTTGTCAGTGGTCAAGCTGACTCCCATCCGTTGTTGACATTTTACAATCCATTTTAATGATGTAGCCTGGCTGTGACAAATGATTCTCTACATATGTGAAACACTGCTGGCCAGTTTGCACTGTAAAAATGGATAAAAAGATACAATGCAGAGGATAAATTCCAGCATTTTTGCCACCAACATAAGATGGTGACCTGCCAAAGCAGCCAATAGGTTTGGCGACTTGCAAGCAGCAGCCAGCATTTACAAGCACGTGACTGGTGTTTATTAACCGCCAGACATTTTTCTTGGCAGGGTGCATAGGCCCTTGGAAACAGTATGTAGACCCGCCGGACACTGACGCCCGCCACTGAAGCAAACGCTGACTGAAATCCTGCATTTGCTCGGGCGCCCATGGCAGCAGGGTTAGGCCTGCCACCGTATTCCTCCACGTTTTTGAGGATAATAACCCTCTGTTAGGCTTCAGTTGGAGTCAATGTTGAGAGTAGAATAGAAAGCGGTGGAAAGAAAATGCCAGGAGACGAAACCACAGAGAGGCGAGAGGAGATGTAAGAGGAAAGGTGAGAAGAGCAGAGGGAGAGGAAAGGGAGATGCAAAGAGGAAGTGTGAAAATCCACCCATTTCCTCCATGTCTATCACCACCCAATTCATCTGTTAAAGCCCGGTCCCACATCATGCACACTCATGTCTTTGTCATATTTAACACCTTCAACAGAGAAAGTATGAGTCGGTCTCAAGGAGGGTGAAAGGAATGAAAGTGATCTTAGTATCTGGTCAAGAGAGAGTGTTTTTTGTTTTTTTTGTAAGAAACCTGTAAATTCTTGCAGCTGTAGATAAACTGTAAACACTCAAGAAAGTTAGAAGAATGAATGATTGCATATAGACCATTTTAGGGTAAACGGCAATGTTAACATTTATTAACAAAGTCAATAATCAACCTGGAAGTATATAAGGATACATATAGACCAACAACCTGTGACTGAATGTCACAGATAAGACGTTGAACATTTTCATGACTGTCACTAACAATAAAAAAACATTTTAATCAAGATACAGTGTGTAATGTTTAGTGGCATCTTGCCTGCGCTTTGAAATTAGCCCCTGAAAAATGCAAAAAACATGAACATCGTGAAAGGCCGTTGTTAGAGCCAGTGTTTGATTTGTCCGTTCTGGGCTTTTTGGTCTGGGGGATATTAACTCAAGGGTTCAAGAGTTAAGGATTCACACTCAAACATACTGGGAGTAGGTAGTGCACCTTAAGGCTGGATGCCACCTGCCATAAAACAAAAAGAAGAAGAAGAAGAAGAAGTCGGTTCTGAGAATGTAGAAACATGCCAGACTCTACATATAAACTACTCTCTACAGTAACAAAAAGACAACAGTTCCTATTTTTGGGTATTTATATATTCACAAAAGCATAATTCTGAATATTATATTCCATCTCTGCAATTAGATCGTCTAAATCTTACACACTGAACCGGGTGGTCTGCCTGGAACGTCGCAACAAAGCAAAGCCAAGAACAACTCAGAGAAATTAAATTATCGTAAATCTTGTTTTGAATTGAAATTTGAAGTGACACGTGGAAAGGTAAAAACTTACCCTGAAGAAATATCTGTCTAAACTCAGAGTTGACTGTTTACAGAGGGTCTCTGTTGCACCGTTCTGTTCGACTTAAACGTAGAGAGTTTTGCTCCTGTCACGTCTCAGACGGCCTTGTCCAACAGCCAAAGATTTAACAAGGAAAAATCTGTCTCCTGCTTGAACCCTGTAAAACAGGATTATGGTATAACATGGATTATCGTTAAGTGCCTTGCCCAAGGGCAATGTGATGGTATTTCCTGAATGAGTGGAGAGCCTTAGTCATTCACCTGTCTTTGCCCAAAGTTTTCCCTTCCTCTAACAAGCCAGCATCTCCCTACACTTCTACTGTTCTTTATTAAGTCTAACTTTGACAAACTCTTGGTTTTAATTGAATTCTCATCAGAGGTAACCATTTGGTGTTTGGTTTAAGATGACACTCCTGAATGTTTCTATCTAGGTTTTTGCACAGTGCCCTTTGGACAGTCCCTGCAAGCTGAAAAAAAATGCCCTCTGCCGGTTTTCCTTCTTGTTTTTTTTTTTTTTACGGCATCTGGTCCCCATCCTGCTTCCTGAGGTTTAGATTAAACCATCTTGAGTTTCCAGCTGCTGGAAAGCCTCTTCCAGTTGCTGTAATTCTGAATGGATGAACCAGAGAAAGACACAAAAAGTAAGGGAGAACTAAGGGTTATGTCGGGACTAAGGGAGATGAAGATGGGGTAGAGCCTCTTTCTATGTTCAGTGTCAGGAGTTGAAGTAGGTTGTGTGTATTTGGGTGTTTGAGTAATAAACTAATAACTAACTAATAACAGAGGAACAGACCTGATGTTCATTCATTACGTAGCAGCATACGGCATCATTTCCCATTTTTCAGACCATTTCAAATGAATTTCCTTAAATGACCAGCAGGAAAAATACTTAATAAATAACCTGGAAGTGGATTTATGAATATCCATTTCAAACACAGCCCTAATCTAATCAACAAACCAGAATCTAAAGACTACACCTTATTTAATGTTGGACATTTATTCAGTCTTGTTGTTAGGTGCATTGTATTGTAATTAGCATTTGGTAACACATAGAGTTATGCATGAACACTCACTAACTCCACAATAATAACGTGACAGTGTGGATTCAATCACTCGGATCACACAAGGATGAATAAATACGGTTCTTGGTAAATACAGAAAAACGGAAAGAGGAGTTCATCTGGTCTGTGTGTCTTTTTCTTGCTTTGCAGCTCTTGTAGCACCATCCAGTGGAGTGAAATGGTAACTTCAGTTCATGGAAGTTATTTTCTGTTTTTTGCTTGTTTCCAAGTTTTGAAATTGGCAGCTGCTTTCCAAACTGACAACTTGATCTATATTTAATAAATAGTCTAGTAATAATATCCTGTCTGAACTATGTGGAGCTGGTGTTTCTGAATTCTGCAGTGATTTTCCTTCCTCTTATTGCACAACTGTCTTTCTGGAAATATAAGCTTTTTCTAATTGTGTGTTGACTTCCTCAGTCAGCAGATTTGAGTTATTTTCTAAAGATTGTAATAATATAGGTCCAGCACCTAAAATCTTCACAAATCACATAAATTCTGAAATAAATAAGTAAATAAATAATGTTGACTTTAGATTATTAGCTTGTGGCTGCTAAATTCAGAATGGGACTTGGACTATATATGTGCTACTATATGTTACGATACTATATGTGCAGCTTTTAATGAAGAATACTCCCACAGTGCTAATAAAGAGCTACCAGTATAACAGTAAAACTCTACACTCATGGACTCATAAGACACAAACATCACCTTTCCACAGTTTATTTCCTTTTAAAATAATTCATACAAATGCATACAGTCACAAACATATCTTTGTCAGGTTGTCAGTTTTGACCAAAAATAATGATATTTACTGTAGAATATAGAATATGTATACTGTATATTGCTACGCCTACTACTTTACCATAAAGGGGACCAAGGTAGGCAACAGTGGACTGTGTGTCACTACCAGGGATGGAATTTCAAGGAGCACCTCGACGTGTTAAAAGCTAGTCTGGTATTTTTTGCTTGGCACTCGTCGGTATTGAATGAGGAATGCTTACAGTTTATATTAAGCTGCTCTGCAGGTAACGCAGGTTATCAGCAAAGGGTTTCTCCCCCACGTGGCGACAGGCATCTGGTGAGGAAAGATTAAGAGTAAAGTTCAAAATATTCCAGCATTCCTTTTTTGAGATTCTTTTGGGGCTCTAGTTTGACAGTGATATTTAAATGTCACCTCAGTACCTTCTCTGCTAGACGCCCTAATTCATATTCTGGCCCAGACTGTGAAATACTCATGGCTGGTGAAATGTCCATCCCTGATTGCTACGCTTACTACCTCACCGTGAAAAAGACCAGGTAGGCAACAGTGAACTGTTTTTACTACTCAGCTGCTGGTAGAAGGGGATCCAGAAAGCACCGTCACTGATAACTCAAACAACGCATGAACTGGAAGTGGCAATAAATACTCTGGGGAGACAAAATACTTCTGATATTTTACCACTGATATGACTATCAGCATCTCGTTTTTTTGTTACGGCAACATGCCCACTGAAAGAGTTGATTCCTCACACGAAGTTCTTCATAGTTTCTACATAAGATGGCTGTGTTTGTAATGATGCCTTGTGGAGGGTGCTAGCTGTCACCCCTCCTCCCAGCGCTGCTTTTTTAGACACAGATACAACCAAGTCACATTGACACAGGCAGGCAGAACACCATATGTACACATAGACACAGAGGCCACAGAGGGTGGCTAAACGGTATACTCAGGAAGGAGCCATCATGAAATGTCAAAGGGATCCTAGACTGGAGACGTCAGGACGTTCTGACAGGTGATCATCAAAGGCAAACATCTCTACTTCATTGTGCATATATTAGGTCTTTCACGTTGGCATAAAACAATAGCAGGCAGTACCTCTATTTAAAACGGATCAAACTCAGCACTTTTTGTGGTCATTAATTGTCGTGTGTATTTTTGGCTTTAAACGTATGAAGTAACTAGCTGTAGCTGAATGTCAAACCTACAACGGTTCATTACTTGTTAATTGAACTACTAGCTAAGAGCTTTATCTCGTTGTCTCATATTCAGGTGTGTAGTTTTTTTTCAAAACTTTATGAAACTGTAAAATTCATCGCCAATTGTTTTTGTAACTGATAAATCACTTTGAGTAAAAAAAATAAATAAATTCTCTTATTTCAGGCTCATAAATTTCTATATTTTCTAGGTTCTGTCCTCCTATATGACAGTACACTGACATTTTACAGACCAAACAGCTAATCAAGAAAACAATCGACAATGAAAGTAATCGTTAGTTGAAGCTCTAGCCTTTTGTACAAGTGAGTTGAATAGGTTTTCCATAGAAAGAGGGATTCTTTGAAATACTGATCTGACAGCATGAAACATCACACTGATTTGACGATGCTGGAATAATGTGTAAACATTGGATAATTATTGTGTGCTGTAGTGGAAGTACTGGATCAATATATAAAGACGACAGAGATAATCTTTAATGTTTCACTGTTTTTCAAACAGTGACCTGTAACAACTTACCACAGGGGCAGCCTGGTTTTACTTTTTAAAATAATTAACCCAATGACAGAATATAATCATAATTAAAAATGAGGATGAGAGATGAAGTTGTCCCAGCCAAGCATACCATTTTGCCACCAACCCTAGAGCCTTTCCTCCCGCAACCCCTCGATTTGGGTCAAACATTTACACAAGTCCCAAGAGCAAAATCACATGCCCCTTAAACATAACAAACAAAAGCGAACATTAGATCAACTTGTTAAAGTTCTTTTTCTAATGTAGCGGGACACGAAAAGGCAAGCAGGTAGAAAAACAGAAGCACTAAGTGGCATAAAAAGGAACTTTTTTTTTTTAAAACAAAAAATTTAAAAAATAATATACCAACTGCGGAAACTTAATTTCCTGAGATGGTGTGCAAAAAGCTGCCTCTTTTTTGGGGGCTTGTTAATTCAGGGACACATTAAAAAAAACAGATATTGTATTCTCAAACCAGTTTGGCTACATAGAGAGATCAGATAACCCTTGTTTTTGTTAAGACTCGAATACAAATATCAGTATTTTCTTGCTGTAAGTCTAAAAACTGTACACAAACAGGTTACATTCATTTCATAACCTACTACTTTTGCTTGTACATCAAACTAAGGAAAGGACACAGAAAAGAGAGAAAGACATGAAACACGCCCCTCTAACTTTGGACACACTACAGTCTAAGACAGCAGAATCTGATCCAGTATTTTTTTTTTTTTTCATTCCAAATCAACATAGCTAATGTTATTTTTGTTACTTCTGGCAGAGGAAACTGTTTAAAGTCAGTCTTTCTCAGGATTTCTGGTTGGAGCAGATGACAACTGCCTTGCTCTCTGACGAGAACATCCAGCAGCTAGCTCCTCCTCCTCCTCCTCCTCCTGCTGCTCTTCTTCTTCTTCTTCTTCTTCTTCTTCTTCTTCTTCTTCTTATTCTTCTTATTCTTCTTATTCTTATTCTTCTTCTTATTCTTCTTCTTCTTCTTCTTATTCTTCTTCTTCTTCTTCTTCTTCCTCTTTGGAGTGTAAACTGGCTGCCAGGAGCCAATTGCCAGTGAATCGATTGTTATTGGGACCTCATCTTGTCTATCTGACACTCTGTGAACCTGTTTGATAACAATTTGTCACAAGGGAACTTATCGCTATGCCGGTGGTTGCCACGCCAACCTCTTTTGGTGACCAGACAACACAGGCAGAGCTTTGTGTGTGTTTGTGTGTAGCTACAGTTGGTCAGTGGGATGCTGCTCTCTGTCGCCCTCTGGTGGCTTCACTGTGTTTTGTCCGGGAGACGGAGCGTGTGGAGGGTGCGTGACAGCAGGCGGGAGGGTGTGCGTGATGGGCACAGCGCTGGGCACTATACCTTCAACGGGGGGAGGGAGGCCACCAGGTGGCAAACTCACCACTCCTGGGGGGTACCTGAAGGAGAGAGAGAGAGAGAGGGGACAAAAACTGGGTTAACTCAGATGTGCCTATGTGCAATCGGGCGCTGCAGTAATTTGCGCTGCTCTTGGCAGATCAGCCGCAGAACTGGCCGTTCCCCGGTGCTTTTTCTGGATTGCGGTCCCACACTTTTAAAATATGTAAAATGTAAATTTGCCCCTTATATTATCTTATTCATCATCATTCAGTTCGTAGGCCTCAATAGCAAAGCCTCCCACATTACATTTTTACATTTTTCAACTGAAAAATAACAATTTTTCATGATTTTGGACATTATTCGTGCCATATATGTATACAAAAATTTGGAAAAACTAGAGTAGATAATAAACAATGTCCAAAAAGCTTAAAAACACAACTTGCATCACTTCCATCAGATCTTGGAAAAGTCATTTAGTTAGTTTTGATGCTCTCTGTGTTGAGTTATGAATTAATTAGGTGGTGTCCAAAATGGCTTGAGTGCTGGGAAAACCCTGCCCTCAGTCACAACAAAAAAAGAAAAGAGGATCAAACCAGCACTATTACTGAAAATACATTATTTTGCTGCCAACACTTGAACTTTCATGCAGGACTTTTACTTGTAATGTAGTAGTTTTACATTGCTGTATTGGTACTTTAAGTTTAGTAAAGGGTCAGAATACTCACCAGCACTGGTTTTCACACAGTCAGAGTCTGTGCTTTAAAAAAAAAAACTTTCAGCTGTGTTCAGACAAACAGTTTAAGGTTTATCACTGTGCCTTTGAGGTGATGTTTTTGGCCACTGAGGTATGAGCGGATGCAGGTTATATTATTTAATCATTGGTTTATTTAACAGGGACAGTCCACATTCATAAATATTGCTGTACATGAGGCTATTTTTCATCTGGAGTCCCTGAACAGATGTTACAGATTCACCCTAGTCCCCAAACAGAAATAAACTGTGTCGTTGTACAAACTGTACATTTCTGCGGGTTTGCTGCTGTAAGCTATAAATAGTCTTACCTATAAGCCCCGTTGAGCTCGGAGTGGACGGTAGCTGGGTCAACTCCTGCCCAGTGGTTATTCTGAGAGAGGAACTCTTTATTCACACAGTTCTTTAGGCTGTCTGGGATACGACCTAAAAACAGAGAAGAAGTGAAACAAAAAGAGAGAGAGAGACAATGAAATGCTCAAGTTAAAAAAAAAAATCTGATGAATATTTAAGCTTTCTCACACAGGGGAACTAGTTAGTGGTGCTGCATTACATTTCACCACAGGTGTGATTTATATATATATATATATATTTATATATACAGTATATATTTCCTCCGAGCAACCTACTTTCCACTGATACATTAAGTTGTTCTATAGAAAGAAGAATAAAAAGGCCATTGGGGAATAATTGAGCTACTAAAAACACACAAAATGGAACAATAGGAAGAAAGAACCATTAAATATCTGTGTTAAATGAAAAGGAAAGACAGTTGACCGCAACAGAACACCTAAAAATATCTCTTTTTAGCCGTGTTTACATTTTGCAGCAGGGGTCATGTTTTGCCTCAACGTGTGTTCTTCTGCATGACAGATCAGTGTGTGTGTGTGTGTGTGTGTGTGTGTGTGTGTGTGTGTGTGT
>JAPQRN010000002.1:5855026-5875905 GCA_037367275.1 Coranthus polyacanthus
AACATGCAAACTCCACACAGAGAGGCCCAGTCGGCCCGGATTCAAACCCAGGACCTCCTTGCTGTGAGGCGACAGTGACACTTTGATATTGTGTTCTGGAAGTATTCATTGTTTCTAGATTGTTTTTCGACATCAGATGTTCTTCATTTATGTTACTTGTTATTGAGAAAATTGGGTTTTTGTTGTTATTAATTTAAATACATTTATTGTTTTAATTAAATTTGTAAAGCATTCATTCCATGTGCCTTTGCCAGTGTTTGTACACACATTTTTACACAAAAAACCCTGACATTGCAATTTGCACAATAAACTGTTTCACAGGTACTGGCTCATTCATATGTAGTGTTATTTTGTGGGGACAAGCAAACCCCACGTCAGTCAAAGCTTTCATGATGAAATTTAAATATTTTGACAGTAAAATAAGCCACAAATCCACATAGAGGCCCAGTCATACAAAGAAAAAAAGGAGATAAACGTGAGATAAGGTGACATCTTAAAAAGATGCCATGATACAGATTTCTGGTCATACCGCCCAGCACTAGTAAAACCTAATCATTAAGCTGAACAGGCAGAGTATACGTCGTCTACTTCCAGCCTCTACATTTCATTCATGTCAGTCCCTTTTATCAGCCATTCAAGTGTACAAACCTGGTGCAGCCAGGTGGTGCGTCGGTACAAGGTGAGGATGTGACACAGCGTGGAGTCTGCCGTCTCCTCGACTGAGGCCGCCGGCATATTACACACAGCTATACCTATTGGGCCAGAGAGCAGATAAGGATTAGTGGCGGCTTTGAGGAGACAGATGAAGTTTGGTGAAAGCTATTTTGCAGGAGACATGCAGGTCGAAGTGTGGTGTCAGCATGTTTGAAATTTCAATTCGTCTCGGTTGGAGAAGATAGGGCGCATTGTAAAGCGCTGGCTGTTGCAGGACAGAAATGAGTTTTGTTAAAAACTTTATTTATTTATTTTTTTGTACTTTTTTTTTCTAAAAACATTACTGATTTGTTGCCACCTGGTAGCTGAGAAAATGAAAGAAGATTTTGGCAGATTTGTGCTTTCAACATATTCAGTAACTTCAATAAATGTGACATGTTTGACAATGAACTTATCAGTACAAAAATAAGAATGTATACAGGTAAAACATATCCAAACATTAGATATATGTAAATTTCACCTAAAATAATGATCAGTATGGAACAGAAGAACAAAATGTGTTTATTAAAGTGCCAAGCGTCTATTCCTGACAGATCACATTACTTTATTACATGAATAACATATTTTTCTAGACTGCTTTGTGATCATACCCCTTTGTTAACTTTCAAAGCTTTGTGAAACCCCTTCTTGTAATATTGTAAACTGCAGCGTCATTGTTGGTGCCGTGTTTTGGCATCTGATAAGCCCTCAAACCTGTCGACAGGGTTTGAGGGCTTCCCCCTACGTTACAATTAGACGCCACGCCTAAGCATTTCTGTGCCATGCCTAACCTGAAGAAACAGAAAGACTATGCTGAGATTTCTGTACCTGGAGAGACAAAAGCTTTTTTTTCAGTCTATTATTTGCAACTTTGGAATTCAGGGTTTTCCCCAATATTAGGCACAGCACATACACAGATTTTTGTTTCATTTATGTCGTGCTTAATCGCAGTTCAGATCTCTCTACTATTGTTTAACCAATGTTGTTTTGTGATTTTTTATTTTTTTTTTTTAAAGGCACACAAAGACATAAAGGACTACTGCAGGACACCACACTTACCTCATCCATGAGCATATTTGTTTTGCTTTTGAGTAATGTGAAAATATAGAACCTGTGTGTTTATAAGTATTGTAATAATATTTGAAAATGCACAGTTTTCAGGCAAATAACATAACAATAACAGCCCCCAGAGAAACCAAAGGAAAACCCTGGAATTGCATGTTGACAGTATCAAATTTTCGTTTGAAATGGGCCGAGTATGTGTAAATATGGTATTCTACAGAGCATTGCATCATGGATCATCTGTAGCATCAATGTTACAAGGCCAGTGAGTGTACCAGTCCCATTAAGTCCCTTCTTTAGAGTCAGTCAGTGTCTGGTTCGTCCACTTCAACAGGAGTTTGTGCATCATGTTTTGCTGCCACTGAGAAAAATGAGTTTTCTCGATGAATCAATTAATTGTTTGGTCTCTAAAATGTCAGAAAATGGTGAAAAAGTTTTTCTAAAATCCAAATGTCTTGTTTATTCCACAACCAAAAGAATTTCAGTTTACTGTCACAGAGGACGAAAGAAACCAGAAAATGTAAACATTTAAGAATTTTGACTTTTTTGTCTTAAAAAATTACTTGATCTATTATCAAAATAGTTGACAATTAATTTAATAGTCGAAAACGAATCGATTAATGGTCGCAGCTCTAGTCATGAAGACTGAAAACAAGTTCAGATCGTCTTCAGTGTCAAAACTTAGTAGCTGTCACACATGATGAGCTTGAAAAAAACAGTGACCTGTCAGAGGAAATGATTCTGAGAGGAATCCTGTCACAATTATTGCATAATCGCACAATTATTTCAGCTAACCACAGTTATTTTGCATATTTGTGATAATCGTCTCCCTTCACCTGAAGAAAAAAACTGCTGGATGAAACTAACAGAACTGTCATATTTCATCACTATTTCCACACAGTTTTGACATTTGACTGACTCTTTTATTGTGTCTCCTTCATCTCAAGATGCTTAACTCCTACTGGGACCTGTCATCTGTAATGTCTTTGTATATTTAAGTTATTTGTGTGTGTGTGTGTGTGTTCAGCTTCTCACCCAGCTCTCCAGCAGATTTGATGTCAATGTTGTCGTATCCGCTGCCAATACGAACAATGATGCGCAGAGCTTTAAACTTCTCCAGGTCTTCTCTCATCAGAGTGATGGTGTGGTACATCAGCGCTCCTACAGCTTCATTCAGCACCTTCACAAGCACACAGTTTGACATCCATAAAGAAAAATGTGAGTCAGACTGTCCAAATTTGAATGAATATAGGTAGGTGAGTATGAGTGTGTGTGCACAAGTGCCACAAGTGTGGCTTTGTGTCATAACAGACAGGAACCACAGTTCACTGAGTTCACAGTCAGTGTTTCCTAAAAGTCAGGATCTTGGTTAAGGCTTTTTGGGGTTTTTTTGTCATGATGCGCTGTTTATATTATCACCATTTCCTGTTTTTTAATATCCCTGCCTGCATGAAATAACCAATTTCCTGTACATTACCATGGAAACAGAGCTTTCATAACCACAGGAATTAAGATAAGGTGTCTCTGCATTTAACAAACATGACTAACATCAGCAGGTTCCTCAGTCTCATGGGGTTTTCAGCATCTCCTTATCAGGGTGGGAGCATATGTGAAATGAAGTATTGTAACTCAAAAGCAGATAATTGGTTGTCATACAGAATGGGAATATAGGTGTGTGAAAACTGGTATCTGACATGACCTTTTAATTGTTTTGAGCTAATTGGAAACTCTTTTTCTACGTTGCCAGCCCTCCTCTGTATGTTTATGATCGAGGATGAAAGTGACATGTGGTTCAGTTGCATTAAGGAAGATCTTTTAATTACACAATAAGGTAGCTGCTTACTAGACAGCAGAGAGAGAGGGCAAGAGATAGTGAGCGAGAGAGAGAGAGCGAGAGCCATCTGTTTCTCCCACGCTGTGGCCTAGTGAGCACGCTCACAGAGAGAGTGTGTCTGGCAGACACCCAGAACAAGACGTAACCCTGCCAGACATACAAACCCACTTACAATACATAGCTGCTGTGGAAAGATCTGAACCTGACCCACATTTGAGTTCACTCTGTCCTCTACTGTAATACATTTTCTCTCCCCCGTCTTATCTTTCTGGACCTTTTCTTGTTACTGTGCGCATGGACTTCTCATGTAATAGAGAAGTGGACGTTGCCACTGTGACGTCACCCACTAGTTTGTGGATGGCTGTTTTGAAGCCTTGAGTTTGACACGTTGGCCTTTGACGTTTTGTTTTGTTGGAACCAGAAGGGACCGTATTTGGACAAGACGGTGGAGCTGGGGAAAGAACAAGGGGTGTAGCTCACCAAGCTAACGCTAACTTAATGAAATCACCAGCCACGCTGCTAATTAACTAATGAACTTACGTCACCAGATAATTTCAGCTACTAAATAACTAGCAGGCTAGTTCAGAGATGATATAGTGCAATACCAAATTAATGCTAACATTAGCTACTGTGGTGAAATCACAGATTAGTAATTAGTCAGATATGTAATTAAAGGATTGTTATGTAAGATTCACATGTGCTTACATGAAGTTTGTGTTGGAGCTGGTTGTCTGTTGACGTTAGCTGACTTGGTTGTCTCAGTTGTCCACATACATGATAACAGCCTGTGAACTGATTTCTATGCAGAGGACTCGGGCCTGTTGAAAATCCTTATACTCTCTTATATTCCGGGCTCTTCAATGCCTGTCTTATGCTCCTCTACAGCAGCAACACTGTACAACACTAGCTACCGTTAGCGTAGAAGTGGAGTGACCAATTATTTGAAGTAAGCACATTTGAAAGTTACATATTGCACCTTTAAGTAACTGTAAACTTTAATGAATGAAACATTTGTGTAACAAAATCCTTGAGAGTCTTAACAGAGGGTCCAAATAAAGTGAATGAGACTCCTGGGAAAAATGTGAGTTTTAACAAAACTCAGTATTTCTGGAGTGAAGCCAACATTTTTTTGAATGGGAGTCAGTTGGAGCCAGCATCTAGTGGCCATCATTGGTATTACACTTTATTATATACTATAGATGCAGACTTGTTAAGGGAGGTTTTAAAGTTTAAAATTGAATTTTCCTGGAGTTTATGCTTGATATTGTCTCTTTTACCACCATAATGTGTACGTTGAAGTAAAGCTTGAATGAAACTTAAACTGAAGGAACAAACGGTGCCCAACACAACTGCGAGTCTGGAGGTTTTCTTGGACTAGTTAAAAATTCCTCGTTCTGCTGATTGAATTTATGTTTAGTAGCATTTTCATTATTTGTTCTGCCAGAATGATTACTGCTCCTCATGTAAACCTGCTCAGTAAAAAACAACTTTTTAATTTAACTTCAGACGTCACTGTGGTTCATTTCCCTACCTTTCTTTTAGATACTTTTCATCAAACGTTAGATTATATATCTTTGCATTCAGTCAGCTGAAGATATGTTAATGTTAATGAGTGTTACCTTCTCATGGATCTCCTGTGTTGACTGTGCGTCACAGAAGGCCACAGTTGCTACATCTTTCAGGATGGGCATCTCCACGGTGCAGTCACGCCCGTCCAACAGCGCCACCAGTGGGCGTGGGTGCATGGGTCCATTCATGATGGGTGGCCTGATGCCTGAGCACACAACAGATGAAAGAGAGGGTGAGAAGGATTTTGTCTGTTGGTTGGTAGAAACGCATTAACAACACAAATGGGGCAACAAAGAAGAGATACGAATGTGGTGTGAGCAGCAGAGTCTCTCAATCAAAACACCAAGAAACGACGTAGATGTAAACGTCGTGAAGTAACATGCGATCATGGTAGTTTTCTGTTGTGACTCAGGCAGAAATCATGTTTACAGATGAGGTAATGTGTTAACGTTTTATTCACGTTACGTTACACTTTAACTTTAATGTTAGTAAAGGCAGTATGACGCCATTGACAGGCAACCAAATTAAACAAGTCTCTACGCTGATTAAAATAAACTTCTCTAAACATCGATGGAAACATTTGATATAAAGTACACAAATGAACAAAATATATTACATAGGCCTAGTCCTCTTAAGACATTTTTAAAGGGGAAAAATTGCTTATTATAGTATATGTTTAAGAAAAGAAAAGGGAAGACAGAGAAGCTGGACTTTCTTGATTTTTTTTTATGGCACATGGACGTGTACATATCATGTCTTAAACCCTGTTCTCACAGGACTAGTATTACCTGTGGACCTTTGTTAATGTGTAATAATTGCAGAGGTCGTCTGTGAGCTTAATCCCTTAATCCCTTGCAAAATCTGCAATGTCTGTAATTTGTAAAGTAAAGATTCCACCGCAAATTACCAACCCTATTCCAGCAAACACAGAGGTCCTGTGATGATATTAGTCTCATGTGAAACGACATCTCTGATTTGAGGTGATTTGCGACATTTTTTGTCTCCCCCGTGTATTTATTCTGCCTATTTCCTGGTCGAGAACTATGGAGGCTGCGCTGGTCATTATAAATGAAAGTTTTAAAAGTGTTTTGGGTGCAGATTCAGGAGGCTCATGTCGCAATATGAGCTGTTAAATCCTTCCGAGGAGCAAAATCTCTTTGAATCTCTTGAAAAATTGACTTGTGCGTCTCCAGATCTATTTCTCTTCTCTTGTGTATATAATAAGACTTGTTGCATTGTATTTCATATCTTCGAGCATTTCTTAAACCAGTTATTATAATGAGTTGTTTGTCACTTATGAAATCAAACGCTGAAGATATGCAGTTGCTCCTGGGCACAGACAAGGCCCTGCTTAATCCGCATCCCATAATTTCTTTGCTCGGGGGCTGATGCAGTTGCCATGACAACTGTGATAGAAACGTGTGGAGGAGAAAAAGGAGAATTTCCCGGAGCAGCTGTCTGTCTGCTGCACAGTTAAGTCCTGTTCTGAGAGGTCATGAGTCACAGCTGTTTTTCTACTTTCAAGAATTTCAATGTTTCAATGTCAGTTGAATCTTTAGCGTAAGCCGCTAAAGATTCAACTGAAGTGAAGTTAAGTGAGTCTTTGAAACAGGCAGTAATTAGACTGATGGTTGAGGAAGGTACTGGAGGTAGACTGGTTGGAAAAAAAAAAGTTAAATATTAATAAATATAGACCTTGGCAAAGCTGGGTACAAATGTCTGTGATAATTAGTGTAATACATGATAATTATGTGTTGCCCTTTTTAGTCCACCCTGTTCACGTTTATTCATTTGTGCTCATATACTCACACTGGATTAACTCTAAGTGTTTGACCGTAGAGGGTGACTCATGTAAGGAGTTTTTCTTCCACTGCTCATTATGGTAAAATGTGCAGCCTACATCGGACAATGATGAAATGTGGAATTTTAAAGCAAAATCAGAGATGCACCAATTGATTGGCAGATCAATCTCAGATATATCATGAGGGTTCATCTCGTGCTCACAGCGATAGTGAAGTGAAGATAAAAAGGAGTTAAGTTATTCACTGTGATTGAAGACGACTCAAACAACTAAATTATTAGAGGTGGCTTGAGAAGTGAAACCAGCGTCTCTGGTGTAGTGATGCTGCACTGCAAAGTTGAGCTGTGAATAATCATTCATCTGCTGCTGCTGCTGCTGCCAGAGGTATGGAAATTTCAAGATTCAAAGATGCACCGAGACATCACAATCAAATGGATTCATGAGGCCGGTGAATATTCACCCCGCTGCTTGTAATATTTTGTTTTGGTAATATTTATGTACTGAGGTAGGTCACACACATACTGATGTTGAAAAGATGCAGTAGATTGCTGTAGTTTTTCTAAATAAATGAGAGCTTTACCTGACTGCTTGTATTAATTGACAAAAAGCAGCCATGTGCAGTAATATAGAAAATGAATGAATATATATATGAATCGTTGACAGATAAATCTTAATCAAATCTTGAGTCCAGTGAAGATTTATACCTCTAACTGCTAAAAGTGTGACGTAGCATTAATATGATAAAAGTGATATATACTGTAATTGTATTTTCTCTTTTATTTTATCTGGACAAAAAAGCTCCGTAACATGTTAGAGATTTGTTTGAATGAGAGTAACAGAAGGTCCCGAAACCAGGACCTGGTGCAGTTATTTTTATTTAATAGTCATGGTTTTACAGTTGGTTTACAGTTGGTTTACAGTTGTATTGTAAGTGTTTGCACATGCTGTCAGTTATAGAAAGGAAAAAAGAATGAATCAGCAGATCAGACTTTTGAAGTATCAGAATCAGCTCAGAAAACTGCAGTCGATGCATCTCTAATTAAAATATGACAGATCAGACAGAAGTCGGCACTCAGGGAGGCGAGAAGGTACAAAGACTGATATGAGGTGGAGAGAGAGTGAGCACTCGCCTACTGGATGTTTCATTAAATCACCTCTTCAGATCAAGCAATCACCCTGAGAGCACTTCAGGCCTTACAGGACGATAAGTGGCATTTAACAAGGCAGATACGCCAGGCGACCCCACCGGTGGGCCTTTGTTCAGGTTGAACCAAGCGCTGCGATCAGTGGGAGGTGCATTTATTAGTTTTGTTCTTAACTGTCCCCTCTCACTGCAGTCTGCTTGAGTCCCTCAGTTTGTCTCTTTTAATCACTTCATATCACTGTTAGAAGTACTGACTAAGGCAGTTGTGAGGAAAATCTCACATCGTGTGGAAGTAACTGGGTTTCTTGTCGCATGTTTAACCTTTAACAGCCCTCTAAAACACTGCAGTTGAAATGGCCGCAGAGTTCTGTCAGTTTTTGCAGATGCTGACTGGACCCATCACTCATGTCTGACTTTTTTTGTTTGTTTGTTTTTTTTCATTGGAGACGCGCTGGCTGACATCTGAAATAAGCAGCCGCCTCCGTCATCTCACTCAGTATAATCCTCCTGAAAGTCCAGACGGATGCAGGGTTGGCATTTCCCCAGTTTGAGTTTTCCAGTTGCGTGAGTTAACGTTATGTGAAAGAAGTCAAATCATTAAAGCAGACATCTAAATATCAGGATCTCTACTGTATAATATTTTAAATGCCAAGGATCCCTGAGAAGGGCAGCTAAGTAACAGTTTCCCATCAGCAGCTATCATTAAGCTGCCCAGGAATAAAAGAAACGAAAGGAAAACTCCGACTAGAGTATCCTCACACTGTTATAAATTACCAAACCATGATATTTCCTGCATTCCATTTGTGTTTTTCTGATGAAGTGTTGGAGTTTACTGTTACATTTTCCTTCTTCAACCTCCTTCATTTGCTGTATTTCTATGCTTCAGTAATGGATTTTGTGAGGAGCATGTTGCATTCAGATGTAGTTTTTACAATCACAGCAATGAAACTGACTTTGAAATGTGTTACAAAACAGTCTTGTAAAATGGAACATGTCTTATAGTTGATTAATGTGACTGTCAAACAATGGGGCTAAACATTTAAGAGATCAGTGCTCTGATTTTGGGGAGGACTGGCCTCAGGACTTGACATTTAGCTGTTTTAATAAGCTACATTTTCAGGTCAGTTTATTTCTACTGGAAACGTGTTGACACGATGCCACATTTGACAGGTTGCTGATTTTTTTTTCTCTTCCATCCGCTCCGTTAAAACAGAGCACCGATGCACTGTGCTGTTAGCAGGACGGAATTATAAAAAGGCTTACAAGTCATTTTTATTTACAGAAGCCAAATATCACAAATCACACATATGCATTAAGGGGCTTAACAATAAAGCCCCCTGGACAAATGTATACAGATGTAGCTAATTGTCTTCTTTCTTGCATAAAATGTTATTATAGAAAGGAAATATCTAAAAAGGATGCTGTCCAGGCCTGCAACTGTGGGGATATTTTACATAAACAATCTGAACCAGAGTGCATGCAGGGGGAAATAATGTACACAGTGATTACATGACTTTGTGGCTTATGCTCCAGTGTGCTGCAGTGTGACAGCGCACCACTGTTCGTACTCTGTATTCAGAAAACTAAACAGGGTATCTGTATTCTGTTCATGTTATATTTTGAAAAGTCACCCTGTACATTTTGAGGAAAATACTGCTAGAACAAAACCACACATAACTTGACAATATTTATGAGCTATGGTTAAAGTGACACTAAACCCTAAAATGTGTTTTCGAGATAGAAACAGAATCACATGACCGCATCAGTTCTACACATACAAAAAACAGCATTTTATGGGTGAAAACGACTTTATTCGCCACTTCCTGGTTGAAAAATCTTCTTAATCCTTCCCACCATGATGATGTAGAGCCGTACTTTTAGTATTGTATTAGTACGACTTGTCATGAAATTTGTATAAAAAAAAGAACTGTTACTGCCTCTAATCTGAGGAGTTCAGTCCACGTGTCCTTCAGACAGATCTCATTCATTTTCCAACAGGTCAAACTGAAGCCGTTGTATCGCTCTGTTCTGAACCACCGGACTCACACGAGGGCAGTGATTTTGCATCTTAAAACCGCTGCAGCGATCGGTTCAATTGTTTGTCGGTTTGAACCAAGATAACATCTTAAAACACGTCAGCGACACAACAACACAGGCTGCAGAAGGGCTCTTTTTGTCTGTGAACTCTGGTACGTGTAAGAGAACTTCAGGGCTTCAGTTCCCCGTGGGAAAGGGCTGTATGACGGCAAGAAAATGAGGAGAAAATATTTACCCACTTAAAGGGATATTTATGTTTTTGGTGGGCCTTTCTTAAGTGGTAAAACCAGTACAGAAACTCAAGCTAACCCTTCCAGAGCCTCTGCATAGGTGTCTTGTGACTGTCGTCCCTGATCTACTCCTGTCACAAATCCTCACCTGCACTGATCACTCCTGTCTCCTTTTTCTGAACTTGTAGCAGTTTTCAGGATCATGCAGTGGGTGGAGTCGGGGGGGGGGGGGTTTAGTATCACTTTAAACTGCCGTACTTCCTTTTGCACATATCGCACAGTGCAGAACAGACTGCGGTACTAAACACAGTCATGTTACTGTAACCATGACGATCCTGCTCTAACCATAACCAAATTGTTTTCCTAACCTTAATACTAATCCAAGCGATAACTATCACTAGAGTTTTTCTTTGCTCGTCCAAGTTGTTCAAAAGCACATAACAGTTCACAGACAGAGCGTGTTGATTTGAAGATGGACGGACACATGCAGGTTGTCGATACGGTCAACATGACAGAAATAAATGTGTATAGTGTAACTAAGCCTGAGTGAATCAGATGGTTAGTTTTAGTGTTGATGTACTGTAAATAGACTTCTTATTGTCAGCCTATGAGTCGATATGTTGGGTGGTGGTGAGAAACATAATCAGAGGTGGCAAGTAATAAAATACAAATACTAATACACTTAAGTGGATTTTCCAAGTATCTGTACTTGAGTATTTATTTTTCTGACAACTTTTTACTTTTACTCCCTACATTTTAAAACAAATATCAACAGGTTTGTTACTTTGTTTGTCATGCTTTCAAGGAGGATTACTGATGTTTTTGTTTTGTTTTTTTTCATAGTGCACTTTCACAACATCAGGACTGATTTCAACCTACATCAATGCTCTATGGAGCAGAGCATATCACACACGACTGACGTAGTGAAGTAAAAGATGTGACAAGACAAAACGGACGAGAGAGGGAGACGTGACAGAGGAAAAAAGGTGTCGCCTGAGACCGGCTAATACCGACATGGATGATGTCAGGTTCAGTAACTTTGCACGGAAACAGCCGGTGGAAATGTACTCTTTGACTACATTTCAGAGCTTGTACTTTTGTACTTTTACTGCAGTAAAGAAGTTAAATTAGTACTTCTAATTTTGCCACAACATTGTTTTACACAAGTATCTGTACTTGGACTTCCGCTGAATATAATGGTTTACGTTGAAAATTTTTGCTTGAACTGTTGAGTTATCATTTCTTGGAATCAGTTTTCTCTCTTCTTTGGAAAATATGGAAAAGACTAAAGTGACATAGATAGCGTAGATATTTTTACTGTTTGGCTGAGGCAGATCATTTCATAACTAATGTTAACTTAAATGCTGTGTTTAACCTATTATCAGACCTGTGTGATGGAAAATCAGATCCTTAGATGGTAGTGCTTTGTGTTTCGTGTGTTTAGTACCCAGATGTGCACATGTAATGTCATTTTAACTTGAACAATCATACTCTGTAATTTCTCAAGATGTTCTGTACTTAAATGTGCTTGCGATGAAGGGAGCGTCATCTTATGACCGTTAAATAATGAATGCAGTAAAAGCGAGGATTCAGCCGTAAATTATCAAACTGACAGGTTACAGAAGCGTTGTGTGATGGGTGAGATTGCAGGTTTTATTATGACTGCTTGACTCTGCTTGTGTCTGAGCCCATGAATCCACTTTAATGCATACATAGTAATAGAAGTATTATTCTGCAGGAAAACGTCTCAAACGTATCTTTACATCCATGTGTCTGGATCGGTTTTTGTGCACCATGTTGCAGAATTTGACAATAACAGCATTAAACTGCCCATGAGCAAAATAAATGAAAGGAAAACGCCCACTAGACAGTGATATTTTCTGCTTTGCATTTGTGTTTTTATGATGAAGGGTTGGAGTTTGCATTACATTTTCCTTCTTCGAGCTGCTTCGTGCGCTGTATTGTTCTGCTTCAGTCACGGATTTTGTGAGAAACGTGTTGCATTCAGATGTAATGTTCACAGTAATAGCAGTGCAACTAACTTTAATGTGTTACAAAATACTCTTTCGCAAAATGGAACATGTTCTAGGTGATTAATATGACTGTGAAACAACGGGGGGGAGATATGTTGACATGATGCCACATTAGACAAGTTACTGTGCCCCCCCCCCCCTTCCATGTTCTCCATTAAAACAGCACAGAGCACGGATGTACTGCACAGTTTCCAGAAGGGAATTTTAAGACGTACAACTCAACCCAATATCATAAATCACAAATTTGCCTCAAGGGCCTTTCCAATAAAGTCTCCAGGACAAATGTATACAGATGTAGCTAATTGTCCTCTTTCTCTGGTAAAATGCTATTACAGAAAATTAAAAAAAATACAGTCCAGGCCTGCAGCTTGCTTTCACTACAAAAAAAATGTAAGATGATGAAGTGCATTTCTTGCAGCACTCATAGGCTGCACAAAGCAAAGACGCTTAGAGCTTAGCACAACCCATCTCTCTATTTCTGAATTGTCTTCTTATCTGCATCGTCAGATTACAGCATGAAACCCGATCTGATGAAGCAGCCCCGCAGCACAGTAAGACCAATAAGGTGAAACTCAAATCCTGCTAACAATGCATTATGTGGTTTGGTAAAACATTAGCTTTCCGTAATAGGATTTGCCTGGAGGCCGTTGCACTTACACATCAATACAAAATCAATGGCGCATAGCTGAGAAGTTGGAATTTAAGAAAAAAAAAAAAAAGGCTCCATTGTAAATCAGATGCGATCATGAGTCGCCTGTAGGAGCTGCACCCTACAGCACTGTGGCCTGCACACCCATGTTTCTTATTTCATATCTCGTTGGACTGTTTGTGGTATGAACGCTTAGAAACAAAGAGCCATTCAGAGACGGGCTGCGCTGATTACAGTGACACAGTATTTACCAGCAGAAGATAGAATATACATTGAAAAGCGGTCATCCTAAACAGTTGGAACATGCAGTCGAGTTTTTGGAGAGTAACAGAGATTCCAGACATTTCTACGGCTCACACTTGGTCAGAGTGAGGGAGGAAATAGCTCTCATTCCAGCACCATGCGTGACCTTGGGAGGACCAACACTACAAACTGCTGCTGACTAGTCCTGTATGACAAAACACTCCTCCATTCTCTCTCTCTTTGTCTGCACCAGTTTGTGTGTAGGAGTACTACTTTGCAAATATTAATCCTCTCTCTCTCTCTCTCTCTCTCTCTCTCTCTCTCTCTCTCTCTCTTTGAATTCGTATATTGAAGAAACTCAAAGGCCATTATCTCCCGCTCTTTTCTGGCTTTCCCCTCATATTAAACACTCATTAAATCCTTCATTATATTAAATAATAGCCCAGACTTTTCTCTTCACTCTGTTCAGTCCTAAATTCTAAAAACCTCATCCATCTCTACCATCTCTGCTCTCCCTCTCTCATTATATTCAGTACTCCAGAAACTCTCCCTCTCTACTCCCCATAGCCCCGGGGTTGGTGACTGCTGGGAGCTTTCGCTGTGCAAACAGCTCCAGCTCTGCCCCTCCATCCTGGGCTTGATTCAGATTCAGTGCAGTAAAGCAGCAGTAGTGATTTTTAGTCCAGGCAACATCAAAAATGTAAGAAAGTTCTGCTCGTGATAATTGTTCTCTAAACACTATAGCGCTCTACGTAGCAACATCTCACGTGTGCAGTTTGTGCTTAAGACGCTACGACTAAATGGCAGTCTGCAATATGAAAATCGCGTCCCTTGAAAAATTTGTAATCAGACTAAAATGACGCTAACACCATTTGACTGACATTTAGACATGGAAAAAGCATCTGCCAGTGACTGCTGGGATTGCAGCGTACGAGCCAGTGGGAAAGCCCTGCAGCCCGGCTGCTCCAGCTGTCACTGACCAGCTCACAAGAACAGCTGGATTCATGTCCCAGAGGAACAAGACGATGTTTTTGGACTGTCAATCAACAGTGACAATGACAATGACGTTGTGTCACGGAGAGGGTCACGGGGAGGTCGGCCAGACGTGATACAGGACGGTCTGCCAAAACAAGCTAGAAGGCCCTGTTTTATGTACATGTAAACAGGAACACGGTGAAGCAAAGCAAGACGTGAGGACAGCACCCTTTTCACAGTCTTCTGCCCTTTTACTTTTGGTTGAATCAACGGTAGTATGTATAGTTTCGGATCCACTGCTCCATCACTTCCTGAGAGGCTCTTTGCCAGCTGGAGCCGTGTACGGGCCTGTCACAATTATTACATAATCGACATATCACAATTATTTGAGCTATCTGCAATCATTTTGCATAATTGTGACGATAGTCTCCATTCACCTGGATGAAAACAGCTGGCACTCTTTTAATAACATCGTCTCGTTGGTTTAATGGCACCTGAGTTCAGAAGTAACGCCACCAACTGTTTATCTTGAGGCACTTCACTTCTTTGGTTCCTGTCTTTAGGAATAATTTGCTTTGTATATTTCGGTAATAGGCTTTGTATATTTCAGTTCTTGTTTATGTCAGATCTGCCCTGTGTAATTCTTGTTTACAAAGCCTAAAAGGCAAACAGAAATGCAATTTATATTGATGCATTCAATACCAATAAATGTCTCTTCTTCTATGGGTGTACAGTATGTGTAAATAAACTATTATTATTATTATTCATATTATTATTATTACTATGCTACTGTACTAAGACAAATCTCAATTATCACAATTACTTGTATGAAAATGAATCGTTCATTTAAACTCCTCATCTCTTCAGGCATCTGCGAGAAGAAGCTCTCTCTTCAGCTGTTAGAAAATACGAATGAAGACACATGGACTCGTGTCTGTTCATCGACACGTTATCTTTAAAGTACTGGAAAAGGTAAACAGCTATTCCAGCAGTCACAAGTGATAACATCACTAGCATCTAGCTTATGTGTAAATGAATAGTTTGTTGATGAAATATTAATATCTAGTCTATCATTAGGGGTAGGCTATGTTGTTGGCGTCACTACTGCATTGCACTGTGGGACATTTATGTCGATGTAGTGTCCCAGGCTTGTAAACATTTCCTTAGATATGTATGCAACTCGTGTCCTATTTGTTTCATATTAAGACATACATAAGTCTCACACACTTTTAGACACAGCCTCTATCTATTAGTAGAAAAATAACTGGCTGATTAATTTGCTTAATGCGTTGTTTCCTGGTGGCCGTGTCTCCATTGAATAAGAGCATTCTAGCTTCAGTGGGACTTACCTGATTAAATACATGTTAAAGTAAAAAAAAAATCAATACTGCAAAAGGAAAAACATTAGCCGCAGCCATTAGATTTAATGCCCGTACTCTGTTCAGCCTGTTCAAACTGCAGTTCCCACGTATCTCTACAAAACCAAAGCTACTGAAATAACTGTTAAAGCTGAAACGAGGTCAGGCTTCTTGAATTAAATCTTCTCCCAGTTACTTTCTGTCTGAACTGAAAGTGAACCCTGGCAGATGACACATCCAAATTTTAGATGCAGTGTATTTTTCACTGTGTAACCACAGACGAGGGGCAGAGGAGCAGAAAGAAGCGAACAGAGCAACGTTGTCGGCACCTGTGATCAGTCAGAGACTGTACCGACTGGGCATCGAGCCCCAGCACGGCTGATTTGTAATGTCACTGGCTCTTGTGGCATGCAGCAACATGGCGTGGTTAAAAAGCTCCTATATGCTTGTCTTTCACGCTCTCAGGGTGGATCTCGCCATCCCTTCATCTGTTTTCAGATCCCTATCTCTTACTTCAGTCTTGTTTGCCCAGGCTTCTTTTATCTCCCCTGCAATTTCCTATTCTCTCCCGTCCTGTCCACCTCTCTAGCGATGAGAAAAGCCACGTTTTATACCTTCACTCTATTCGAACGCCTAAAAATGTCCGCACCTCCAGGTACAGCGTTCGGGAGTCTCGATTTTGGCTGCAGTCTTTTATTCCCTCTTTGACTATTTTGTTTTCTGCTCATTCTTGTATCTTGTAGCTCGCCCTGGCTGCAGTTAATTCCCAGGAAAGAAACAGGAGATGACAGAAAACATCCATCACCACCTTCATATACTCACACACACACACCCTGCCCCACCCACGTACACACAAATACAAGTGCATGCTCAGCACACTAATCTATGCAGGTTGACATGACTAATACGCAGCGATATATGATAAATGCAGGTGCTTACACGTAGAAATCATCAACATGCAGGTATTCTTGCCCCTTTTTCACCTCTATTACACACATAGAATGTTTTTTACACACTCATACATACATGATCTTACTTTACAGGCACGGTATCAGCAAGCCAGTTCAGGTTTGTCAGCTTTTTGTTGCCACCATAACAACACCAGCAGCGAAACAGATAAGGAGATGCAGCAACAGCTTGGAGTTTAACGATGTAGATTTTAGTCTCAGTTGCTCATTCCTGTGAATATTTATATATTTATTTTATAAATATTTTTATTAATATTTGTATTTTATTTATATATATTTATGGCCATTCCTGCTTCTCCTTCTTCTTCTACTTTGTGCAGAAGAAGAGGGCGAGAGATCAATTCTGGCTATAAAAATACTGTTTCCAGCCAAACAGAATAACTACTGCATAGGTCTGGAACAATAATTCAATAAAGCCATACAGTGTTTGCTTCTGTAGCAGCTTCGACTGCACACCACTGCACTGAATCGCATGAATTTATAGGACTGCAAACGCACATTTTGTGCTGAATATCTTGGCTTCATTCTTATTTTTTTCCTACTTATAAAATAATGATCGTCTTCAGCTTGTATTCTTGTGTTCATACTATGTGACATCCCTGTTTTGAAAATGGTTACGGAGCTAAAAGGTGTAGAGTTACTGCTTTAAACAACACTTGGACTTCAGGAATTACTGCATTTATATACAGTACAGGCTTTAACTGGATTATTGTATGGTCTGTTCTATTGGATTAACAGTTAATATGCACTTTCAAGTTTCAATTGGATTGGGGTCAGTTCGGATACTCTGCAGTGTATGTGTCTCATTAATGGATTATAAAGGCTACGAGTCTCTTATTGTACTCAGATAAAGGGGTCCCAAACGGGTGCCGAGGGACCCGCAGGGGGTCTATAAATGGGTTCAAAGGTTTACAATGTAGAATGAAAAATTGGTTAATTTGATTATTACTATTTAACCGTTACTGACCGAGCATGAATAGTGTTTACTTAGTGTCGAAAGTTTAGTACTCGTTTATCTATAGGTGACATCAGACCTTATGAATTTACCACACGTCTACTTTTATAGATCCTTGGTGACAAAGTAGAAACGAAATGATGATGCAATTACAGCAGGGAGATTTTTGTTTTAAATCCCAGTCATCACATGTCTTAACAATAAAACAGTGTAAACCCTCTGGTGTAGACAACAGATTAAAGATAAAATCACGCAGGATGATATCAAAAGCACACAGTCCTGTAATGCGTATCAGTGTCTCTGAGAGCCTGTTGCATCAGTACCAGCTGAGCCGGTTGTTTCAGCTGACTCACTTGACTTTGCTGACACAAAAATGAATAACAACAGTGAACAGTCGTTATTTACTGATTTTATGAAACATCTATGAATTATGGCCTTCTTACTAAGTGTTGTTTTGGGATGTTACACTGTAGACCTGTGTGTCACCGGACTATTATTTTCCCATCTGTCTAGACTATCATGGTTCTCATTTTTTTTTCCTATTTTTCACGCTGGAGACTTTCAGTAGTGGCTGCAACAGGCTGGGGTAAAGCATCCAGCACGTCCAATACGTGAAAAACTTTAAGGTTTAGGAAAAAGCACGCTGTACACGGTTAAAAAGAAAAATATATGCTGCATATATTTTAAGCATATGAGCAGATTTATTTTTCATACATGAAAACAATTACTTCATTTATTAATTAATTAATTTACATTTACTTCATACTTTCGCAGCCTCTGTTTAGTCTGTGATGATGAGAGCACTGATAGCAGTACGAGATGTTGATTTTTTTAAAATGCGCAGTATGCAATTCCTGCCACTAGGGGTCTCTCAAGCAAAACAATAACAAAATATGTATTTTGATGATGCCCTGAGGTAGCGTGGGATCATGGGAGTTGTTGTTTTCACCACCATTATCGATGAAAAATTATTTTTACAGATTCAAGTTTTATTCACCATTATGTTTTTGGACATATGTTCACATTATGTCATTTCATTCTAATGAAATAATGGCAAGTAATGTTAGTAACGATATGACATGGTTCACACATGACCAAATGAAACAAACAAAATGACAGATTCCTCTGAGTTTGATCGTTGTTAGAAATATTTGATAAAATGCAAGTACACAAGCCAACAAAATATAATACATATTCCAGCTTTCGGTCAACAACGTGTCAAAACTTAAATACATTTCCTTGATTTTGTCCTTTGACTTGATATGAAACATCCTAATAGGAGACGTGTTGCAGCATTAGTTGGAATTAGTTTATAAGTTTATGTGAAATATATCAAAAAAACAAATCAGTCTTCATATGAAGAGCACCACGGCACAGACAGTCAGGCCTGTCACAACCTAACCTAGTTAACTACAATTATTTTACATGAATAAACACAGCTGGATAAAACTATTAAGGAAGTATTTCCTCAATATTTTCAGTATCAGTAATTTCTTTGTATTTTTAAGTTATTTATGTCAGATCTGTCCCGTGCAATTTTTATTTAGAAAGACTAGAAAGCAAACAAAAATAACATTTTCCGCCAATAAATGTCTCTTCCTCTTCATTAGGTGTATATGTATAAATAAACTATTGTTAGGCTTATACTCTAACAGTGTCATAAAATGAACAATTGTTGAGCGCAATTATTTCTCATTTCGATTAACCATCAAACGGTTTCGTGTCACAAACTATATTTTTTAAGCGTTGCGAGGTGAGGTGTGATTGACGTGTGTGTGTGTGTCATTTATCTGCCCGATCATAATCAAATCAGACACAACGCCACACTCACACATCAGAGGACCCCTGCCTTCCAAAAACATAAATCAACACATCCATCAATCACTGGACATGACAAGCAGATTTCCGAACAGCACTTAAAGGTTCAACGCTCTTCACAAGGAGCTGAAACTGATCCAATCACCGGATCAATATCGCAGTTACAGTTATATTGATCTGATGATCTGTTTCGGTGGCAGCGATTTGTGCAGAGCATCTGAAAACCAGCGATCCTCCCTGAATCATAAACCATAGTCGTTTCCTGTGACCTTGGACTCTTGAGCCGTTAGGCATACTTGAGGCGGATATGGGGAAGTCTCTTCAGAAGCACAAGAAGAAAAAAAAAGAGGAAGGATCAAGATCAGAGCTGCAACTTTAATCTTTGATGTCATCAAGAGACACGGCCCGCAGCTTGTTGATGACGACACAGATTACAATCTCTACAGTGTCTTTTGGGAGAAACGGCTTCACAAATTCACATTTAGTGCGACCGCAGATACTATAACTCAGCTTTGGCGTGGATGATCATCTATCCTCACACCCTCCCTCCCTCCTGCTCCACACCCAAACCTCCACCCCCTCTCTCCCTTATTCCTTAGCAGCCCTACCTTGATCCCATTTTCTAGAATAGTCTTTCCCAGCCCGTATCACACAAGCCACATCTGTCACCTGTGTGTGTGTGTGTGTGTGTGTGAAATCCGGCTGTGGGCATGCATGTGTATACTTGTGTGCCAGTTCTGGATATGTGTGCGTGCGCACGTGAAGGCAAACGTTCAATGTAAAAGAATTACAATGAAAGAGAAATATGTGTCATGTCCTTGCTAGCCCCTCGAAGGAGAGAGAGAGAGATCTATTTCTGTCGCCACAAGGGTTGAGGTGTTCAAGCAGCCTTCAATAGCAGAGATTTGCCTTTTCACACACACACACACACACAAACAGAAACACACAGCTAGAGAAAAGGCTAACCATTCTTGTGTGGCGCGGGAGAGAGAGAGGCTGAGCGAAATGCACAGATGAGAAAGATAATAGAGTGAGAGAATTAAGAAGAGAAGGAGGAGGAGGAAGGAAAAAAAAGGAGAGGAAGAGAGTGAGAGAGAGAGAGAGAGAGAGAGAAGGGGGAGGGGAGAGGAAGGCAGAATAATGTACACTTAGTTCACAAATATTGGAACACACACATGCATGTGTACACACACACACACACACACGCAGACACACACACAGTTCCCACATAAAAGCAGAGTTGTTTACCTAGAGGCATGCCTTTGTTGAGGAGATGTGAGCTTCCCATGGTGCGTTCCCCAGCCGGCCAGCGCAGAACAGAAACCTACGGTCTTCACACAGCAGACATGAACAGGAATCCAGTCAGCATATGGCGGCTGTGGCCAGCTACCTCGCTTCCCTTAGTCCTTCTCCCAGCCCCTTAGTGACAAGCATACACATGTGCTCCCCCTCTTTTCTCTCTCTCTCTCTCTCTCTCTCTCTCTCTCCCCCCCCTCCCTTCCGTCCCCTT
>JAPQRN010000002.1:5887122-5906047 GCA_037367275.1 Coranthus polyacanthus
TCTCGGCTGGCCTGGGAATGCCTCGGGGTCCCACCGGAAGAGCTGGAGGAGGTGTCTGGGGTGAGGGAAGTCTGGACCTCCCTGCTTCGACTGCTGCCCCCACGACCCAGCCCCGGATAAGCGGAAGATGATGGATGGATGGATGGACTTGTGCTGGTTGAATTGCTTAAAATCTCAGTTTTTGACTGACTCAGTATTAACATGTGGTCCATAGGACAAAAAAAATGAAGAAAGAAATGCTTCAAGCTAATTTAGATAAGAAAAGCATCTAAAACACGTTAAAATAAAGCTCCTTGCAAACAGCAGTACAGAGTCAGTGCTGACACCGTCCCACCAGATGGCGGTAGTGAGCACTAAGGCCATTCTGAGCCGATAGAAAAAAAACACAAACAACCACAAGAAAACCACAAAACCAAGATGGCGGTGCAAGAGACAGCATCTCAACTGTCCATGGCTCTTAAAGTCCAAGAATATCCCACCCTGAAGGTAAACGAAATTACAAACTGACATATGTTGATAGTCTGTTGATCCGCATATTGGTATATTGCAGGATGCACCTGAGTTACTTGAAAAATAGGGATTATTCGTTCATTAGAAAGCGAGATCAGCGAACTTGCCAGGGAGGCTAACGTTAGCTCAACTAGCTTAGCCAGGTAGCTACGGTTTATTAACTACATGTCGTTCAAAAACGGTAGCAAAGATAATCGAGTTGGTCAGTGAGCAGTGGCCAGTGGGCAATTTGCTGTTGGTTAAAACCTTTTTACGATCTTGTCATCGACGTTAGCCAGGCCGAGGGCCGCAAGGCTGGCAAGTGAAGTTAAAGCTGGTTGTTTTTTGCCAGAATGGTTCTTTTATACACGTGAAGTGTGAGTTAATGTTTAACACCTGGCTTACCGTGAGTTGTAGTAATATAGTGTTGACTAGCTGGATGGTGATGTGCAGCGCGTTGATGTGAACGAATTTAACGGCTACGGTAACCTGATTACTTTACAGCTGGCTATTGAATGCAGTTAAAGGCTCGTGTTAGCGCTGTAATAAAGGGAACACGGGCAGAACATGAACCAACGTGGTTTCTCATCCCTTCCACAACCAGTCGTCAAAAATGGCATGCAGACGTGATTAGCCTGCTAGCTAGCCTGGTCGCTTTGGTATGACCAGCATTAGCCATCTTTGGGTTCGCAAAATACGAATAGGCTACCCGATACGCAATGTCGAGCATGCAAATTGAAGCTGGCTGTTAGACAGATCAGGAGAAATCACTGGGTAGAGGCCCCGTAACGTTTTGCTGTCGGGCAGAGAAGCAGTCCTCCGAGTTAACGCAGTGTCATCAGATTGCTGCTGCCTCTCTGCACTTCAAAATGGCCAGCGAGAGAAATCACAGCCTGCTGCCGCACACACGCACTGTTCCTCCATTCCACATAACGTTACTGCGACACCACTGCTAAAAGACGAGCTGAAACAAGTCCGGGCTGCTTCCTGTGTTCACAGAGAAAGGCAGCGTCGTCATACAAAGCACAGCTGTGAGTAGCAATGTATTGACAGCTTTTGTGTCTAATGGTGTGATGTTGTCATGGTGCATAACGTGGCATTTAGTGTTGCTGGCTTTGTTAATGTGCCTGTATGTTCAGAAAGCCTGGCTGTGGTTTGGGGATGTGTCTGTCTCTGGTCTGATGCTGCAGTGGGGACCGTGGTACATGATGGGCACCATTTTAAGACAGGGCAGATGGTTGTAATTACATGTTAGAAATGTAGGGGGGGATTTATAATTACAGCTGAGGAGAAATTATGTTGAATTTATGTGGAGCTATGTTGATCAAAATTCTTATGTGAGAATAAGGCCTGGTCCAGACACTGAGGAAGATGTTAATCTGCATTGGCAGCAAGTATAATATGTGTTGGATACTTTGTCCTTGAGGACATTTACAACCAGCATTCATAGAAGAAATGGTAACCCTCGTGTTAATATTCACTTATTGATATATTGCTTACATGGTTAGAGTGCTCAGTCTCTATTTTTGCCAGTAGGTTGCTGATGTTAATAACCCCATGGCTGAAAATACTACATGAGACAAAATAAATAAAGTACTAATACTAAAACATATTTAAAATAATGAATCTGCAGTCGAGGCAAGTCAATATGTCATTTCAGACTTGCTAAAATTGCCTGAGCAGTGATGCTGTCATCATTCTAGTTATTCTGGTCATTCTTAATATACACTGTTTGTTGCAGGCCTCTAGATGTAGCTCGGTGTCTGCTTCTAACACTGAGCCACCTCCCAACAAATAATGAAAGACAGTCTCTCATAGAGTGTCCGCTATCTGAAATGTGGTCTTGACATGTCCACTGTTAATTAAGCTGATATAAAAATGGCTATACTGTATTATCTGTTACATTTGGAAAGGGAGTCACTGAAATGATTAAAGAAATATCTGATTTCTGATGCACCAATATATCAGCTGGGCATTGGTGTCGGCTATCATCAGCCTTGTTGACCGCCATCAGCATATCGACAAATAATTATTTATCCGTTGTGTTACATTACAGGTTGATTCATAAATTTGTTTGGTTGAATTTGAATTTGTCACATCTTCAAAGATAGTGTGGTGAAGGGGTGGATTTTTTTTTTCTCCTGGCCCAAAACAGGGAATAAATAACAACAGAAACAAACTAAACGCATTGGTCAAATTGTTATTTTAAACATTGATGTCGGTATCAGCCAAGAAGTGCCAGGATTGCATCCCTACGGTAAATATTGTGATATACTGTACTATATAGATGAAACATTAAATATAAGTTCTAAATGTATATTTGTGCCTAATCCAGCAAATTATATACCTGGGAATACAAGTTTTCACATTTTTCCAAATGCTGTAAACCCACTGTCTTCATAAAGCGATTGTGGTCATTGATGTGCAACCTTTCCGAATACAGACAAAAATAATTTAAAAAAATTGGCTACTTAGGAAGACAGAGTGAAGCAAAATCTATCCAGCTGCCATAAGAAGGTCTACAATGTTCAACTATTTAACTCCGCTTGTCGTCCGTTACCTCTCTTCTTCTTCTTCTACATCTAGCTGTAATCACCGCGACATATCTGGGTAGTGAACCTGCCTTTCTTTACCCACAAGTTGATCTGCAGCCAAGTGTGTCATTAGAAATCAATATTTGTTGGTCAAACACTGAGCACTTAAATGTGTCCATGGCAAACTCTTATCCCGTTGTAAATGTGAGGCAAGATCAGGCCGGATGTTGATATTCACAAATGTAAAAGCAATGCCTTTTCCATCTTATTTATTTCATACAGTGATTGCACACATTCCCGAACAAAGAATTAAATCTCTAAATTGGAGCCTTTCAAGTTTTTAATTTTGCAAAATTGAAGCTGAAATCCCCAAATTCCAACAAATCAACAACATCCTCTATACTATCATGTTATGTGGCATTCTTGCATAATTTTTCTCTCCAGCTACAGTGATATGTTTAAAAATACTCAGCTCTAACTGAAAAGAAAAGAAGGCCTCTAAGTGGATTTTATGCAATGTCACAGAGAAGGAGTCAGAATCATAAAAGCAATCACAAAAAGCATATGCATTTATTATTTATTTTCCAGTTAACTGTGAAGTCGTCATGTTAATGCTGTAGTTTAAGGAAGAAGAGCACAGTTTGTAACGGCAATCACAGATAATGGTCCGAACAACTGGTGAATACTTGGACTGTAATACATTTTATAATTTGAGAGAAAATTGAATCACAATTCAGATGCATCACAAGTGAAATGCTGTCACGGACTGTCGTGTTGAAGTTGAATGGTTACTTTTGTACAGCACACATTAGAGGTGTACTACAGTCTAGTTAACACAATACTGCATGACCTTAACTGTAGCTACGATTTAGTATTGTAGATAATGGCCAGATGGAAGAAATGTTTGTTACATCCCATTTCATCTCGGCTTCTTAAACAAACCCATTTGCAAACTCAATTCAGAGTCATGTCAGGGTAAATTACATAAGCCCTCAGAGGGCTCACTGAAATGCTCGTTCTTTGTTAAAGTCGCATGTCTGATACACTGAGGTTAATCTCCGGTGGAATTGTCTCTTCAGGTCCCCTATGAGACTCTGAACAAACGTTTCAGAGCGGCTCAGAAAAACATCGACCGGGAGACGAGTCACGTAACGATGGTGGTTGCAGAGCTGGAGAAGACGCTGAGCAGCTTCCCAGTGGTGGACTCTGTGGTGTCACTGCTGGACGGCGTGGTGGAGAAACTCAGTGCCCTGAAGAGGAAGGTAAGGAGTATAGACTATAGATCAGTGGTTCACAAAGTTTTTTCTTTACATAACAAACCATCACGACCAAATTCACAAAGGTCTGGTCTGTAAATCATTAGCAGAGCATATTTGTGCAGAAAAGTTCCTGACCATCTTCACTGCCATTTATGCATCACCTTATATTATTATCTATAATGTAAACCAGCCTTTTTGAAGAGATACATCGAATACATCACAACTTTGTCTTATGTATTGTTATTGAAAACATATACACATGCCAAATACTTTAGAAATGTGTCCAAATAAATGCATTTATGCAGAGTTAACAGGCTGTCATCATTAACATAAATAAAATGTACGCTAGCCAATCACAATTACCAATAGGAATATTTAGTACTACCAAAAAAACAGGCTTCTTGTTGAAAGTTTTTTGAAATGCTAACTTATTTGGTGACCCAAATAAAATCTCTTGTGACCCACCTGTGGGCCACAGCCTAGTCTAAGGAAATAGATGATGTAGGTAGGTGTATTAACTTTCAAGAAGTGTTTGCATATTATATTTGGGTTCCAGCCTGTGTGTGTTTTACAAGGATCTGCTTTTAGATTTTGAAATGGCTGAGTCCACACCAGTGCAGATGAATTTGAATTTGTTTCCATCATCCTTTAAAACATAACTGATACTAAAATGCAAAACAAAACAGGAAAAGAAGAAAATAGAGCTTCACCACCATCTTCTGTTAAGCATTGTGTCTGCACTGATAGGATAAATTGCGAGGCACACACCACCAGTAGCACAGTTCCCATTCAGTGCTCCAGTTTGACTCGTCACACAAAAGAGCTGTTGAGATTGTCACATCCTTTCATTTCTATTTTCAGAAAGATGCTAGAGTATAAAATAATGATCACAGAGATAATGAGAGGCAACAGAAATGCCAGGTTTGTGAAAGGATTAGTTGAGTCTATGTTTTCAAGGTCTTTTTTAAATCAAGAGACTTTTTTAATTCTATAGTTGTTGACGAATAAAAGCAAAGCAATAAAAGGAGCAATTTTTAAATACTAGTGTGCACAAGGCCCAAGGAAACAGTACAGCACGTTGCAGAAAACCGTTGTCTCACCTTTTCTTCAGCAGTGCAAAATGCTACATGCATGCTGATATTTGCCAGGGTGCCTGTATACACCACCAGATCTACAAACAAGATCTGACTTCAGCTAGAGCCAGCTTTTAAAAGCCACATTACTCACCTCTGTGGACAAAATCGCCTTACTGTGGCTGTGTTTTCTTCAATGGTAAAACTGTGGCCTTGGTGGACTGGTTTGGAATGCTGCCTGGCTGGATCTTGAATCATCTAGAGGCTAAAAGACCAGAAAACAAAGGGATTCAAACACACTTGATAAGAACTAGAAGTTGGACATTCTGTTGTGATGGTTTTTTTTTTTGTTTGTTTGTTTGTTTTTTCATTTGTTTGTTTTTTTGGCACTAGAGTAACTCACAACAACTCTTCTTTACTGTGGTGTGAGTTTTACATCATTTATCAACTGAGATGAAACAATGTACAATAGAGTCTTAGCTTAGTGCCTCTTTAACACACTACAACCTCTATGTTCATGCATCCTCTAAGGTTTTAATCAAATAGTGAGATTTAATCCCAGTCTATCAATAACATATTGCAAGAGGAAGTAACATGATATATTCCTGTAGTGAGATTTGTGTCCCACTCCTTACTTTAAGCATTGCTTGTAGCAATAGTAACACACTTTTGAAATGTGTGTGTGTGTGTGTGTGTGTGTGATCCCTCTGTTAAATGTCATGACACCTTAACTCTTTGATACAGAGAACAGAAGAATATTTAGTCAAGAAATCTGCCAGTCTTTGCAATATAAAGCAGGTGTATTATTTCTGCTTATGAAACACATTCTCATTAAAAGTAGTGTTTTAGTTATTTTCTTATTTTTTTTTCCTGTGTGTGTCCCAAAGGCTGCCGAGTCGATCCAAGCAGAGGATGAGAGCGCCAAGCTGTGCAAGCGGCGCATCGAGCATTTGAAGGAGCACAGCAGCGACCAGCCGGCCTCGGTGAACCTGTGGAAGAAGAAACGCATGGACCGCATGATGGTGGAGCATCTGCTGCGCTGCGGCTACTACAACACTGCCGTTAAACTGGCCAGACAGAGCGGTATAGAGGTAATTACCTGCGTTTGAAGCATCCGTGTTGGCTCAAGGTGGTTCAAAGGACTTGGGAGTTGTTTGAGTTCATGCAAACGAATGCAAAGAAACTCACACTGTGCACACATTAGCTTGTATGTGAAGACATGGTCGACAGAACCCAGTGACGCGGTGAAAAACCCTTTATCAGACACAAATCATCATTTTTACCATCTGTGTTTGTTTTTGTAATTTATTTTGTCTTTCGTCCATTACTGTACCATACCACAGAAGTTTGTTGTTGTACAAGCTTGTTTTAACTTACATATATGTCTGTCTCAACATTGGTGAATGCATTTGGCATGCCTTTAACGGAATGGCTTTTCTGCGTTTCTACATCCACTCTGTTTGTTTAGGATCTGGTGAACATTGAGATGTTTCTCACAGCTAAGGAGGTGGAAGAGTCCCTGGAAAGGCAGGAGACAGCCACTTGCCTAGCCTGGTGCCATGACAATAAGTCTCGTCTTCGCAAGATGAAGGTATTTAATTCAGTCCCCTTTATTTTTTTTAATCTAAAAAAACAAGAACACTTGTAGTATTACTGCTGATTTAATCGCGCATGTCAAGACACCAAAAGAGGGTACATGGATAAATGCCTGCTGGTTTTGTATGTCCCAATTTTCTGCAACAGGAATCTGCAATTTAACACTGTTAATGCTCTGAAACAGACATGTCAAGATGTAATTACTCTTTCAGGGCGTTTTGCTCTGCTGGCAGCGGCAGCGAGTTAACGTCTTAATCCTTAGATTAACCTACTAAACCAGAAAGCGCTCAGTAGACCCCTGTTAAGGCACGTTTGTTTCACATTCAACCTTTCCCTGGGTATAAAACGGAATATTTATCATGAGAGGCAAATATTGGCCTGATAGTAATACGAGCGCGTTTCTTCCGTCGAGAGCATTTGTGAAATTTTGAAAATGTAGAATAGAGGGTTTGATTTTGTCATAATGCACATTAGGAAATAATCTTCAACTGTTTTTATTTTTAGTTGAAAATTGTACTTCCTTCAAATGCTACCAGCCACCGTGATAAGAGTTTTTGTTTTCTACCATTTCCAAAATGTATTCCAGGGTTTTTCCTAGGTTTGTTGCTGGCTTGGGTGCTTTTATGGCTTTGTTGTTGTCATTTGACTGAAAAGTATACATTTTTTTGTATAATTTTGGACCAGTATTACTACACTCTTTAGAAAATAGCTCAAAGAAACGTGAAACAAATCTGCTCATGGATGGAGTCACAAAGTTTAACCAATAATATGTAACTGGTTTTGTTCGGGCTGTCTATTCAGGCTAATATGCTATCTTTGCTATCTTTTCTTTCCAGAGAGGAAGAGATGTCTCAGATGCGTTTTTTTGTGTCTTGAGCTTAGGTACTATAATGTAGGGAAAACCCTGTATTCATTACAAGATGACTTTAAAATCCATCAGCACTGCAGCAGTTGTATAAAGGAGATCAGTTTCTTGTCTGCTCTGTCCCGGGTCAGTGAAGGACAAAATAGGAACATTGTGTATTTTTTTTCTTCTTTTTTTTTTTTCCTACACGTCAGTCGATTATAGTGGATGACATCCTCTGTTTCTCTTTCCAGAGTTGTCTTGAGTTCAGTCTGAGAATCCAGGAGTTCATTGAGCTCATCAGACAAAACAAACGCATGGATGCAGTCAGGTACAACCACAACATACAGTACAGTAACACGGACATTACAGACTAACCATTTAAACCTTCAACCTTTCTTTCACCGTATTTCCACATTTGCAACAAATCGCCCACTGCTCTTAACGTTCATATATCTCTGTGTGTGTATTAGACATGCAAGAAAACACTTCAGCCAAGCAGAAGGTGGGCAGCTGGATGAGGTTCGGCAGGTGATGGGAATGCTGGCCTTCCCATCGGATACACACATCTCTCCATACAAGGTAACACACCTGTACATGTACAGTGTTTTCATATCGTCAGACCCCTTTTATACATAAGCAGTAATAAACTATATGTGGGTTTATTTTTCATATTTCACATGTGGCAATGCTCTTACCCCACTTATGTTCTTCTCAATAGATACACACCTGTATTTAAATGCAGCATATATTCTATAGTCTACAATCTGCGCTTAGCTTGCAGTACAACATAATAATGTAAATTGTAGATGGATCATAGAAATAGCTACTTAAACCTTTTAAAATGTAATCCAAATACACAGAGGAATAATGTTAAAAGTGAAGGGCTTGATAGAGAAGTGCAGAGAAAGTGCTACAGCAACGGCTTAGCCACTAGATGGCGACTTTTGCCTCTTAAATTCCATTCCCTGTGTACCTGCTTTTTCGGGGAGGGCGTCATCTCTTTCACATGATATTAAACCATAGTGAGTTAGAATTCACTCACATGACATCACTGTGTATCCAGAGTCATAAAATATGAGTCACAGTGTCTTTGGCCTCCCGAGGGATGCAGCTAAATAAGAAGGATTGAACTCCAGCTGTGACCTTAATTAGAAAATGCAAGTACTTTACACTTGATAGGTGCCTTTGTGGAGATAGAAACACCCATACTTACACCTGCAGCTGTGTTTGGAAAACACAGAGCTGTTAATCACAGCTTGGTAAAAACAAACATGTGATTGGATGGCAAATTAATGTGCACAGCAGCAGATGCACTAGTGTAGTTACACTTACCACAAAGCACAGCAGTGAAAACTAGCCTTGTTTCCGGATTCCTCCATAATCATTAGTACCCTCGTGGTGGTGTTTCCATTTCAGTTAAATGTGGACAAACCTCTTCAGGGCAACACACTGTCTGCTTGTTAAAAGCCTTCCTCGGGACTGGCATGTCCTGCCTACTGTGCCTTGACTGTGTTTTTATGGCCTTTCTTCTGTGTTGCCTCCATTTGGGGTTTCAAACTGAGGTGGTTTAACTTCTCTAATCAGTGTTGTCAAACCTCAAGGTATAAACATAGTTTGTGTAGGAGTAAAGAGTACATTATCGAGAATGTGTATGACTATATTTGTGTCTTACTGTTGAGTTTGTACTTTACTCTTTGAATGATTCTCTATAATTCAAAATAGAAATGACCAGTCTGTGCTGAAATAGATGCTGATGTAAAAGTCACGTCTTTTCTTTTATTCTCTCCCCGTTCCATCAGGATCTTTTGGATCCAGCTCGCTGGAAGATGCTGATCCAGCAGTTCCGTTATGACAACTACAGACTGCACCAGCTGGGAAACAACTCTGTGTTCACTATCACTCTACAGGCTGGACTGTCTGCCATTAAGACACCGTATCCTGCCAAGAATCTCTTTTCAATAGTCCTTGTAATGTTATCTCTTCGGTTTCACGCCGCCTTTGATTTAATCAACATGGTGAAAACTTGCATGAAGTTTACAGAGAAAACAATGAGGGACAGTCATTTTAGCTTGTTTGTTTACCATGCGGCTGCAAAGTCAAATGTATTGAATGGGATTTTTGCATGTTCTACAATCTTAACTCCTCCGTTTTACTGTCTTTTAAAGTTCAATTGTGACATAATAGTTAAAAACAATGAAAGTGACTAGGATTATTGGGGATATGACAATGGAAAACGTTGCACAGGGTCTCACTTGTTACAGCAATATTTTGCATCGTTTGGATGATGCTTGGCATTCTTTGATATGGCACGTATGCAGGCAGTGTCTTGTTTTGTACTTTATATTTTTGTATTGTAGACCTTATTTTGCTGCTATACTTTAAACTTGAAATTGTTAAATGTTTACATCTTGTATTTTGTATACCGATTTTTATGTTAGGCCTGCGTACATTTTGGCTTGCTGCTACGATTCAAAAAAATCTACTGTTGAGTGTTATATGTTTGGTTTTGATATTTGTTTTAAGATTTTTCGTCCTTAACTTGATGCCACAGTCAGTGCTACAAGGAGGATGGTACCTCTAAGAACCCAGACTGCCCTGTGTGCAGTAAATCTTTAAACAAGTTGGCTCAACCTCTACCCATGGCTCACTGCGCCAACTCCAGACTAGTCTGTAAGATCTCTGGAGAAGTGATGAATGAAAACAACCCTCCGATGATGCTGCCTAATGGATATGTCTACGGCTACAATGTGAGTACACCTCAGACTGAACTACAGCCGAAATACCGTTGTCTCTGTTTATATCGTTAAAGCTGGACACACACTTAAAGACTGATGTGGATGTGACGACTGTTCCAGCCAGGCTCAGTCTGTGTTTACAGTGAGCAGGTAAAGTCATGACGAGTGTGTTGTGTAAAGACGCTGGCCTTAAGTCTTCAGAACAAATTATTGCCAGTTGTGCTCACAAGTTTTAAACATGTTTTAATATTTGATGTCACTGCCACCAGAGAGATGATAAACACACGGAAGACAAATGGCAAGCTAAAGAACTTGTGGCGTAAAAGTAGACTTGCATAGCCAGACCTATTTCCACTCTGGGTTATCTCTGTCCCAGTGCTGGAGACAGGTCTGGCACCATCCACTGCCGTTCTGGAAAAGGAGTCAAAGTTCTCTGGGTTGTTTGGCCAGTTCTTTAAATGAATCACGCTGGTCTTGGCTGGCGCAGGATGTCGAGGCAGTGCCCTTGCAAAATAGTGTTGGGAAAGAAGTTGTTTTGGTGGAACACGTGCGCATGAGGAAGCACGTTGTGGTATTAGAATGACTAATCTAAACTCTTACTAGTCTGTTTTGTGAATCAAAACAAAAAGAGATGGCAGGCTGTCAGCTGTCTGACTGCAGAATGCCCGGTAGTCACTGAGCGTGTTTTGTGGTCGGTAGGCCTGTCGCAATTTTTGCATAATCACAATCGCATTTATTAGAGCTAGCTTCAGTTATTTTGCATGATGTTTTATGATAATTGTCTCCATTCAGTTGTATAAAAACAGCTGGATGAAACAAATAGAAATGTCATACATCAATATTATTTCCACAACATTTCCCACAGTTTGAAATTTGACTCTCACTCTTTTTAATGGCATCAACTCTCTACACCCTTTCAGTAATTTCACTAATAGGTTCGGGATATTTATGAAGTCAAATCTGCCCAGTGCAATTTTTGTTTACAAAACCTAAAAGACAAAAACAAATTGACTTTCTGTTTATATTTTCCAGTGTTCATTGTGTTCCATGTTTGTGTCAGGCTTAAAATCACAATTAAATCGTTAATTGCAATTAATTGTAAGACAACTAAAATTAGCGGACTGACTTTGTGTTGAATTGCGATGCGTCCCATGTTGCAGTGCTTGAGCTCGTCGGTAAGTGTGTGCCCAGCTTAAATATATGGAAATGACAAAACCTGCGGGCGTGAAGAGTGTGTGATTTTTTTTTTATTTTTAATTTTTTTTCTCCCCTCCTCTCCTCTTTATCTCCTCTAGTCCCTTCTGTCTATTCGCCAAGATGACAAAGTGGTGTGCCCCAGAACCAAAGAAGTCTTCAACTTCTCTCAGGCTGAGAAGGTCTACATCATGTGATCACACAGATGTGCAGTCTGAGTGATGATCACGTACGGCCCTTCGTCCATCACCTGTGACATGGCCTACTCAGAGAGCCACCTGTGGAGCTGTGATCCAGTGCCCCCCACACACACACACACAGACACACCGATGACCCCCTCCTCTCCAATTCATGATTGTCTCAAATTCGCCAATTCCACACACACACACAGACACACACAGACACACACACCCATTCCCACCCCCGACCCATTTTATCACACAGAAACTGGGCTCTTCTCCCTTCAGACTCTTAGATGTGGCTAGAAAACAGTTTGTTTGATCTATTCAAGCACATGGACTATCAACATTGTCATTATATTACAGGCCTTCACTCTGACCATTAGAGACTAGAGAAAAGGACTGAGGGTGGAAAAACTGCTAGGTAGATGTTTGATTTTACGACAACAAATAAAAACTTGTTGAGGTTACTTTGATGTTTTTTCTTTCACTAGTGGTGTTCTTTTGTAACTTTAATAACACGTGGCAGGACTTTAACTCCGTATCACTATATTTACAGATTAACACATGAAACGTCTCAAAACATGACTGATCACGTGGCAGCATCGTATTCTGTGACGCATGCTGTGCTGTGTTTGTGGTGGATTTCCAGGGAGATGATGATGATGATGATAATGATGATGACTGTCTCCACTGAACTGCCTCCTTTTTGCATTTCATTCCCCCTCTCGACTGTGAAACTGGAACCTAGTTTGGGCTCCTTTTCAAATGTAAATAGTAGATAGGGATTGATAATCCTTGTGTAAATTTGGGGGGTTTTGGGACAGGTGACAACAACAATCATTTACCTTCTAAGAAGATTGCTGTGTGAACAAAAGAACAAGTCTTGTTTGTTGTAAACCTGATATAACCCACTGTCCCCAAGTTTAGTGTAAACCTAGTGCTTCTTATGAATTTAGTTAAATGAATTATGGTAATACCATAATGAAATTCACGCAATATCCAAACAGGGAGAACATTTTTGTTTTTTAATGAACATTGTCTTCCTTTGACGTGTGCAAGGTTTGGTGTTCTTGGTTCTCTTAAGCCAACTTCTCTTCTTTATTTCAGCTAAAACAATGACTTCATACTGGTGAAATTTGGATTTTCTTGTTGTTTTTAAAAATGGAGGTCTATAGATTTTAAGTTAAGCTGTTTATTGCCCTTTTTTTTTTTTTTTTTTTAATTAAATTTCACAACTCTATTTTTCCAGCTGTGGAAGAAGAAGGACTATGGAGATGCTCTTCAATCTTAAAATTGACTCATAGTTCTGCAGGGTTTATGTAGCATTAAAATACACCAACCTATTGAGTATCTCGCATGGTTTCATGCACCATGTCTGCCTTTTTTGTGCCACGTGCATTAAGAGGCAAATCTCAACCAGGCTGCTGATTTTAAATATCCTGCCTTGTCTTAGGAACTCGGAAGGAAAACCCGCCTTGGGTCATCTAAAAACGTGACTCATCCTCATCTTTTATTTCATTTTAGAAAAATATTGTTGGCGATAAATGGGCTCGAAATACGATCAGACCAAAGGAATACGAATATGGATTAATAGGGAAAGAAAGTTGACTTCACTGAAAACGAATGCACAAACAACCCCTGAAGTTGTGAAAATAACAACCTTCCGGCACCCAAATGAAGCAATCCACACCTGCTTCTTTATGTTGAACATGTTCAGTCTTGTGCTCAGTCATTTCTTCCATCTATTGTTTATTGGCAAACCAAAAGTTGCCTCATTTGTGTCCATTAATGATTTTGGAACTGTAACTGTAAAGACACAGACTGTCCTGTGTGTTTGTGTTGGTAGATTAGATCAAGGGATTGTTTCATGAGCAATATGTCTCATAAAGATTTCAATGAAATTGGATTTCAGTGTTTCTTTATTTGCAATGCCCTCTCTGCTCCTTTTTACAATTACCATCACCAAAAGCTCCCGCGGGCGTGTAAGGAGGTTGATGGAAAACGGTTCACAGCGGTTCTGTTGACATGGAAATGAAACCGAGTGTCGCGTCTTGCACCTGAGACTACCACTCGGAGAAGATCAGCACTGTGGTGGTCTTTGTGGGGTCTGCTCGTGAAAGGCGTCCAAACAGATGCTAATATGGTGTTGATCACTCGCCTGTGGAGTCGCAAGAACTTTTAAATGATAAAAGAACTGCAACTACACAGATTTGACAAGATTTTTTCAGTATGACTGATCTTTTCTCTTTCCAAAAGCCTTAATCTGTAAAATTAAACCTTGATTGTGTTTCTTTACACACAACAAAGTAATCACCAAAGCTTTGGTGTGTGCTTTGATATAAAAGTGGTCGATAAGATAACTTTGTTGTGGATTAATCTGTTAATTTTTTTTTTTTTTGATTACGTAATCAATTATTATATCTATAAAATGTTAGACAGTAGTGAGCACTGCTGGTAACATCTTCCGGTTGCTTGTTTTGTTTCGTCAACACTCCATAAACTTCAGATGTATTCAAATTACAATAAAAACCTAGAAGGGGAAAATCTTACGTTTCACTTGCCTGATCTGAAGAATGCTCAACACTTTTTGGTGAATTAATTCTGAAGGTCCTGACAGTCTACAGTCATTCCCAGATTTTATTTTTAACAAGAAAAAAGTGGGAAGAGGTGTCATGAAAGCAATTTTAGACCAGTACTCGCTTGTAGACTTACTTTCAGAAACATAACATGCATAATGTATTTAATTTGAAACTAGTGAACTGGCTAGAGTCCATTTGGCAAAACTTCTAAAAGGAGAGATGCTTCATTGCACTGTTGAGGAGGTTATAATATAAACAGGATTATACCAATTTGACCCCATTTAGAGTCATTTTATTACATCATCAATCTTCCTCCTATGACAAAAGGATGTTTATGTTAAATATGGTAACCTGTCATAACTCAAATACAACTATAGCGGGACGATATGGTCAAAATGTTTGTATCACAAAAGAGAAAATACATGTTATGATTATATAACCATAGCCGCTGATCTCCGAAGGAAAATTATCATGATGTATAAAAAAAAAAACCTAATGATTTTGCATTACATTTGTTACTGTAAGAGTGTTTGGTGGGTTTATTTTTTTAACGGAGAAGAGACGAAGCTTAGCGAGGCGGAAGAGGCGGTGCTGGTTTTAATATATTCAGTCGTCACAGCCCGTTCAGTATAAATACAGCTGCGTTCATCCGCCTCCACCATCTTGAGACTAACGCTTTGTTTCAGTCGCTGAATCATTTTCAACGCTCCCTTTTCCAAGATGAGTGACCAGCTTTGTAAACTTTTCGTCGGTGGGCTGAATGTGGACACGGACGACGAAGGCCTGCGCAAGCACTTCGAGCAGTACGGTACGCTCACTGACTGCGTGGTGGTGGTGAACAAGCAGCTGCAGCGGTCCCGTTGTTTCGGCTTTGTAACCTACTCCAGTCCGGAGGAGGCCGACGCAGCAATGGCGGCTAGGCCTCACACCGTCGACGGCAACACGGTCGAGGTGAAGCGGGCTGTGGCCAGAGAGGACGCCAACAAGCCAGAGGCCCTCGCAAAAGTTAAGAAAATCTTTGTCGGTGGCCTGAAGGACGACATCGAGGAGGAGCATCTGACCAGTTATTTCAGCCAGTACGGTCAGATCGAGAAGGCCGAAGTCATCTCGGAGAAGGAGACCGGCAAGAAGAGGGGGTTCGGCTTTGTGTATTTCACTGACCACGACGCGGCCGACAAGGCGGTTGTGGTGAAGTTCCACACCGTCAACGGACACAAAGTCGAGGTGAAGAAGGCCCTGACGAAGCAGGAGATGCAGGCAGCCAACAGAAACGCCATGGCGCCGAGAGGCAGACCTGGCAGAGGCATGAGGGGAAATCAAAATGGCTACGGCAGCAGAGACTACAGCGGAAACTACAACTACGGAAATGGCGGAGGCTACAACTGTGGCGGCTATGGAGGGTACGGAGGACCATATGGGGGTGGCTACGGAGACCAGGGAAGTGGTTATGGCGGTGGAAACGGCTACAACGAGTTCGGCAGCGGCTATGGCCAGCATTCCTCTGGTTATGGCCCCATGAAAGGGCCATCCTTCAGCGGTCCCAGGAGCTCCGCTCCCTACAACAGAGGAGGTGGTGGAGGCTACCCGAGGGGGGGCTACGGCGGTGGCTATTAAGTGAGAGACAATGGAAAATCGACCACCCCACCCCCTACCATATGTTACCTCCAGTCAGGATTTGGACGTCAAAACTCAAATTCAGTAACGGGGCTTCTGCCGTGAAATCTACCCATGGCAGAAATGGACACTGAGACCCCTAATCATAATGAAGACCTCAAAACCAAACAGGTAGGAAGGTCACTTCCCAGAAAAACCTGATATAAACGAGCAGCCGTTGTTGCCGTTCAACTAGGACACATTCAAGTAAAGAATAAAACTTACAGTGATCCCTTTTTATTATGTACTCACGCTGACTGCGTGTAGGTGTCGTTTATAGTTAATTATTTTTTTATTTGCGGTCACCAGTTGTTTTTGAAATTTCGATGTAGGATTGTTTTGCTGGCAAGTTCTTCATTATTTTTAATATTTGCATTTTAAGCAAGTAGATTAGATTTTGTTTTCTGGAGTAAATTTTAGTGTGGTTTCAATGTATGAGGATGAGTTAAGCATGTGTTGTGGATTTCATTATCATACTGATAACAGCAACTTGTATAATTACTTTACTTTCATTTGGTGAAGAAGGCGGGAGCGTGATACTGCAGGATCCAGTTTCCTTGTTTCCTTCCCCACTTACTGTGTTCCTTACTCAAACTCTCCTCACGCATAGTAATAGTTTCAGTCAAAAATATTGTTCATTTTCCATTTACCTGTAGCAATATCCAATGTATATTGTATACTTTATGTCTGCAGAACAAAACTTACTGTTAAAATCCTTTGGTATGCATATGTATGTTCATTTTAAATAAAACGTTATACCACTTAGCTTAGTTATTTTACTTATTTAACCAGGCTTCCTTAAGTTGTTCCACAGGTTGTATAAGTGACTTCATCTTGTTGATCTTTAGTTACATGGCATCTTTTCCCACTTACATTCAGGTGGGTGAAAATGGTGAAACAGTTGTAGTTTACCCACAGCCAATGCATGTAGGCTTTGTAGGGTTTTACTTTTGCTTTTTAAAATAATGTGGTTTAAACATTGCTAATGATTTTATATTTTTCTTTTTACATATTTAATACATATCTTTATGTGGACTTGAGGGCTCTGATATTTATCTTTGATTATTCCTACATTTAGGTGTTCTTACTCGTATTCCTGTATGCTATCCCAGCCAAAATAGCCGTAGCAGTTTGTTTGTAGGCTACATCAGGACCCTGTTGATTACCTGGGGTCGATTGTGATAGGAGTCTGAAATATCTCTTTAGGATATCCACATCCAGCAAACTAGGTATGTAAATCAACCTGTCTTCACTCTGTGTTGGTCAACCATGTATGGATTATCTTTGAGATGGTGCACGAGTGTGCCATTATTTTATTTTAAAACGTAAACTGACAATTTAATCACAGCTTTAAATGCGTCCTATATAGCTAATCTTAAAATAGAAACAAAGAGGGGTGGGGGTTTATTTTATTTGGACTTTAATGAACTGGGGTGGGCGGAAGGGGACCCTAAACAAATTCCACCATTAAATGAGATAATGGAACAAGTATATTGGTGTTTCCTCCTGAAAACCTCCATCTGCCCAGTTTCTCACTCTGTTTCTCTCCATCTCCTCCAGGTTGCTACGGTAACCTGGACACGAGGACATCACCCTGTCAATGATGGGGTGTGTGTCTCCACGCTGACGGGGGAACCGGAGAGTGGTTGTGCCTTCTCCCCCTCAGGTGAAGTCAGTTTTCACAAAGGATTCTACAGTGTGGCCAAAATGCATCTTGTTTTTAATCTGATCTTTTTTTGGGGGGGGGGTTTGGAGAAACTTTGATAACATGGTGCCCTGGTGCTATCGGCTTTTCCCAAAGAAGAGCAGTGATTATTAAAAAAAAAAAAAAGTGGATCTTAAACATTTTTGTTTTTAACAGTGACCACATATTTTTACCCTGGAGCAGTATTTTATTTATTGGTTCAGTTAACCCACACTGGATTAAAAGTTTTTAACCTGAGGATATCAGTGGTCCTTTATTTAAATTTTTTTTTTTTAAAATGTATTGGTCTTAAACATGCTGATAAACTGGGAGAAGTCGTTGGCACTTTGGGCACGGTGTTTTTAAATGTATTAAACATTTCTGATTATAATCTTTGTCTTCTATTATTGAGTACAAAAAAATAATGAATTAGGTGAAAATTGAAATAATTTACCAGTGCATTGAGACTTTACAGCACGTGTTCTGATAAGCATTTTTCTCCAGATGAGTAATGAGGGAAACAAACGGTTATACAGGTCTCCAGGATGACTAACTTATGTAGACAGAAAACTATAAATGACGCCCTCTTCAAAGGAATCATTTTATACACCGATGTTCAGCTCGTGACATAGATTGTGCATCGTGTACTGCTCATTACTGAAGTAAAAATGTTAAATGTCCTTTTTATATTAAGAAATAAATTTGCACACCTGAATATGTGCGTTGGAGAATGGTTGTACTTGAAAACGCTGAGGAAAAAGCTCCCACATTGTCACTACTTATTTTATTACGTTCCAGTTTGACCTTCATTAGGTCTGTGTGCAGCAGAAAACACATCATATACATGCATGAAACCATACAATCACTATTTTCCAAATTGGGTGTGGTTTTCTACAATATCACCCCCCCAGTTAAAGGGAAAACAACCCTAATTTGGACATGTGATTTTATTGTATGGGGGAGGACATTGTGAATGTCTCCTCTGGATGATGGGATGATGTAAGAAGTGTGTTTGACGCTGCTTTCATACTGCAATACATTTTCAAGAAAAGGAGAGACAGTGCAGGAGCTTTTTCCACCTTTTCAAGTTGGGGGGGGGG
>JAPQRN010000002.1:5906147-5928249 GCA_037367275.1 Coranthus polyacanthus
TAGACATGACCGATGACGAACAGTAAAAACTGAGATTTTCGATTTTTAAAATTTCCCTCCAAAAAAGACAGTCTAAAAAATACTTGGCCTCTGTTCAAGAAAGCAAACGGTAACTGCACAAAATAGGATGAAAAGAGGTCACCTCTTTTTTTTGCCCAGGTGTGTAGAGGTGTAATTTAAGAACCTGTGTGTGTGGGATGATTTCAGTATTGTACCACACAACCTCAGACAAAGAAGGTGACCAACACCAAAAGAAGAACAGTAACTGTTGTTGATGAGGTGTGTTGTATTGTATTCTGCTGATGACGCTGTGAGCGTCTTTGAACACCAAAAGAAGAGTGAAAATAGAGAAGTCAAATGACCGAAAGACTTAACTATAGCTAATTCGAGCGTCGTCTCTATTCAAACTGACAAAATGATGTGAATTGGCAACTGTAAGACGTGTCTTGCATTCACAAAAAAGCAAGAAATGGCTGTTTTAGATTAAATGTACCACAATTAACCTAACTTTGACCCAAAACCGCTGGGGGTCAAAGATTAACTTGTGCATTCGATATTTCTTAAATGGTGATGCTTGGGGAGGCGGTGTGTCACTAAGTTGTGATGTGTGGTTAAAACTGTGATGTTTGACGATGATGGCAGTGTCAACTTTACTTTTTCTTTTACCTTTTATAGGATAACGGTGCGTGATGTTTTCTGATCATGGAAAAGGAAACACCAGCTATGTTGGCCAAACTTTTTTTTATGTATCTACAATAAATTTATATATTTTCATATACCAAGAGACTTGTTTGTTACTTATTTCCCGTGGTTGTAGTTTGGTTGCATGTTTCTGTTGTTGTGCGGTTGTGATGTGTCATAAAGGGGTGGAAAAAGGTTGTCAATTGATACTGATTACGTCCACTTTTTCTGTAAGAACAAGGCTGTTTCATTCATCCAGGTTGAAGTTTTGGTTGAACCGAGGACATGGTTTCTGCCTCTTGAGTGAAATCAGTGGTTTTATAATGGATGTCATCTCTATTATCTATGACTCACCCTCAACTGCAAGGTTACGTTGTCTAGACGTGTATTGGATTGGAGTAATTTGGGTCAAAAATCTGTGTTTGCTGTAGGTTAACCCAAACGGATACTGTGGGCTTCCCAGTGATGAAGATCTGTCAAGGCCAAAAACAAAATCAGTGAGAGAAATGTACTTGGCTTTGCTAAAAAAAAAAAAAAAAAAAAAAACAACCAAGGAAAAAGCTTGTACTCGCTCACAACATGGCTGTGTTGCAACATGTGTTGGCAAGGACAGTGAAGTCTTTCCGCAGCCTGGGGGAAGCGAGCTTCGATCACGTTCATGTACTGGGGAAGGTCGGACTATAGATAACCCAAACATTTTAGATTTATGCCGTTTTTCGGAACTGGGCTACTACGATGTAGGTCATTTACAGTTTCATATGAGCAAAAGCAGCAGTGCAAAACATAAAACGTCATGGCCACAACAACAAAAAAAACCCGCGATTTAAAGATGCAGCTGTAGAGAAGCGCAAAAGAAAAACAGAAAAGGGCAAAAGCAACGTATTTCGGTCAACCCTGCATCACAGAAACCGAGTGGCGGTTGCTGTAGCTTGTTCGGTTTAATACCAGTGTAACCAGTTCTTCTTGTCTGGAGCGATTGATCTAAGGGAAATAACATCGGTTCAAAGCGCCATTATGTTAATACGACATTTTATTAAAATCACACGACCTCCGTGTGTTGGATAGATCTAGATTGAATTGACTTCACATTCTAAGTCTGCAGCTGAACGGCAGTTAATGTTGGCTACCGCCATAATGTCGAAAAATTAGGAACTGATCGGGTCACTGATAAAAGATTGATTCTTGTCCTATTTTATCTTGTCACATCATAACGTATGTGCTGTCGTCGTTGTTTACTGTTCTGTATTTCTAATGATTTTTGCCTTGTAAAATGCTTTGAACAGGGGCGATCACAAAGGCCAAAATCCACGCTTGTCTTTCTCCCCGGCGGGTGAACTTTAAGATTTCCCACATGCCTTGAAGGCAGCATGGACGTGAATCCTTTGTGAGCCAATGTGGGTGGTGATTTTTTCAAGATGGCCAATCACAGTGCGATACGTCTTACGAAGGCAAGTGAGTCAAACGGCCCGCCCTGACGTTGTTCATTGAAGAAGAAGAGAGACTTTCTGTGTGCACCGCTCTCAGAAGAAATTCAATCATGACGGCCAAATTTTGTAAGCTTTTTGTTGGCGGTCTTAACGTGGAGACCACAGACGATGGCCTCCGAAAGCATTTCGAGCAGTACGGTTCGCTCACGGACTGCGTTGTGGTCATGAACCAGCAGCTAGGCCGGTCTCGCTGTTTCGGCTTTATAACCTACACGACACCGGAGGAGGCCGACGCAGCAATGGCGGCTAAGCCACATGTCGTCGAAGGCAATAACGTGGAATTGAAAAGGGCCATTGCACGAGAGGATGCGAACAACCCAGATGTGCTGGCCAACGTGAAGAAAATCTTCGTCGGCGGTGTGAAAGACCACATCGAGCCGGACAACCTGACCGAGTACTTCACCCAGTTCGGCGTGGTGGAGAAGGCCGAGATCATCTCAGACAAACAGACCGGCAGGAAGAGGGGCTTCGGCTTTGTCTACTTCGAGGACACCGACTCCGCCACCAAAGCGGTGCTCAACAAATTCCACACCATCGAGGGGAACAAGGTGGAGGTGAAGAAAGCTCAGACCAAGCAGGAGATGTCCGCCAGCGGCCGAGGAGGAAGAGGTCGGGGAAGAGGGATGCAGAACTATGGCGGCGGAAGAGGGGGTGGCGGCTACGGAGGCGGCTACGGCGGTAATTACGGAGGCGGCTACGGCTATGGCGGGGGATACAACGGCGGTGGAGGCTACGGGGGATACGGCGGCTACGACGAGTACGACAACCAGATGGGGGGTGGATACAGTAATGGTGACTTTGGGGACGGCTATGGACAGCAGCACTCCAACTATGGTGCAGTGAAGGGGGGCAATTATTCCTATAGGAGCGGGGCTCCTTACAACAGAGGAGGCGGCGGCGGTGGCTACGGCAGGGGTGGTGGGTTTAGCGGAGGCTATTAGTGCCTCCATTTAGGGTTTGATATGTTATGGGGGAAATTCTGATTACACGGACTTGAATTACACACATTACACAATCCCAGGTGGGAACGAGGGGTCTTTTGGTTGCAGAGCCCATCACCCACACGGAATGAATGAGACTGTCCTCTGGATCCTGGCAGCCCCCACCGGGACCCCATCTGTCCTCCTATTCCACACATTATGGACTTTATTACTAAGAATTGTGTACCATTGAATTATACTTTGTTGTGTTTGGGGAAAGACTCGTTTTGAACCATTTGTAAATCCGTAAATCTGTGTCAGCCACTGCTTCTCGACTCAATTGAGTTTGTCTGTGTTGCAAACCAGTCTGATTTGTCTGTTAATTTTGCATCATGAACTCAGGGTTTTAAGTGAAGTTGGTGGCAGTGTCAGGCAGCATGGGACTCGATTGCTTGAGTTTCTTGATCTGAAACACTTTCGTGACAAAGTATTTTTTTTGGAGAAATGTCTCGTTAAATAAATGTAAATTTCTTTCCCACCTTTCCCGTCCCATTACAGGCTTTTGTTCAGATCCATGCGTTCAGTTCACACTATGTTTTGTTCTGCTTTTATTAAAGTTTTTAATGTTTTGAAAATTAACATCTGATCTTGCAGTCTTAATTCAACTCCGTTTGCATTTTATGTTGGCGTGCATTAGACCTCATATTACAACATTTCGGTTACTTGTATTTAAGTTTTGTAAAACCACTTGTAGTTCTTAAAACTACCACCAGGAGGGGGTATCGAATGCAGTCTTTTCCACTTCACCGGCCATTTTATTCAGACAACAGATGTGTTGTTTCCTTGATCGCGTTTACGTTCAATTATATTAACACTAATGTACCAAGTATGGGTTGAATGCTACGATGTAGTGGTTAAATTTTAAATTAAAAACTCATTACCAAGAAAACGTAGGTGATGAGTAACAGGTTTTGATGTAAATGCTTTTTGTAATTAAAGTATGAAACTAAAAATCTCAAGACTTTTGCACAGAGTGAGTCTGCAGAGGTTTTTTTTTTTGTTTGTTTCCTTACACTCCCAGCAATTTTGTCATCTTTTTAAAAAAGTATAGCAATTTCTGTAGAATGAGTTAACTTTAATCTGGCCTATACATATATTTATCATTTTAATGCTTGTGAAGAGTTTATAGACAACACTGATGCTTACACATTTAAGTATTGGTAAGAGCACCGGATTGTAAAACATGATTTAATGGATAAACCCTACACCACACCAAATCTGTGTTCCTGTTTTAATCCCTGTGTTTTAATTGAGCTTTTATTTAAGGAATATGTCTCAAATGATGTGGGGGTGATTTTTATGAGCAGTCTGACAATAATTATTATTGTTGTGGAAAACAGATGCACTGAGAGTTAAGAAAGGGAATAAAAGCATGTGCTCTCACTCTGACACTATTTCTGGGTACGAAACACTCTTCCTCTCTCGTGAGTGGGATCAGAAGAATCCTATTTTAAATTCATTCTGCTTGAACAATGAAAACCAAGTATTTATTGTTACGCATTATAAAAGAATGAAAAAAGTGTGCTCTTTTAGCTCTGATGTAGCTCTGTTTGTAGTCATTTAAATGGTTACACATCATGAGTAATGGCACATCAATACTGTAATGAAAATAAACTATTTATGTTAGAGTATTTCTTAGTTAGAATACCTCCAATGTGACCATCGGTCCATCCTTACTATATTTGCAGAATAAAAACATGAAATAAAACTCCCCAAAACTAGATTTTGTTACTCTACAAGAAGTGACTGCCAGACTGAAAGTGGTACAAGACCTGCTTTAGCAAGAAATAATGGTTATCTACCTGTGCTTCGCTCTGAATCAATATTTTAATCGGTTATGGCTAAAAAACAAGTTGTGGGCCTTCAGTCAGCTTCAGTATTCCTAAACACAGATATGTGTTGTATGTTTTGAATGTGCAGAAAGTTGTGAACGTGATCAGAAAGTTTCTGAAATATTTTTAATTGAAGTAATTTACATGCATGTTTGAAGAGGTTACTTCCCCAAACAAAAGACACAACAGAGGACAGAAGAGTAAATCACACCTGTATGTGTGGACAGTGATAAATGAGAAAAGCTGATTATTGATCATTATTATTATTGATTATTGTTGATTATTTTGAATTTCCACCTGGTGTCCGAACCTTGCGTTGTCCTTTACCTAAAGACATTCTGCCATGCACTGATATAGAAAAGGCACACATTGTTGCATAAAAAAACAAAGTGTTTATTGCTAAAAAAAAAAATCCTGGTGGTGGAATCCCAGACCCTGACTTAATGCCTGACTATTATGAAAGGCTAGTGTACATATATACATACATACATAAAGTGTACATTGTGTTTGTTTTACTGATGAGAGTGAAAAAAATAAGAGCCTGTCAACTCTGCCTTGATAAATGATGTCTCATTTATATAATGACTCTGTTACTAAGCATTTATAATGTGTATGTTTTCAATAACACATGCACAAAATAAAGTTGTGATTTATGAAATGTATTTGTCTTTGAAGTGGCTGGTTGAGAAAATTAGGATTTATGGGCAAAATCCCTCACGAATGAGAGATAATTTGTGAATGGGGTCGCGGTGCCTTGTCATTTTTAACAAATGGGTCCCTAGAAAAAAGTTTGGCCAGCGCTGGTCTAGAAACATGTCACTTCCACTTGAGACAAATGTTCCATTTAAGCTTCATTTTCTGTCCCATTTGACCTAAATGCATTATGTCATCACTTCCTTCAAATCCATACAAAAGCAAAGTGTCTTCTTAAAATATTTTGATTATGAGTCACGCAGTTACTCAAATGCAACATCCTACAACTATTTTTTAGTGTTATAGCCTTATCGTTTCAGCTGTAGTACTCTTATTACCAGAACGAAAATCAACATGCCACATGGTTTACCTCGCAAATTCTGGTACTGGTGATTTTTTAATCTTAATCTTTGTTTTGCTCATCCAATTTATCTCAGACAACAAAAACATTTGTTTTACGTAACGCATATTTGTACCAAATTAACCAAAGATATAAAACTTTATTTGACCCATTTTACCTGACGTCCCTTAAGTCGCCCTCTTTCTATTACATATTTCTTATCTTATTGAGTCTATGCATATTTATATTGCACTTGTAGTTTACAGGCAAGTAGCTTACGTTAAAGGTCTAAGCTACATGTTTTTATAGTTTTCGTTGCTTCTTTGCACAGTTGGGAGTTGTGTTGCAATCCCCATTTCACCGCCGTTGTCTTTTTAAACGATTATGCATGTGACAAATAAAGCGTCTGGGTGATACATCTTCTCAATACACAATCTCTGCGTGGATGTGCGCCGCTCATGCCTGCTGTGGGGTCTGACTCCGTGAGGATGGACGGTGTGTCGTTGGGGTGAGTTGGCTCAGCAGTGAGGATTATTTTGTAAAGCTGTGATTCACGCTGCTTCTACATCTGCTGGATAACATTTTACCTCACATGATCCACTGGTCTTAAATCCAACGCAGACAGCCGGGAGCTTCCTAATAAAACGCCTAATCAAGCTAGCCCTGTTGACTAGCTTCACTAAGTTAGCTAGCGCCGTTGGCTGCTCAGCTGATGCAGTTAGTTGCTAAAATCAAACTCCGAGTTAACATTTGACAACTGCCATTAAGTCGCTGCTTTAAGACAGCAAAGTGAGTCTGGACTGATTTGTTTTTCTTCCAAATTTAATTTCGCTGTATTTTTATTTTTTTAGAATTGATAAAAGCTATAACCGTTAACGGTAGCTCTCGTTAGCAGTGAAGTTAAATGATTAGCATTGCTAAGAGCTAGCCAACTTGACGCGCAACAAACTCAAAACAAACCGCATTTTTGGTCGTAACCCTTCTGATATTTGCCCTCATGTCGGTGAGGATTTTTTTTGTTAATTATCAAAGTCATGAATGCACACTGATTAGCTCTCGGACTTGTACTGTTGTGTCCCTTTGAATGAATATTTAGTTACGCTTTCCCATGGGTTGTAAGTGCTGTATCATGATTTCTTCAACTTGCGGTTTTATCAAAGTCTGGGCTTTGTGATAGCCATGTTACATACTGTACAGTACAGGCTCGATTGATTCAGTCTGACAAACAACGCGAAACATGAAACCAAACAAACATCCTCTGTTCTGATGTCATGTTTTGTGTTTACCTTCTGCCACCTGCTTTCAACTCGGTGTATGAATAATGTCAAAATTTACCTCGAATACACAGGGATCTTTATTCAAAATAGACATGATTTTTCAGTCATTTAGTGCAACCATCCGCTTAACAGTACTTTACCTTTGCAAATGATGCATGTGGGGTTTGTGATTTAGGTGTAATTCCTGTCAGCAGCTCTAATATTGGGACATCATTACAAGATAAAAAGGTAGTGGACCATTCAGGCAATACTTCCTAATAATTCCTAAATTGACTACTCACAACTAGAGATGTTTAAAAGACAGATATATAAACAGTATTACAAAAATCCAGATTCTTGATATAAATTGCAGGGTTTCCCCTACTCGTATTAGGCTTAGGCACAGCACCCAAGCCAAATGAATGTCATATCATCGGAGGTCATCAAAACTAACTGTCTTTCCCAGATCCAATTGTTGTAGTTGGTCCTGAGTGGACTTCTTGAGCAAGTTATGTCTTTGCAGTGTATTATCTGCTCTAGGTTTTCCTGACTCTTGGTGATAATAATTGTCCAGAAGTACGTGAAATTAAATATTTTTTTATTGAAATATAAAAAGCTCTTGCAGAAGGACTCCTAAAATGCCCACCTGCGCACCTCAAACTTAATGAAAATGTTGATATGAATACTTATGACTGTAGGTGTTTACTGTTCTCTTTCAGAAATATTGTCTGGATAAGGGTTGAAAATATGAAGAAAACAACTTCCTTTGAATAATTTCAAACCCTGACAGCACCTCAGACCTCTGAAAACCAAGGGAAACCCTTGCTTTATATTTCATGTTATATGATTAAATCATACAACCCTAACTTGATTGTTACACAACATTTAATCCTGTCCAAATTTTCACGGTGGTACCCTTCACAGTCAGCCTACTCTGACTGATTTCCATCTTAAGCAAGCTCTATAAAAATACAGTTTTACATTACACTTGATGCATGGATGGATGAAATCCCTGCTGTGGAGTCCTGACTGTGCAGCAGCATCAAAGTTCCATGACAACCGAAGCAGATTACCATGAAAAAACCGAGGATTATGAAGAGGAAGGGACAGTGGCGTCATACGAATGTTTAAAAATAGATAGACCTGGTAGACGGTGAGACAGACCTTCATTTCATCCAACTGGGATAAAACCATAACAAAGATACAGAGGACATTTAAAAGAGACACAAGTGAATACATTTAAAGAACTTTCTATTAATTTAGTCAATAATGGCTCCTCTCAGTATAGTCTAACTGGCCTGGACCTAGAAGTAGTCTGTCTAACTTTAGGGTCACCATCTATACCCAATAATCCAGCCGCCACATCTCATGTCTCACCAGTGTGGTGGCCACACCGGCCTCACCACGTCCAAACTGTACCACGGACTCAGAGGAGGACACAGTGAATGGAGGGATGCTCACTTTTAACCAGACGCACATGAGGAAAGCTTTCCAGATGATGAACGACCTGAGGAGGTGTGTGTATGCATGAGTACTGACAGTAACAAGGTGTGACGTACACAGCTCTCTTTGCACTGTTGTGTTTATATATCTACTTCATCACAATCTCCATTTGTACATGACCTTGTAGTTCATAGTTTTTTGTTATTTAGTATAGTGTAGTTAGCTTTATTGTAAAATTTGTATTGCTAAATCTTTATTATGTATGTGAAGCTATCATATATCTGAATTTCCTTTTGGATCAACAAAGTATGCGTTCATTCATCCATCTCTTATTACAATCATTATAAAATATAGCAAACACTCTTTCTGTTTTCTGTCTTGTCGTATTTCAGTAAAAAGATGCTGTGTGACGTCCAGCTGGTGGCAGGCAGTGTTGAAGTGCCTGCTCACAGGGTCGTCTTGGCATCGTGCAGTCCCTACTTCTGTGCCATGTTCACAGGTACACGCACACACTGATGCGTCATGTATGATCCATCGGCTCAGTCATGTGCATGTTTACGTGATGAACTGCGACTGTGTCCGCAGGCGATATGAGCGAGAGCAAGGCTCATCAGGTGGAGATCAGAGAGGTGGACGGACAGACCCTGAAAAAACTCATTGACTACATCTACACCGCTGAGATTGAGGTCACAGAAGACAATGTCCAGGTGAGAGTCTGTGTGATGAAGTAGGACGATATATTCCACAAGGGGTTTGCGTGTTTGCCTTTTCAGCCTTTTCTCTCCAGAGTTTTCAGTTTTATAGAAATAAACATGCTGCTGTCTAAAGATCAAGATTTAAAACCACTTGATACTACTCTCTAAAGTAACAAAGTGTGAGAACTGAATCAAAGCAAAACATCTGGGCTCATTAGCATTAGTCACAGAGTTGAAAAGTCCCACTTGTTGTGGAAAAAGGAAGTTTCCTTTGTCCGGTGTCCAGTGGATGTACTGTAGACATTTTCAACCCATTTTCACCACACTATTTATTAAAAACATTCAACTTTTGCTCTAATGCATTGTAACTGAAAGAATGAAAGTAAAATAACAGAAAACTTTGTCTGAAAGTAGACCTTTAGAACAGACTTTCTGTTTGTTTCAGGATAGTAAAGGGGGGAAAAAAGCAGTAGAACAAAAAACACAGTGAGGAAAAACTGTAGGTAGACCAATTAATCAGCACCGATAGAACATTTTTTGAAGTGTCAGTACTGTCAGAAGTTGGTGCAAATGGTCAATATTAGGCTTCTCAAGTGGAAATACTGACTTTAAGGGAAAATATCAGCTCAGAAGATCATTCCTACCTACATTATGTTGTGTAGTTTGATGTTAAGTTCCACGTTTATTGATTGACTTTCCGATTTATTTACAGTACTTTGCCTTAGATGTTCAGCTCAACAGTTATCCAGTTCATTTCAGACATGCATACTGTGTTTTCATTGTCAAACGTTTGAGGGAAAGGGCAGGGATGATATCGGCCGATTCATCAGCTATGGGCTTTTTCCTGTTTCAAGCCATTGTTATTATATCGGCTTTTAGAAACCCACTATTGACCTCTGGAAAGAACACAAAAGCTGGTTTGTTAAAGACTACCTTTTTAATGGCTTTATTAACAGGCTGACATTTAGGTCACTGAACCTGAAAAGATGACATATAAGATGAAAACCCTCTGGCCAGGACCCTCCCTCTGATTTAGTTATTAATAATGTTACAGATATCAGTGTTATGTATTTCACATGTTTGGTCTTTGGCTTAAATTTCAGAATAAATCTCCTTCAGAAGCAGATGATTACCACAGGGGATGTTAAAGCTGGTAACGGCTCTGAGGCATGTTTTGCAGTGAAAACACTCATGACTGAGGCCTGGTTTGTTTCTGTGGCATTAACTCTTAGTAGCTGCATGGCTTTAGCCCGGAGACGGATAAATGCAGCAGAAACAAGCTGCAGGCAGGATACTTCCTCTGATTATTAGCACAGGAAGTGTGCATGGAGAGAGGCAGGAAATCCTCCCACTGTTAGCAGCGTGCCTGCCTGATTGGCTCCTAAATGTGTTGCGTGTGTTTGGACTAGAGGCGCATATTCAGTAAAATTTCACTTCTGATCAAAAAGTTCTCTTAGCATATCTGTCGCTGTCGTCAGTTTGTGTGTCACAGCTGCCTTAAGCCGAGTTGCAGTGGGCCTGATGCTCCCTTTTATTAGACATAAGGCTTTAGGGCAGATGTGCACAGAGGACACAGTCACAATACACACTCAGAGGATGAGTGTGTGTAGACAGACAGAGACCATCTCCCTGACCCAGTTCAGATAATGTGCCAGGATGTATTAAAGGGTAGCATTGTCTGTTAGCGTCACACTTAAAACACCACACTCACTAACTGCCTGCTGAGTTAACAGACTAACAGGATTAAACAGACCTGAGCAGTAGAGGTGGAATAAAATATTAACAACACTGACGAAACAGCATTATATTAATACCACGTGGCAATAGTTTAAGAGTAATTGTTGCAACTTTTAAAGGGTTAGTTTGGATTTTTAAAAGTGGGGTCGTATGTGGCATAGAGCAGCAGAATTCGGAATGTCAGCCTGCACAATTATATAATCACACAAAAACCTATTCGTCCCTGTGCGAATGTGACAACCTATTCTCTGTTTGTGTTCAGTCGGCTTATTATCCACAACAAATAAATAACCAAGCAGCCTCTGTTTAGGGAGTTTATGGTCACATGATATCCAGTGTGTGGACCAGGTGAAATGGATGCAGACAAGCCAAAAAACACAGCCTCTGTTGTATAGTTGACTACAAAAATCACAATATGATTTGATTTGATATGATTTTCACCAAATCATACAGCTCTAATGAGGTACTTCTCCATAGTCGGTGCATTGCCTACAGTAGAATGTGGTTGGCTCGGGACAAGTTTTGATACGCAGACCTGAGTACCGGCTTGGAAGCTAAGCAGGACATGTATTAGCCAACTATAAACACCAGTATCAGTTTAAGCGTAGAGTGTGCTGTATTTAGAATAGTCTCAGCACTTCACCCTGCTGTCATACAACCCTTTCCGTTCTACCCTTCAAATCCACCAAACTCCTTTGACACAAACCGTAACACTACCTTGCAAATCATGAGAGTTGTCTAGTTTGTTATTGTGTGACTTTGGATTTGATTTTTTTAACATGTTAGATTGGGCCATTTAAAACACCAAAGTCGCACAATAACACAAACTGTTTTTTTTTTTTTTTAGGTGGGTAAAATGCATGTTTGCTCCTGGCCTCATCCACAGAACCTGCTACATTAATTAGCTGCTTCTCTATGGATAAGTACCACATACAACCCCACTTCAAAAAATACAAACTAACCCTTAAAGACAAGGAAAATGCATGTTTAGGTTGTATCCCAGTGTTACAATAACAGCACTCTCACACAGAAATGACATTTTAAGAACCTTGGCCTAATTCAAGCTGCTTAGAATCGTAGCAGTCGATTTAGCACATTTTCCAAAAAGATGTAAAGTTCTTGAATCTAACAATGTAACCAGTTTCATGTAAATTTCTTAAATTAATTCCATTTTAAAGTTTTGGATATGTGTGCGTCTTCTTCGCAGGTTTTGTTGCCAGCAGCCAGCCTCCTCCAGCTGATGGACGTTCGACAGGTTTGTTGTGAGTTCCTGCAATCACAGCTTCATCCCACCAACTGTCTGGGTATCAGAGCCTTCGCTGACCTGCATACATGCACACAACTTCTCAACCAGGCCCACGCATACGCTGGTAAGCTTCGCATGGTTCACACCATCCCGTGTGCGTGTAGGTGTGTGTCGTGCAGTAGGTGACGATACTTTTATGTAACAGTTGTTTGCATTTGGAAAAAGGCAAGAAAACATGAAAGATACAGTAAAATAAGTTTCTTGATTGTGTTTCAAATCATAAAAGGAACACGTCTTTTCCATTGAACTGTTAAGCTTATGAAAAAGGAGCTCATGAGCCAAACCATGTGATGTTTGTGTCGTTTGCGTCTCTCAGAGCAGCATTTCACTGACGTGGTGCAGGGAGAGGAGTTTCTGGGCCTTTCTCTACAGCAGGTCTGCAGCCTCATCTCCAGCGACAAACTCACCGTCTCCACCGAGGAGAAGGTCAGACAGCTCATCAACACTCAAACACACTCTAGCCCCTATTTTAAAAACCTATTTTCCTATAATTGGAATTGCAGCTCTGGAAAAAAAAAAAAAATTAAGAGACCACTCCAGTCCTGAACCCCTTTGAAAACCTCTGGAATGTGATGAAGAGGAGCATGGATGGTGACGTAAAGCATCCGACAGGAATGTGAAAATGTCAGTTTAGAGTAAAAACATTAATTTGAACTAGTAATGCCAGTGGTCTCTTGCAGGGCTTTCCCTACCATTGTAAGACTTGGAAACAGAAAAACTCTGCTGAGATTTTTGTACCACTCTGGAGAGAAGAGCCATCACATTAGCCCAAACAGAGTGTGTTTTCCTCATAATAAGCTTTTTAAAAGAAGTGGTCGTTGGAATTGTCAGTTGACCTTATCAACACAGCACCTAAGACCTCTGTAAACTAAACAAAAATAAGACATTACATTTACTATAGGAGCATTCAAGGATTTAATGAAGAGCAGCACAGTACGCTGAAGAAATGAGCTCTTGTATCTGATTAGATGACCTCTGTGGCAGGTGATGGCACGTCTGTCAGCAGTCAAACCAGTGTGAAGGAGCATGTGTGTGTCATTCTGCTGTCAGAGTAAAGCTGACTGAGCCTCACACTGTCTGACTGTTCCTTCACTGTCAAAGCATCAGGAAAGTGATCTGAAGTCATCATCATTTACTCCTGCATCATCTGCAAATGACTGTCACTGGTACCACATTGCTGTATTTGAGTAGAAGTCTCCATCCACTCTTACCCAATATAGACATGTCTTCTATGTAGAGATGAGCGAAACAGCCAAAAATGTCATGATAAGAATTTTCATTTCAGTCAGTATCGATAATTATCACAATAAATGTCAAATCATTATTTCTTCCCAGTTTAAAGACTGATTTTATTTGATTTTTTTCTCCCTGAGTGAAAGTTGAGGTTATTTGTGGTTTTAAATTATTTGTTAATCCTTTTTTTTTGTCCTTTTGATGTAACGCATGTCTGGTGGCTTTTTCAACATAAGGAAATCAAAATAAGGAAAATGAGTGTAAAACACGTAAAGATGTAACAACAAAAATTATGTAAAATACGTGACAAGATGAAACAGACTGTAAAAGGGACTGGATCGCAGAGAAAAAACATCACAATATGTAAAAAATATCTTGTTATTCAACAAGATAAAAACGGTGCAAGATGATGGTTATTTGTGGTTCTAAACTTTCTAAACTCTTAATTATAGTCAAAACATGACAAACCCTTATCAAACAGTGGAACATTTCAGACCTCTACTGTAGAGGTACCACATTCTAAACTATAATAATGTTAATGTATATAGCACTTTTAAAAACAGCCGTTCACAAAGTGCTTTGACAGACAAAGCAAAAACGGGAAGCTCAGAGATAATCCAATAATCAGAAGCACAACAGCGCCACCGTTAAGCCAAACTAAACAAAGCTTAGATAAAAGTGAAGAAAAGCTGACACAAAAGAAATGATCAAGCAAAATGTAAAATAACAATAGCAATAATTAAATTAGACTTTTTAATGATAAAATGCTTCTTAACACATAAATGATCACAATATATTATAATGTAATATAATGTACATTAAGCCCTCACATTTGGAAACGTTTACGTCACAGTCTGATGAGTCTGAGGACATTCTGTCAAAAGAAGAACATTTAGATGAAACCCAGTTGTTTTTTTACTTCATTTCATGTATGTATGTATGTGATGCAATAGAAATAACAACGCTGGGGTTGATTTCTGCAGACAGATCAGCACTGGGGTTAATATGATTGACATATTTTTAAGTCCTTAAAAAAATCTAGTTTTTGTGTTGTTGAAAGGCTTTTGGTTTAACTTTAGAATCTGATTCATTGAAACCCGGTGATAGAAGAGTCTGAGGAGTCGTTAAGTTCTGGTCTTTTCTTCACCTTCCATTATGACTCTGTCTTTGTTCCACACGTGGAGCTGCTCCGCAGGCCAACAGGAGACGACCAAGTGTGAAAGTGGTGAAGACAAAGCGTCTGCAGCAGTAGATTACTGACGGGTGTGGTGTCCTCACCAAAACCTGTCTTGGGTAGAAAAATGTGAAAAGCAGAAGTCTGGCACCTTTTGTTGTGCTGATGTCCTGCTGGGTTCACGAAGAGCAGTCCTGATTTGTATTTCAATATAAATGGAAGCAGTATTATTGACAGTGTAAAGGATACGGTTCACACAACCACTGAGTTTAATCATTACTATTGAGAGGTCTGTTGTGATAATCGTAGCTGCTGATCTCTAAGGACTCAGGGCGCTTCACGTGAATTCTTTGTCAGATTGTTTAACACGTGAAGCCACCTTCTTCCCATGTTTTTCCGACATTGGCACGAGATCCCTTTTCAAAGCTGTCTGTGTAAAATCTTTTTTTACTATAGATCTATCAGACCTAGTATAATTGATAGGACTTAAAAGTAGATTGGATTATGGAGGTTTTACTTTTACAAAGTTGCTTTAACTTCAATCTCACTTTTAAACAGTTTTTGGGGTCAAATTTGTATTGATTACTGTAAAAAAATTACAAAATGAAAGCCCGGAACCAATAAGCATTAATGCAAATGGTGCAGCTCATCAGGATTGATCAGAGCACACCCAGATCAAAATAGATACTTCTAGAATAAAGCATTAAAAGTGTTTCTGTTAGCGTTACTTTCATCTAATTGACAATATCTAAGCGCAACTTCAACAAGAAGTGGTTTGAGAGCTGTACATAAATTAAAGATAAATTAATTTACTTTGCAAGTAATTCTGGGATCCAGATGTTCATTTTTATCCTTTGCGCTTTTATTCCAGTATGAAAATGTGAAATGGGTCAGAAATTCAATTCTTAATGGAACAAAGTCTTGTTGAAATCTGCAAAAATCCTGCCACGTCACATAAGTATTGTCCAGATGTGTGTATGTGGGATAAAAGGGAAAAAAGAAAACAGAAAATTCCTCTGTTTTTATTGTCCTGTTCCAAGTGAGACAGTATTTTCCACCAAAAATAGAGCCTTAAAAAACCAAATCACTGACATCAACAAGTCACTGTAACTTTAATCAAAGTCTTGCAAAAAAAGGCTTGGAATTAAAACAGTGAGTCATCTTTATCCGCTTGATGTGTGTTGCTCTGTTCTTCTTTTCCTCTGTGTCCGACGTTGCCCTCGTTCTTCCAGGTGTTTGAGGCGATGATATCTTGGATAAAGTACGACAATCCGGCTCGTCTGGAGTACATGCCCAAACTCATGGAGCATGTCAGACTTCCACTGCTGTCCAGGGATTACCTGGTACAGGTAAAAAAAAAAAATCTCTGTTGTACATGTCCTCTTTGTCTTTTTGCACCTCCCTCTGAATTATATCATATCGGATTAAACCAGAGGTTTCTGCAGGCCCATAAAAAGTCTAAAATCCAATAATCTGTTCTATGAATGTGGCAGGTTTTAAAAATAATTGGATTTAGTGTTTGGTTGAAGCCTGTTGAAAATAATGAATTTGAAGCCTGCTGTACCTTGTGCAAGAAAGGGCGCACGAATGGAATTTATTAGAGTTGCATCAGATGTCAGAAAAACTCACTTGAAAAGCCAACAGTAAACACCTGCTGTACCCAATATTGTCCTCTATTCATAGTGGGAGCATCCGCAAAATCCAACCCACACACAATGACATGTGAAAGAGACGTGACACGTGAAATTAAGTGTATACATGGAATAGTATGGGATTCATTCACCTCAAAAATGTCTTAAAAGTCTTACATTGAAACCTGTAGAAACCCCGTAAAATTGTTTTGGCATCACTATTTTCACAGACAAATTAAGAAAAGAAATGTAATTCATGTCAAACTAATGTAAACAAGGGCATTAAATGTCTGAAACACAATGAGATGACATGTAACAAACAGACTGAGCCCTAAATGTTGTAAATGCTTACACAGTGCACTGTGTTTTGTGTGTTTTTAGTCATAAATCTCAGTTTAAATAATAGCATTTTTAGAATTACTGTCTGCATATCAAAGAGGCTTCAACAGTTTTAAAATTCAGTAAAGCTTTTTTACAAGAGACATCCATCACAACCAAAAGGGTCAAGCAGTTGCAACAAGTCTTTATTACTAAACAAAAACATCATCATAAACCAGTATCTACAGACAAACCGCAGAAGGCTGATGGACCTGCCAAAAATACCCAAAACAAGGGAAGACACGCAAACCACAAAGTGTCCTTCTGCTACCTTTTAAAAAAACATCAGAACTGAACAGAAAGGAAGCAGCAAATATCACAACAAAAGAGACAACTAAACAGAAGTCTATAGTCAGTCACAAACACAAACAAAAGCCCAAAAGAGCAGAGAGAAAGAGAGAGAGAGCGAGCTAAGATTCCTCCTGACTCTTTTTTTGTTTCGTTGATTTTGATCTCAGAAAAAGTAACGTCTAAACATCAATTAATGAGATACAGAGTTCAAAATGAAGTTAAAACTGAACTGTAGGTCATAACTCTAAAATTTGACTGCAATGTGTTTGTTTCAGATTGTTGAGGAAGAGGCTTTGATAAAGAACAACAACACGTGTAAAGATTTTCTCATAGAAGCAATGAAGTATCACCTGCTGCCGGCCGACCAGCGGCACCTCATCAAGACGGACAGGACGCGGCCACGAACTCCCATCAGCATCCCCAAGGTCCACAAACACACGGAAACAACATCCCATTAATGCTCACCGACAGAATATGTAGTGTTGTTGCATCAATAAGGTATATATATATATATATTTTTAAAGCTTTCTCCTTAATGATTAACCTGTCCTCTGCGTGTACAGGTGATGATTGTGGTGGGCGGTCAGGCTCCAAAGGCCATCCGCAGTGTGGAGTGTTACGACTTCCAGGAGGACAGATGGTACCAAGTGGCTGACCTGCCTTCACGACGCTGCCGGGCAGGTCCGTGTATGAGTCCATGACACTTATCATTTCACAGTTAAACAGTGAGTCTTTCAGAATGGACAACACAACGGCATACGTAGAACCAGAAGAAAAACACAGTTGAATGAACATGTCAAATCAAAGCAACACCCAACTCTATGAGCCGCATAAAAGTTCTCAACCTTAGTTAAAAACAACAGTTAATACAAGATCTATGGCACATAGATGAAAAATAGAAACAACAGAATGGAGAAAAACTGCCTTGATTTCATAAAAGTAGTAGTACATATTGTATGTGAAAACCTGAGTTCAGAAGGAAAACCAATAAAATATTGTTAGTGTTCATTTCCATGTGTCGTAAAAGCTTAAGATATCTGCTGGGGGTTCAATTAAATTAAAGCCACGGAAATGTACAAAGTTCAATGTTGGCTTTGTGAAATGGTCGACATTATTTCAAATACATGTCATTTATTGTTAAAGTTCATATATATGGATAGATATTAGATATTATTGAACATTTATACATTAGAATATGTAAAAGCTACATTTTATATATAGTTGACTTGTGTCCTTAAATTATATCAAGTATTTCAAACTGTTTACATACAGAGAAATCCATCATTGTATTTAATGTAATGGTGTGTTTCATTTGGTCACTTCGTAGTGGCATCGTATTTTACTAAACCTAACATTTACTGTACCTTGCAGCTGTTTCACTGAATGAAATGACATAATGTGAGTATATGTCACTAAACCAGGGTTTTCCTACCAAGCCATTCAGGAACCGCCTGGGCCAAAGTCATGTCAAATCAATGTGGAGAGCATCAGAACTAACTAGACTTGACTTTTCCCATCATCCCACACTACTTCACAACATCATCTACTACTATGTCTTTTATTACTGTTTTGATCAAGAGACACCTAAGCTGCAGAAATTACATACTGTGCACGTAAATACTAATATACTCTCTGATCATCCAAAAGTCATAGTAATATGACATTATTTCTGTGCGTGTGTCCAGGTGTGGTTTCGATGGCCGGTCGAGTGTATGCAGTCGGGGGGTTCAACAGTTCTCTGCGGGAGCGAACAGTGGACGTCTACGACGGAGGACAAGACCAGTGGAGTGCGGTGGCGAGCATGCAGGAGAGACGCAGTACTCTGGGAGCTGCTGTTTTAGGGGACTTATTGTACGCTGTGGGGGGCTTTAACGGAAGTATAGGTACACACTAATACACACATGATAAGACTGCACAATGTGAACACGTGGCATTTCACTTATTATTACAGTTGGTTTATAGAGAAGTCAGTTTTACTTCACTTATCTGGTCACAACTCGCAGTACAAAATACAAACTGTATAACTGCGGATATTGTGAAAGACTGAAAACAGGAAAAGAAACGACTTTGAAATGTAGAACTTGTAGTTTTTAAGTTCTTTTAGTTTTCGTTCCTTATTATGGGAAAGGGTTTCTCAATCTGAGATCACACATTCACGAAGGTGTTCTTTCATTTCCGGTCATCGTTATTATGTTAGTTAATAATGTAACACACTGAAACGCTCGACCTCAGTTCTTACACCGGTCAGTGTATCCAGCTCTAACAAAAAACCTCAAACCGTATCAATCAGGACTCTGTGAGACCATGATATGAAGTGAATGAGTTTATGAGGTCCAGCTGCAGAGAGACGGAAGATTAAAAATGTACATATTGAGTCAAAAGATGGAAGAGTGAGCAGTAAAACGACCTAAACGTGAGCACTGACCTGGTGACTCTCCCCAGAGAACCTCCTCATCTGAATGTTTCCTCTCTCGCTCATCACCACCTGAGGGCGAGCAGATAGAATTGCTTGCAGTAGCAAAACTCCCACCACTACAGTGGTGACAGTAAACATAGCAGCCATTTTCTTGTGTTCAGTCAACACGTCTACCAGCTGGATACTAAACACATTCAGAGTTTTTGTAACCCATCTAAGCTGTTTTAATGTTCTTTTGACTTTGGCTTCTACACTCATTTACCCGTTTTATAACGACTTATCCTTCTTCTCTGTGTGAATCTGTCTTCAGGTTTGTCGACAGTAGAGGCCTACAATTATAAAACTAACAAGTGGATCTATGTAGCCTCTATGAACACCCGACGCAGCAGTGTCGGCGTGGGAGTGGTCGACGGTAAGACATCATCATCATCATTCAGGTTTTTGCGTGTCAGTATTTATACATTACACCTGTTTTAAGGACCTACTCTGTGTGTGTTTGTGCGTTATAGGTAAGCTGTATGCAGTGGGAGGATATGACGGCGCATCACGACAGTGTCTCAGTACGGTGGAAGAATACGACCCCGTGTCGGACCAGTGGTGTTACGTAGCTTACATGAGCACACGGAGAAGTGGAGCAGGTAATCAGCTCTGCAAACAAATTCATTCAAAATAATCGAAATAAGGATGGAATGATTTTAAAATCGTTCTGTGATTTGTTCCAGCAGAGAATAGTCAGCAGCTACAACATAATGCAGTCATTTGAACGTTTATGAAAAGGACGAAGGAGTTTATGAGGGTAAAGAAAACAGTAATAAATAAATAAAACCCTGAAGTCGCAGTTAAATAAGACATAATCTTATTTTTATTATTGAATAATTTAATTATTTTCAGTGTTGCTAAATAATAATGATAAAATGGAGAAAAACGGAGGTTGAAAATGTTTTTTTTTTTGTAATTTTCAACCACTAATCCAGATAATAAAGATATGAAGTTTACTGTCACATGACAAAGAAAAGACATTTGAATTATCGATTCATAGGCTCATCTTTTCAGCTCTAACAGTAACTGTAAACTGTATGCCGACCCAGTGTTTGTGTTGCATTGATGTAAAGGCAAGAAAAATGTTATTGATGCAGCACATTTCACTCCAGGTGGAAACGCAATGTGCTGCACGCGACTAATACGGACGTTACGGCCACAAAAATGTGTGGATGATTGAAAGACGAAACATTAGACATGACTTAACACGATTAAAGCAAATACAAAAATGATACATGTGAGTTAAAAACATTATAAAATAAAATAATAAAGACCTGAAATTGGCAGTAAAAACTGATGAAATGTGAAGAATAAAAAATGAAGAATAACATAAGCAGTAGTAAAATAAGTTACATGCATTAAAACTTACATTAAAAACAGAAAGACCAGAATACTGATGGCACAGCTGAAAAGGAATGTTTTCAATTGAGTTTCAAAAGGTGATAGTGTTTGAGAACTACGACTAGGATGACCACATTTAATTTGATTAAACCCAAAGACCACATGATGCACTAACCAGAAACGGCCCGTGGAGAAACAGCACCTCCCTGTGGACGTAGATAGCTATTGTCTGCATTGTTTTCCCTCTAGGTTGAAACGTGGCTCACTGTGGTGCTGTCTCACAGCTTCCAGTGTTTCACCATGCTCTTTCAGTACCTTTTATTGAACTTAATTTCACATTACGGGAAATATTTTCACATTAGAATACTGTAACTGCTTTTCATCTGCACAAAAACTGCATCTAATCTTTCAAATACCATCATTACTTGGAGTGGTGTGTGTGTGTTTTGTTTTTTGTCCATCCAGGTGTGGGAGTGTTGAATGGGCAGCTGTACGCCGCGGGGGGCCATGACGGTCCTCTGGTGAGGAAGAGCGTTGAGGTGTACGACACACAGACCAACACGTGGAGACTGGTCTGTGACATGAACATGTGTCGTCGAAACGCAGGTCCGAGGCCACATCTACACATACGACACCCAGTCTGGATGTGTTTAACTACTGATAAACAACTAGTCAGCAGCTGTTCTTCAGAACACAGTGGCTCAAATTAAAGAAAACATTCAGCCTCTAAGTATCTGATGTGCAGACAGATATCGCTCCTTTTTGAATTAGTAGCACTACCCTGTATAAATAATGAAGCTGTAGTTGTTTGCCATGTTAATCACTGGACAAAATGAAGTGTTTAAAGTTTGTGTTTCATGAGTATTACTCCCTCCAGGTGTCTGTGCCATCAATGGGCTGCTGTACGTGATCGGAGGAGATGACGGCTCCTGTAATCTCTCCTCTGTGGAGTTTTACAACCCGGCCACAGATAAATGGAGCCTCATTCCCACCAACATGAGCAACGGACGCAGCTATGCAGGTACGTCTCAACTGTACAGCTGTACTAGTTTCCTGTTAAAGATGGAATCAACAATGATACTATTTAATTACTTCGTCATGTCACTTATTACATTCGGTGACTTTTTTACAAACGGATCAGTAAAGCTG
>JAPQRN010000002.1:5928349-5947643 GCA_037367275.1 Coranthus polyacanthus
CAATGATACTATTTAATTACTTCGTCATGTCACTTATTACATTCGGTGACTTTTTTACAAACGGATCAGTAAAGCTGCAGACTGCAGTAAAGGAAAAAAATCAGACATGACAGACTCTGGTTTCTTAGAGCAATGTGTCAGATGAGAGGAGGCGCCAATTCAAACAACGCTCAAAATGACAGAGCCTGTCTACGCAACAGATAACACATAGATGTAGAGACAGCTCTTTCTCACAAATTTACTTTACTGACCCTCGATGTGAGGAAATCTGCCCAAAGAAGACGAAAAGGCCAGAAGACGCGAAGCTACACAATGAATGTTTTATTCTCCATATGAGCTTTGTACTAAAAACATGTAACATGTAACGTTTTGATTTGTCTCTTTAACTGTAAAGGATTACAATTACATGGATTTTTAATTTAACTAGTTAGATTAACGCGTGTCCTGAGTGATCTGATCTCAAGTGGACGGTTTTAAGTGCGTTTATTCACACCATTGGAAAGCGTCTCCACATGTGTCTCCAGTGGTCATGTGATCACATCTCACTTCCTGCTCCATAGGCAAATAAAAAAGCTCACCCTTTGCTTAAAACATAGCACAAGCCTTCATTTCAAGTTTAGTAGACTGGCTTTGTGATATTTCTTTAAATTGAACTCAGTGTGTGGCTCAGAAACAGCTGTCAGCTTTTAAGGTGGAATGTTTTCTTGGCTGTTATTCACTGCATAAGGTGATGCTGTGAATCAATCAGTACACATTAAATATTGATGTGATAACTTTGTCCAAATCGATTTTTCCGTTGGTTCTCTTGCATGACATTCGATTTAGTGATTGACTCTTCAAGCTTGTACAACATATGCATTTCTACCACATTATGTCAACTGTGAATATTCGATTTCCTCACAGAAAAAAAAGTGTCTGAGTGTTTTTCCAGTGCTCTCAGGCAACACAACTCGTGAAGCATCTGTAATATATCTGTGGGATTTTTGAAATGTTCAGATATCTTTAAAACACTTCAATATGACGTTTCACTTACTATCCTGCGTATTCAGTCTTTCAATCCGTCCCACGAGGCGTTCCTGTTCACACTGTCCAGAGAATGTGGACATGTGTGTCCCAGACCAAGCGATCCGAGTCATCAGATCTGAGGGCGTTCACACTTGGCATTAGAGCTGTCCACTTGTGGTCCGATCACTCAGGACACAAGCCAGGTCTGAACAGGACCTGTTTGACACTGTCCTTTGTCTCCTCTCTCCTTCAGGCGTCGCAGTGATCGACAAACCGTTATGACCGAGGACCTCCTGCAGCATCAACAGCCAGAGTCACTGAGACACACAGCGACGTCTGAAGCTCTGCAGACACATGGAAAGTGAAACTGGAGATGAATATTGTCTGAATGCATGAGACGCCCTCTGTTCTAGGCTGAAAAAAATCAAGGAGGTATATTGACAGGGTTTCCACAACTTGACTCTGTTGCTACTGTATCTCCAAGCCCTGAGAATTCCTGACTTTTAAGGAGAATGTTGCACTACTTAACACGCAATAGCCACAGGATAGGAGGCGCATAAGAACCTCGTCTTAGCGAAACCTTTTGAAATGCCAAGCACAAAAGAAGCAAGCTGTATCAGCTGAAAAAAGATTCCCTCAGAAGAAGGATCTGACGTAACGTCACGCCGAATGGACCGGACTCTGAGAGGAGCAACGCTCGGCTGCATCAGAGCCGACAGAAACACCTTCTTTTTTTTATCAACAAACTGAATCTCACAGCAGGCCGACGTTAGGCCGAGTAGCTGCTCACAGCATTCACGGTGTTGCTGCAATAATCGGAATATTGCAACACTTGCCTGCGATTGGCTGTTTCTGAAGCATTTCCCAAATTCCTGGAAACCTCAGAGTGCCATGGGAGCTGTTTTTTAAATTGCGAGACTTGCCACAGCTCCTAGAATAGAAATCATCTTCTGGCAACTGTCCACTGAATATGAGCCAAGTTGTTTGAGTCTTGTGCCGACCATCAGCAGATTCAGCTGTTGAAGTGAAGAGAGGCAGCTTTGCAAACGGCTGCACAGGAACAGAGAAGCTCCATGACTGTCAGAGAGGATTTATTCTCAATGTGGAGGCCTGGACCGAAAGAGCTGCAAGATCATTTAAAGAATGTACAAAGCCTCTTATATGCAAATGAATTCTATTTAATATTTTTGAGATGGTTTTTGCAGAGGTTGAGAACCACTGTCCTGGCTTCAGACCCAGGCCGGTTGATTCTGTTATGAACACACTACTGATGCACTGCACACTTGCACTGACTGATGCAGACGGTGGCCTTCGCTGTCCGACTCCCGGACTCGGCCGCCTGCCGGTCTCTGTCTGCCACACAAACTGGAACGCTGACCTGCTGTCGGACAGACGGTCGCTCAGCTGTCTGTCCTACTGACCGTACTCACGGACTACGTTTACATGCACAAAATATTCCGTTTTTTTTGCCCTAATCGCAAAATAGACAGTATTGCTAGTAAGCTGTTTACATCAGTAATGAAAACAAATATTCCACTAAGTTCCTGTTTGGGTGATTCTCATGGATATGGTTCAACTTATAGCAAACCCCCCCCTCCTCTCCGAGAACAGAATATCAAAAGGTCACGTTGTTAGACTGAAGCGGTGCTCTAATATCTGTTTCCGAAGCCGCTGATATTCACGTCTTTCATGATGTTTAACAGTTGGTGTGTTTCTCCTTCCGACCAGAGAGGATGTTTGTCTTCACGCCAGCTCACCGTAAACACAAACTGCATATTCTGAATGTGCTCTGTACACGTCCAAGGAGTCCTCATAAAACCAGAATAATATCAACACACCCCACGTTCTTCCAGAAAATGACCTAATTCAGAACATCCAAATGGAATACGCTGTTTACATGACCTGTATCCAATTCGGAGTTTGGAATAATAGTGGAATATTAGCGTGCATGTAAAGGTAGTGACTGTAACATCTAAACCCACCACTTCCGAGGCCAATCATTTTTATCAGAAATTGTAATAATGTGCCAGTTTTGAATCAGAACGATGCTGGATTCACACGGTGTTTTTATCTCGCGGTAACAAATGATGAGTTATGTGTTTATTGTCCAGGAGTGTGTCAAAATGCACTGTACAAATTCAGTCATAGTCGTAACGTAAAAGAGGGAGGTTTGAGATTTTTGTATTTATTGTTTTGGGTCATAGCATTTATTCTTATCAAAGAGAGGCCGTCGTTAATAATGTTACGCTTCCTTTCCTCACGTGAGTTCAGACGAGAGGATTTCGAAGCAGTGACCGAGCTGACTGACTGTTGCCATAGCTTTGGTTTTATGAAGACGTGTGTTTTATAGACGCTGCTTTATATACAAACAAAAAAAGAAAAAGGCTCACCCGACCTTTAATTTCTGCAGAACGCAGAGTAACTGGACGGGAATCTGCTGCCATCTCACATCCTCCTGACGAAGACAAATATACAAATACTTTAAACACCACAATAGTGTGTCTTTTGGTTGTTTTTTTTTTTACTTACACATCCTGCAGTTACACCTTTTACATTAATGAATTCAAGTTATCCTTGGATTGAAATGTTTTGTTTGTACCGTTTTCAGTTTCAGGATAAAGCTCGTCTTTGGAGAAACTTGAACCTTGCTGGGTTCTGTTGCTGGGTTATAGTTGGATCTTTTCAGTGAGGTTTGATATGATTCATGATGATGTGTTTTTATGTGAACGCAGCAGCTTCTGCTCCTTATTGAAAAGCTTCAGCTGTAACTCTGACCTCCAGATTCTCACATTATTTTAATCTGTTGTGGTTTAGAAAAGCCCAGTTTTAAAGTTTCAGCTGGGAATGGTGAATAAATCGTACATATTGACATTTAAATTGAATGGGATGAACGGTGCACTTGTACATTTACAAAAAAAAAAAAAAAACTTGTAGGAAAAATATAATGTTGGATATAAATATAGGTAAACACAATTTCTGTAGGGGAAAATAATGTCTTCACTTCAAGAAAAGGGGAAAAAAAAGAAAAAGAAGCAACCTTTATGCAGCATTTCAAACCGTTTGAAGAGGTAAAACTGGTCTGACTGAATGCTTAGCTCTCTCCTGGGAGCAGGGCCCTCTGGTGGCCTGGAGGACCAATTACAACCCCCTCCAGCCTCTGAGGAGGCGCCCTCTGCTGGCCAGGAGGACCAGCGGCGGTGTACAGTAGTCAACGTACTGACCTGCTGACGTTCAGTCTGACACATTTCTATTCAGACCGGATTGTTCTACCACAGTGCCCTGACTTTTAAACCACTGAGGCCGTTTGACGACACGCAGACATCTAGAATAGAACAACTGACGCTATCAAGACACTGTTGTTTTTGTTTACAAGTAAAGTCAGTTTCATTTCTATAACCCAATGAAACACTCGTTTTGAGAACAGCTGTCAACGTTGAGGAGTGTTAAATATTAACTACATGAAGAGTGTCTGCGTAGTAGTGTTAAAATACACTTTGTGGTACGAACCCATATAGACACTTTAAGAGTGTTGAAATGAACTGACTGTTCATTTGGAAATGCTGGTTTTACTGTTACCATCTGCTCATTTATGATGGTTTGCTTGTACACAAACTTGGACATAGTTTACACCATGCAAATGAAAATGAACGCATTATTCATCTGAAAACTCAGGAATACGTTTAGCTCAAAGTCAATGAGTAACTTGTTTGATCATCTTATCTGTTGAGGTTCAACTTTTAAAAGTTTTTAAGCATTTGAAGAAATATCTGTGCACGCCTAGATATGATGTGAGGTGCGTTGGAGAAGGTTAACTCTGAAGACAACGGAAAAGAAGCTCCCGCACACTCGTCTCGCTTTGCTCAGATTGATTTTACAACGTTTCGGTCCCTTTGAGACCTGAGACAGGTATGTACGTACATTTCAACTTTTTAAATATAAAACAAACAGGTGAATGTGAAAGTTCATTCTGTGGATGAGGACCATGTGTTGTGGTCAAAGAGCTAGAAAATGGACGTTGAGGTTAAACGCTGTCTCCACAATCAAGAAAACTTGAACATGGCAGTGTTTTGTTTTTTTTGTTGTTTGTTTGGATGATTTAGCTGTCTAACAGAAGATGCCTGTAAAGTAATGTTACTGTTAACGAATGAAAAATGTGTTTCAGTAGCTTCCAGCCTGTGATCTCAGCTGACACGTAAACTAGAGGGTTTATGATGATTAGTCTCGTCACAGTGAAAGACTGGACTTTTACATCATTCCTTTTTATGTACCCGATGTATTTTATTTCCGTTTCACCGTTTTATCTAAATTCCAAATTTCACGTCACATGGTAAAGCCTTTCCACACCTCAGGGACTAGTTCTCAGTGCCGTAACAAGTATCTAAAACACTTTAGAAACACATGAAAACTGCCTCCATTCTTGGGAGACACGGTTGAGGTGAGCAGCTGAAGAAGCCTGAGAGAAAACCTACGACACATCCATTCATCCATGAACAATCATCTAAAAACTCTCTAGAAACACAACCCAAAACAACCCGTTTCAGTAGTAGGCTACAGATCAGGAGACAAGACTGTGGTCCTCGTTTTACCCGACATGTTCCTGGTGTTTCCCTCTGTGAGATGTGACTTAAACTCGGCTCCGTGTTATTAATGCCTCCTTTCTCCTTGGATATTGGAATCTATATATTTATTAAAATTTAATATTTTTCAGTCAAGAAGCAGGAGAAGTGATGTGGCAAGCGTCTAAATTTAGTCTTTATTTCCATGTGTAAATGTTTGTTACTGATTGTATTTTGTCATCCTTTCGTTAATGAAGAAACAACAGAAAAAGCATTCACAAAGTAAGAAAAAACATTTATAGATACATACGTACATACAATATATTAATATGGTAGGACACAGTATCACATGTAGAGGACCAGGAGGAGGTGAAATCTCTCTGGTCAAAGGAGTCACAGCAGAACTCACCATCAAAGATGTCATTCGACATATTTTATATTACACTCAGATTGTTAACGGTCACTGCACAGTTTGATTAAAATACAAACAGCTGTTTTCTTTGACGCCGCTGACTTTTCTGAATAAATCTATACGCATATAATTTTCTTAGAAAATCTTTTGTAGTTGCTGGTTTAACAAAAAGCTGATAATCTCTAAAACATTCCCGTTCTCAGGAGGAGAGCTGACATCTTTGACGACGACTTCTGCCCCGACTCCTGCGTCTGTGAAACAACCATGCACGTTCAATGGGTAAGTGAGAAACATACTGTACACACAGACAATACATTTACAGTTGACAACATATGAACCACATGTGAATTTTACCACTCTGTTGCAGGCACAATGAAAAACAAGTTCAGATTTTTAGAAAACCAGGCGCCAAACAAATGATCTGTTTGTCTCTAAAAAAAACAAACAAAAAAAAAAATAATCAAAAAGAAAAGCCCTTTGGAGACGGACGATGGATCGTTTTCCACTTTTTGAGTGATGATAAAAACTGGAATGTTTTCAGATATGACATCTGTCATTGGCTTTTCAATCCCTCTTTGCTTCACGTCAAACAAATGCGTTCACGTTTTGGTTTTCAGCAGCGCCACCTCCAACATTATGCTGACAACAGTGGTAAAAACACACCCAACTGACGTCTAAGCAGAGTGTGTGTGACAAAAGTGTGTCAGACTGAAAACAAGTAAAGAAACATCATTGTACCTCAAACACACACTCTCTCTCTCTCTCTCACACACACACACACACACACACACACACATAGTCGATCTGACCGAGCCTTAACCAGACTGTAGAACCTCCACGCAAAATGTTATTATTGCTGCTTCTTCATGGCACAAATAATAGAAACAATACATGTTATGTTATTCATACTATTATGTTCTGTTTTGCCATGCAAGCTCACTACAGTGCTGCTTCTAGATTAGCTTATATTACACAGAGCGACCAAAGAAACCAGAAAACAAAGCAGGTTCATGTTGGAGAAGCCACACACAGTGCCAGACTAACTTCTACAGCTGGTTTTACAGTTAGTGAGTAGATACAAAAGGATAACTATTGTCATTATCACACAAAAGAATGGTTATGATAGTAAGAGCAGTATTTATATTAAAAAAAAGAACAAAAACCAACACATTCTCAGGGTATCACATATATATTGAACCAAAAGGGGCCAAACGCAATGTTTGAAATAATTTAAACATTTGTGACATTCATTCCTTCGGGTGTTTTATATACAGTATATATTTATATTTGTATAGAAGTAGTGCTTCATTTTAGAAATACAAATGAACACAAAAACACAAAAGGGCTGCATTCTGTGAATGCTGTGCAAATAACATCATCTTTACATCAAAGCGCCTCCTCCTCCTTTACCGTCCCGACACACACACACACACACTGCTGCTGTTCTTAAACTTACAAACATTCAAACACAAAAAGTTCAACTCTTGGACTCATTCATAGCTTTGTCATCACAACTGCAGGGATATTTAATCATGGCAGGTAAATAGCCTCCACTTGTCCGTCGTCTCTGCCTTCAATGGCTTGTCCCACAGTTAATCCACACGCTCGGTTCTCAAAACAGAACTTCATCTGCCATAACAGCCCGCTCACTGACGAACCAGCTAAAGCTAAACATTTAAACTGCTGGATTTCCTCCCTCTCACATTGTTTAATCACACTGAGACGTCTCAGCTTGTGTCTGATACAAAAAAAAAAACAGAAGAGAAGAGAGGAGGACAAAAACATTGGCATCCATCAAACTTTAAAGCCGACTCTTCCCTCCTCACCTGCCCTGATTTTACCTGCCAGCAGGAAACGACGCTTCACTGGAGATTTGTTTTTGTGAGCTTCACTGTAAAGCTGCTCTTCTTTCTCTCTCTCGCAGTAAAGATGAAACATCAAACTAAAACATATCAGACCCTCGCCACCGGCTGCAAGCAACATGTCATCAGTTGGGAGAAAACGAGTTAACCAAAGAGTTGTTCTTTTGAGTTCTGAAATCAGTGCTGGCATCAAAACAAAAACGCGTTAAAAGCTTCAATCAAACGTAATCACCAGAGATGATGAACTTCCAGAAAGCCAGACCAGCTGCACAGCAACTGTATCCCTGCTCATATTCAAGAAAAGGAAACCTGACTACCGCTGCCTGTAGCCAACATGTTTCAAGAGAAGAAGAAGCAGCAGCAAACTGGACCAGATGCCGGCCCCTCTCCGACTCCTCTCCGACACCCATGAGCCCTCCGAACCTCAATGCAGCAAACTGAACGGACCACATAAAAGGACTTTTAAACGTGGATTCAAAAGAACTCGGCAACAACTACATCTATCTGTCGTCTTAACACAGTAGAGCTGTGTTGGCTGGGAGCATCTTCGGGCTAATGCTGCCTTTAGGGGCCGTCAGGAATATTTCAATTCATCCGATGTCTGTGAGTTTACAAGAGACACATAAAAGCAGCTTTCTGCGCTAGACGCCCATGGGAAACTGAGTGCAGTGTGAACACTAACATAACTCCATCCTATTGACAAATAATGCCAAAATCAGAAACCCCCCCCCCCAAAAAAAAACCCTAGTGAAGGACAAAAATGTATGAAAAAGTGAATCTGCTCAAAGGTCACACAATGTTCTTTTTCCAAAATTTCCCCGTCGAATAAAACAAATTCTTTTTCATTCTATAATGAACAGCAGTGTCTTACAAACAAACATGTGTTTACTTTTAACAAGTATACGCGCACAAACTTGTTTTAAATTTGAATTCTTCTTAAAATCTATCGTTGGGTGATGCATCCAGATCAGACGGCGTTAGGTGGGGTTTTCACGGTCCGTGTCACGGGGAGCGCGGTTACACCAATCGCGTCTCCCTGAAACACAGTGAAGGAACTTCTCGCACCGTGCGACGTCCCAAACAAGAGCGTCTTGAAAGAAAAGAATCTAAAATGCCAGTCCTCGAGCTGTCCGATGAGACCCCGCGACGCAAAAGAACGTGAATCAACCAAAGAAAAAGTAAAAAGTCAGAACAGTTTTCTCCTCAGGTGAGGGAATGAGAAATCAAGTACACGGTTTTTAGTCAGGTTGGTGAGAGGATGATCGTGGAAAAACAAACTCAGTGATGATGCTTTTTTTTTTTTTCTTCTCAGGCGGCAGCAGTTTAGACGATAAACAGGCAGATGAGGCTGCAAGTCAATGTAAACGAGGTGAGTGACGAGTTAAAAGTATGACCAGTCGTGGCGCTGCATTCGCGTCACTGGAAAACACCAGATATGTATGTTTAACAACACTTTGAAGTCGGCCAAGTACTCTTTGGACTTGTGAGTTTTGCGTGTAGAGGATCATACATTCAAACGTGGCAGATTTTTTCAGTGATTTTTCTTAAAATATAAAGTCAAACCTGTCAATCACTAACGGGGCTTCATTACCAAACGCCAGGAATCTGTGTAGCATTTTAAATAACTTAGTAGCTAAAACTATTGAAGTGCATTTTTGTTTCACTACAGAGCCAGTGTTTGTCAAATTAAGCGCATGCCATATTAAAATGTGATTTTTGATTGTGATAAGACAGTTGTGAACAGTCTATAATAAAAGGGATTTCCATTCAGCCGTAAAGAGTTCAGGTTTGTGTTTTGGACTGTGGACTTTCAGTTTCTGTAGATTAAGTCTGCAAACACTGACACTTCAACTGAATCCCGGCAGACTGAAGTGAGTGACCTCGTAGAGTAGATTTATTTATTTATTTATTTAGTTTCCCGTGATAAGAATGCAGCGTAACGAGCCGTTGTCATGAGGTTTGTGTATTGGTGTATCGCTGTTGGCTGGAGTGCTTCTTCACCACTGGATGTGGTGGTGTCTGATGGTTGGAGGACGTCCTGATGAGAGCTGACGGAGCGGCGACAGCAGGTGTCTGTGGAGTGCAGGTCTAGATAGATTTGGAGGAATCCTGTTTGCTGATGAGGACTTCCAGGAGGCGGAGTTTGGCCTTGATCCTCTTGTACTCTCTGTACTCCTCCAGCATCGGCATCCGGTCCTCCTTCTGAACGTTTCTGCAGCAGAAAGAGGAGACGGAGGAACATGACTGATGATTTTCAGTTTTAGTACAAATAAAGAATATCTTTGCTTTCCATTGAGGTCATGGAAAAGTGTCTTCAATAGTGGCTTCATTCCTCTCTTCTCATTTCTCAATTTGTACCTCCTCGAGGCAACAGGCCTGATGATGCCTGTTGAAGAACACCTCAGAGCCGTCATTTGAAATACACGTGGGTAAAATATGATGTGCGGAAAAGCTGCATTATCTTTTATTTTGTTACAGTTACCGCTGTATTTTATGATCTCTGTCAGATGATCCCGACAGTACTTATGTAAACTTCACAACGTGGCATAATGTGTCCAGAAGGCTGTGTAGAGATATCATACCTACTTTTAAACACACAAGTTTGGTCGTGCATTTGATCATTTGAAATAACTAATATAACTTCTGAATCAGGAAGACGTTCACTCGTACAGTCCTGCTCCTGCTGTGGTTTGTGTAATCCAGTGTGTCACGGGTCCATTCGCTGAAAACACACCTGCGTGTCCTCGCTCCTCGCTGTGCATTTTGGGAACCGAGAGGTGGAGGGGGTGAAAAACAGAGAAATGCACTTACCTGCCGTTATGTTGATAGAAATCTTCCTCAAACTCTCGGATGGTCTTCCTCAGCTTCTTCTTCTCTGCTCTGGCTTTCCACAGCTGTTCCAGCAGCTCTGGCCTGGACAACGATGGGATACAAGAGCATGTAGTTACACGTGTTTCTGTAACGCTAACACAGTGAACTCAGTAGAGTTATACGTCTTGAAATCATAACAGGCCTCTCAAATGTGCACTCGCAGAGAATGTCTGTGTTTAAAAAACATAAACCACACTTTCATTTAGGTCTCAAGCCATAATTAAAGAATGAGGTCCAGAGAGCGGTGAGCAGGAAGTGGACTGTGGTGGTGTGATGGATCAGCTGTCAGGATCATGTCCAGGAAGGAGACCTGGATGTGAAAACCTGAGCTGATAAAGGAGATTAGAGGTGTGTGTGTGTGTGTGTGTGTGTGTGTGTGTGTGTGTGTGTGTGTGACTTATTAGCTCAGTGACACATTACGCAGATTACACACTCAGCAGATAAAACTGTTTCCACATTATTCCTGCTGTTGTCTGCACACTCAGCAAAGTGTCAGATCAGGCTGAGAGAAACTGATTCACTTAATTTGATGGATAATCCATGACCCTAAACACAGTCTTCACCGTTCTGGTTCTTATGTTGCCTGTGTCATATGTGTCCACAGGCTCTGTCGGACCAGAGGAACTTTTTAAGTAACTGCTGGAGAAAGAACCCTCCTTTTTTGTGTCCTCACTGCAGGACACAAAAGAGATCCTCTTTCAGGGCAGGTACTTTCCTAACAACAGAGTGTTGAGTGAAGTAAGTGTACTCTGAGAGCAGCACCGGGAACCACCAGCCTAAAAAGCCAAGTAGAGAGAGAGAAGTGGACTGACTGTGAAGTCCATGTTTCCAAAGAAACACAGAGTGATTCTGACTCATCTAATAGTGAAATATACAAGTCTTCACGGGCATTAGCATGTTGCTACAGCCAGCTGTTACGTCACCTCAGTGTTCCTAGTAACGATGTGAATGAAAACAGTGAAAAAGCCCCTGAAGGTGTGTAGTTGTCAGGAAACTCTCCAGAACTGTTCGGTCTGGAAGCAGCTCATTATTTAGATCTGGTTCTGCTTCCTGCTAAAGACTCCCATGGATGTTTCTGCCAGTCACCATGGAAACTCTTCACATATTCACTTCTTTATTTAAAGGAAATTCCCATGTTTTGTTTTTCTATTGTGTCCGTTTTGGCTTTCTGTCATGCTTCAACGTGTATGTATATTTAGAAAAGCAGTTCAATATTTAATGTTTTATTTTTAAATACACTTCCAGTCCATTTTCTCTTAAGGAAAGACCTACACTGTAAGGTTAGAAAAGTCTGTCCGTCTTCCTATGTTTATTGCCTTTTTCTCACCATTATGGCACTAATATATTACTTAGAACAGACTGTGTTACTACACATACTGCAGCACAGTACTGTCCATATGACGCTTCAGAGGGTGCAGTAACAGCCTGTTCTAACACTGCTTTTATACAGACAAAAGGTTTGGAGTAATCAACAAAATTCAAGATCATTCATTCAGATCAACTTTAACATCTTCATTTACTTCCACTGCTACAGAAAAGATGCTAGTTGTTAACAATATTGCACTGCAAAATGTGTAATAAACATTCTGTTCTAAGTAACATATTAGATCAAAATGGCGAGAATAAGAGGTTTATGTAACACTGGTGTTGTTGTAATGTGTGTAAGAGGAGATAGCGTGTGTGTTGTTCTTACATGGATGAAGCGTTGGAGCTGGACAGCCGCAGGTCCATTGCCAGTTTCCCCGAGCCCTCCTCCAGCTTGCCTCTGATTGGACCTCCCGTCTGGCTCTTGTCGCTCATTGGATAGTCGGACTGGTTCTGGCTCCTCTCCCCGTCGGTCAGGGTCACTGGGTCCACAGCCATGATGACCTCTGAACTCTGCATCTCCCCTCCGCTGCTCTCACCCTCCTCCTCCTCATCCTCTTCCTCCTCGTCCCTGTCTTCGTCCCTGTCGTCTTCCTCTACGCCGCCGCCGCCTCCTCCTCCCCCTCCTTTCTGCTCGTCTTCCTCCTCTTCCTTGATCTCCTCCCAGAAATGAGCAGTTTCACCCTCGATGATTGGCTGGAGGGTCTGACTCCGCCTCTTACTGGAGGGGGACACCTGGGAAACATGGTTTGAAGAATACGACAGGATGAGATAATGACTGTTTTCAGACCAGAGGGAAACCGGATTTGGTTCACAAATCAGATCTTTTGAGACAGACGGTTTATTTTATTTGCAAGTGATCATATCGCTTTTCTGTGTTCAGGCAACAGCAATCTGCTACAGGTGAGGAAATTTCTCGATTTAAAGGTCGCGATACATCGTAATCAAATTATGAGGCCAGTGACTATTCACACCTGGTAATAAACTGCAGGAGGATTTATGTTGTGTGTTTTTTTGTTAATGTTTACACACTGCGGTGGATCACACAGATTCTGGTGTTGCATTCTCTGATGTGCAGTTGTGTGTAATATCTACGTACTGTTATAGGTGTGATGCTGGCTCTAGTGAGCATCTGTTTAACTAATCTGTAGCGGTCGTAGAGAGGCTTCATCACCAGACGCTCCTCTCTGGTCACCTGACACAGAGAAGCAGAAAAGAGGCAACGACTCAGTCAAGGTTCAGAGGATTTTTCTTTTCACAAAACAAATTAAGTCAAAGCGGGACTTACAGGTCGACCATGCAGGCCTTCATAGTGCAGGAGGTTCTTCTGAAGAACTGTTTTCTCACAGGACAGCTGCTCCTTTGTCATTTTCTACAGAAAAACCAAACTGGTGAGGCTCAGACTACATACCAGAGGTGAAATAAAGGTCAGAGGGTCCCACTTCAAAAATGAAGATCTATACGTGAGGTTAGTCGGCGTGCAATGACCCATATTATAATTTTGAGGAAAACCCTGATCTAGTCTTAAAGACCTGTTACCTTGATGTCATCAGGCCAGCCGTCCTCCTGTCTCTTCCCTTTGACCCTGCGCTGAATCAGCTCCAGTGTTTCCTCCCTGGTGGGACGCTGACCCTTGACCTCCTCTGCTGCATCGCAGGCACCTTGGTCCAGGGTGGAGCCGAAGCTCTTGGGCAAGGTGTTGCTCCTTGGACGAGTCTGGGGGCCGAGCTCGCTCTCCGCACGGTGTTTGGCATCTAGAGAAGGAGCGGTGAAAGGAAGGAGGATGACGCCAGGAAACGGAGGGAAGGAACCAGGAAAAGAAAAGAAATAAAGGAGAAAGAGCAGAGGGGAAATGATAAGTCTTCAGACAACACATGAAGCATCACTGGACAGACAGCTGCTGTGATGATGTTGAAGGAGTCACAACATGACAAACACAAGTTAAGACAAACATGCATGTACAACACAAAAGAACACATCCTGAACAAACACCAGACTCAACAAACCCAAACACATCAACCACAAAAAACTGTTTGCAAAGCATTTGTCTGTAATCTGATGTCAGTTTAATGTACCTCGACCCTGTTCTGTAGAAAAATATGGACAGTCGACAAATCATGTCACTAGTGCCTCCACAGTACGTACACACTGATTTAAATTCTACTCAGTTATTATTATTCACATAGTTGCAGCAGTGTACAGATTTATATCATCATGAAACCCATGTTTTTAATCTTGTCAGCAAATGGCCCTTGTCTAAGATGTAGCATATTTTCTCAAAAAACACCCACAATTTTTCCAGTTTTTCTCTGAAAGCTTAAACAGCGATTCTTGAATCTGTGAACTATTAAAATTTGTAGCTAATGCATTTGCCTCGTGTGCCAAACTGGACGCACTGTCTGTTTCACACTCAGTTTAAAAATGAATAATAATACTTCCAGCAAAAATGTAAACACATTACTCTATGCATGTAATGTGGAAGAAGCAGTTGTGATTTGGACTATTTTTTTTCTAACAAAAATGTTCACTGTGCTTTTTGTTGTTGGAGCAGTATTAGAACGTTATGAGAAACACCTTTTCTCCTTATTTGTATTGATAGGCTTGGAAAACACACGTGGATACCTGCATTTACATGTGTGAAAACATAAAACACAGAAAAATAAAAAGCCATTTTTTTTCATTAATACTCTCGTTGTGAAGTTTTGTGTGCTTATTCAAATAATGGTTTATGTCTATTGTTTATGTACTATTTTGACACAAAAATACAATTTGTTACAAGAGTTTGCAGGGTGTCTGCTCTGCAAGTCCTTAAAAATGACATTCAGAAGTAATTAAATAGTCTTAAATTTGAAGGCTTCACTGCCACATTTGATCTAATTTCATTTATGAATCTTTTAATTTCTTTTTGTCAATGTCAAGCTCTTCTGTGTGAGCGTCCACATTTCTGATGTTAGCTTTAAAACCTAACTCACTGATGTCTGATACCTGCAGACAGCAGAATTTGACAAGTTTAGCTGGCTTTGTGGTTAGTGCGTAGAGTTTTGAAGAAATAGCTTGTAGTTTTCAAAGACCGTGCCTAAGCGATCAGGAAAAAAAACTGCATTTAACATTTAAAATCCTAAAACAGCTGGTGTACTAATACTAACAGTAACAGTGCCATAACAACATGCTGCTTTAACAAGAAACACCCCACAACAAAGAAGCAAGATGCTCTCACAATGCGGCCCATTGTGACTGTCAGTAGTGTATGTGTTGTCTACTTACTGAGGGGTTGGTACTTACTGAGGTGATAGAGTCTAGAGCACAGGCCTGAGTACGGGTGGAGCGGGGGGGTGAGTGTGTGATGGGGGGGTGAGCAGATAGAGGAAGAGGAGGAGGAGGAAGGGGAGGAGGAGGGAGCATGGTGACGTCTGTGTGAATGGAGCAAAGCCTGGTGCCTCAGCGTGCTTCTGGGTAAAAGGTGGTGCTGGCGTCCTGGTTGGCCGATCAGTCAATCAATCAATCAATCGGTCGTTGGGTGGGAGGAGGAGCAGGGAGGAAAGTGGAGAGCGGGTGCTCGCGTTATTGTTGTTCTCAATTTTTGATTTGAAACAGAGAGAGAAATGTTTTGGCCACGGCGGTCTCCGAGGAGGAGAGCCGTCACCTCACAGCGGAGGCGACTAGTGTCATGGGGTTTGTTCAGTACGGTCAAATGATACAAAGTGAGATAAACAAACCTGCTTGGGCTAACTCACTGGCATTTTTTAATAAATAATTGTAACATTCAGTGATCTAAAATTAGATCCTTTTGTGTATTATTTCTTTTTGAGTCCCTGCATATTTCCACATCTTGCAAATAGAGCAGCAACGATTATTTGATTAACTGATTATTTTTCTACTTAAATTAATCGGCAACTATTTTGATAATCGATGAACTGATCAACCTCTTTTAGAGCAGACAGTGTGGCTTCTCTCAGCAGGTATAAACACAGGTGATGCTACTAACATTCATGCTGGGTCTGTTCTTTGTAAGTGTTCCAGAAAGCTGTACCAGTGAGGCTGGAACTGATGCACCTACAGGGAATGCAGCCTTTGTGATTGTCATTACACCTGTTCATTTTCTGCCATTACAAGTCAAAATGTCTACTGTAAAAAAAAACCCCACTGTGGATCAAACACTCTTGGGTTTTGGGAAACACTGATCAACATTTTGCATCATTTTTTAACATGTTATAGACCAACAAAACTAATCGATTAATTGAGAAAATAATTGACAGATTAATCGACAAAGAAAATAATCGGCAGTTGCAGCCCTACTTGCAAAATACTTGTGTCTAATGTGAAGTATATGTCATTTCACCTTATTGAACGCACCCCAAAGTGATGAATGTGGGTTCACAAGGACGCACCAGCACACTGGAGGGTGGGAGCCACGAATGTGAGAGTCACGCCAACCCTTTGCATGTGTGTGAATGTGTGTCTGCATGTTAGACCAGCACACATGCAATGTTATTACAGAGGTCAAAAACATCAGGATTGGGAGGGGTCAAGCTGTCCAGCGTGGAACAGGATGCCACAGCCCAACACAGACACACACACACAGCACAAAGAACACGTGTGTTTACCTTTAATCTGCCTGCGGATCTTTGTGAGGTCAGTCATCCATTTGAGGACCTTTGGGTTAGCTGCCTTGTCTCCATGAGAGGGCTGGAGGAAAGACAAAGACACGGGTGAAATGTCACGATAAATGGGATTTACTGCAGCAATTTAAGCCTTTAATTTATGTTTTTACAGGGAGAGACTTGTTATTAAAAATGCAAAACGTTAAGTAATCAATAACATTAAATGCCAAACAGGGTTTTAAAAATCAGACCCTTAAACCAGTTAATTTTAGAAACAAAGCAGACTTTTTATTTTTAATGGCTTTTTCCACAAAAAGCAACTAGTCAGTATCACCACCACTGGTAGCTGACAATATTAAAACAGGTCTAATTACTGTAATGACATCGTGTACTAAATATTCAATGCCAGCCTCATAAATTGCTCCTTATTCCTCCTTTATTCCTCAAACATTGATAAATTATGGTTACAGTTCTGTATTAAAGATGAAACCTGTTAATAATTACAGTCATCTTAACTTTGGTTTTCTGGATCCTGCTTTTGTTTTAAGAGTTTATCTAGTCATTGCATTGCTTCATAATATGAATAACAAACATTATACTTTTGTTATATACCTTATAGTTCCTCTCCTTTTCAAACTGCTCTTCAAACTGTTTGATTTTCTTCTTCAGGTGCTGAAGCTTCTTGGTGAGCTGGTGGGTCATTGAATCTCCTCCTCCCCCTCTCATCGCCTCTTTGGAGCCAAATGATGCACGGCGTGGTCTGAAAACGGTACAAGATAAACAGGCATGAATGCACTCTGAGTCCAAACATTTCTGCTCTACCTCAAACACGAGTAAAGCTCTACCTGTCTTTGTATCAGAAAACCACATGTGGTGGCTAAGCTTCATCTCATCACACCTGGATTGCCTATGTGTGTGTTTCCATTATGGTGGCTTCAGACTACATGAACCTGATTCAGAACAACAGACGTACAGACAGAATGCTCTGTTTACAACTCTAAACACGGTGAAGCGATCACTATTTTTTATCTCAAGTTCTCCAGGAAATGAGTGGGTTTTTTTTCTAAAAGGAAAATAAACTTATCATTAGAAATATAATAGAATATATAGAAATATATAATCTCATTTTAAGAATATACATAAAACTTCCAGCATCCCAACAGATGAATAATATTATTTCCTTATTTTAGGAGTGAGACCACTTGCATAACTTCACATTTAAGAATCTATCTTAAAAAACTGTTTTTGTTGCTTGTAACAACCACAAGTTACGTTTTCAGTCACACTGAAGTGTGTAGGTGACTAGAAGTTTATTTTCATTTTAAGAAATCCCCTCAGAAAGTCCCTCAGTCATTTTATCGTTCATTTTCAGGCCATCATACACATGGCTCTGGACACCATTATTTATTTAGATTCTTGTTCCTGGAAGTCGTTCGCTAACAACTCTTTATAAATGATATCACGAACGCCAAGAAACGGCAAGAAGATGATTGGTCAAGGAGCAATGTGTGGCTTGTCATGTCTCTCAGCCAAGATTGAGCAAATACATATGATCTATAATCTGACTCTGCGACCATCACAACAGACAAAATGTCGTGTGGTCTGAACCGGCCTCACCTCTGTGCTTTGGTGGGCGAGGTGGTGTCCGGGTCCTGCTGGAGGAAACGCTGGGCACTGTGTGCTCCGAAGTCGAGGAAGCGCCGCGCCAGCAGGTGATGGTGAGAGCGGGAAGAGGAGGGGGAGGCGTCCTGCCCTCCGTCCCCCTCGTCCTCCTCACCATCCTCCTCCAGAGGCAGCGGGGGGAGAGGAACCATGCGACCAGCCAGAGGGGAGAGCTGCGCCTCTCCACTTTCATTATCATCCTGCCAGGATTTGTAGGCCGGGACGGGGTCTGGAGGAAGGAGGGAAGAAACAAAGCAAGAGTTCAGAACAGATCATTTTAAAGAAGGTCAAGAGAGAAAAGATTATTTTGACCGCTGGCCAACGTGGGTACTGCACACGAGGAAGGCGGTGCATTGATACATTCAATGACAAATTCATTTTCTTCTTCGGTGCTCTGCTGACTCACTCTCCGCCTGATTAATGTGATAAGTGTCAGCTCTGCTATAACAAGCTGAGTCGAGAGGAAAAAGACGGGGAATGTGAAGGAGGGGGGTTTGTGAAGATAACAGGACAGAGGTGAGACACAGAGAAGCAGAGTCAGGGGAAAAAGTGCATTCAGAGAGCATCAATCTGCCCATTTACCCTGAAACAACGACCGCAAGCTGCTTTATTAAATCTGATGGCAGCAAAAGTGTTTCACATACAACTATTTATTCAGTGTGCCAAGTGGGGCTGTGTGTTATTGATGACAGAAAAATGTCTGTCGTTGCATATTATGCTCTTTCATTTCATCGTGTCTTCATGGCAATACTTTTTGTCATCTCAGACCCGGAACCTAAAAGAGGGGGCTCATTCTGTCACGTGTGTGGTTTGGACACGAAAATGTCTGACTCTGATTTTTGTTGTGTTTTCCATTTGCCATGACTTGGAACCTGTATGTATGTTTGAGTTCTTCTTGTTGGTTTTTTCCTTGACAAAGCACATGTGTCTGAAAAGTGCATGAGTATAAATAAACATGTT
>JAPQRN010000002.1:5947743-5968716 GCA_037367275.1 Coranthus polyacanthus
AATAATGTTAATAAGAAATGGGCTTTCCCATGTGATTATGTTATAAAGACTACTCATTGAATTTACAGAAAATGTGGTATATTCCTATCTGGATATGTAATGTTGATATGAGTTTCAAGTTAAAAGTATGAGAACATTTCACTAAAGTTCTCTGAGTGTTGAGATGTGTCAGAGCAAAGCGCACGGTAAAGGATGAGACGAGGCATGGGTAGATTGATGGATGGCTGGGTTTGCATGAATCTACTTACCTTGGCCTTCCTTTTGCAGATGCATACATGAGAAGTCTATGGGAGGGAGGTGGACATGGGGAGGGGGTGATGCTGTTCGGATGGAAAGAGGACAACAGAGAGGAAGAGGAGGAGACGATGTAGGAGGAGGGATGAGGAGAGAGACAGCAGAGAAGACGAACAGTGAGATCAGTCATTCTCTCAACATTCATTCAGTCAACATGCACATGTTGGGACTAAATAGAAACAAATGAGTTTTTCATACAGATCTATGGGTAACATTAAAATGTCATTAAAATACAAGGATTTCAATTTTGATTTTCTCCGATAAAAACAGAGAGATCAATTAATTCCATCAAACTGGGTTTCATTTTGGGACCATGTTGGATGTAAGTCTTCTCACTTTTTCTCTCACTTTACTTCCATCCCCTGAACGCAATGTGTTTAATATTAATATGTTTTTATTGATTGATTCAAAGATGCTGTACAAAACAGACAGAACATTTCAACTAAATAAGACAAACTAAAGGCATATTAGATATTTAAACTAGTTAAAAAAGGTCTGAGCAAAACGTTTTCACTAGTTTAAATAAAAAAAAACAACAACTGTTTAATTGATTTTTGTCTTAAAATTAAAAAATCAGTTTTTGAGTAATCCAGTAAACAAAAACAAACCTTTTCACCTAACTATGATGTACTTTGTTCTAAACAGCGTCATCCTCATTGGTGCTCTTGTAAATGATCGCATCTGATCTTAAAAAAAAGGCCTTTTTTCATTTCTGTTTTGTAGTGATTTTATGTATTTTTAGATGTAATAGAAAACAAACCATGACAGTCTTTTTTGACCATGAAAAAGAAAAACGCACTGAATTTAAATTTTTGTATTTTAAAACAAAAGAAAATTAATTGACCACATTTTCTTTCAGTTTTAATACCCGTTTCTGAAAAGCCAATACATAAAACCTTCACCGACCTTACATCATAGTGTAAGATCTCATTCATAATTCATTTCACTAACATTTTGTTCTGCACCGAGCAGAAAGCACATGACGACATCTGATATAATGTCATACCTTCCCATTGGTTGTCAGGGAACAGCTGGAGATGAGGGGTGGGGCCATTGTTTGGTTGGCATGGGGACAGGTGGTTCCTGTTGGTCTCGCTGGTGTTGGCGTTCTGATCACATCGGCACGAGCCCGAGTCCTGGAGGAAGAAGAAGTGAAGAAAAGCATGAAATGAGTAAAAAAGATGAATTAAGAGGGAAGAAGGAAAAAGGAAAACGGACAGATGAAGTTATGAGATGAGTTACTGTTCTGACAAAGGTGCATGTTTCATTAAAAACTACACGGTCTCCTTTGAAGCACAAAGTTGTAGAGTACAAACAAAATGCTACTTACACAGCTTATGGTGTCAGTTTCCTCCATGGTGTCACAGGTTTGATTGTCCTGCCTGTAAACAAAGACAATAAACATGAGGCTGCCTCTAATTCTACACACTCACACTGTCAGCCTAGAGCAGTAAATGATCCCAAACTGCAGGACATTTTTAAGATACTTTAATGAGATGTTGAGTTTTTTTCTTCCATTCTTCAAGAATAATATATTAACTGCATACCAACTTACTTTATGGACCTGGGAAGACTTCCAAAAAAAACCCTGTCTTCCCATCTCCTTAACCAACTCTTCCCAGAATAATTTCATGATGATAAAATGGAGATCCGAGAATATTTCAGCTATAATCCTGTAACCCTATTTGGAGTTCTCCTGAGACATTAGTGTTATCGGAGACAGCGCCGATACAAACATGTGAGGAAGAGTCACGCTAAACTCGCACAACTTAGGGCCTGTCTGCATCGCGAATGTTTTCTCCTCTGAAGTTGGGACTGTTGGAAAATCTCACACGTTACACCTGATTATGCACAACACTGACTTTTGTTGTTGTTGCTGTGGCTTCGAACTTGCCGGTTCACTTTTGAAATTTTTCATTAAATAGGTGCAAATTGGCATGACTGAAGCCCTTTTACAACTGAACACCACGTGACACATTGGTGCTACTATGGTGTATTAACTATGGTTGTTAAGATTAAGCTGCAGGGATGATACAGTATGATACATGTGGTGTAAAACTGCAGAGTGCAAGAAAGTGTGTGAGAACGACAGACATGGAAATATGAATAAGGGTCTGTTTTACTTTCAGTGGTAAAATGGCTGATGCGGCATGTCAAAGTGATTGGAAATGTGAGTGTCAAGTGATTAGTAAAGTATAACCCTCAATGCCCATAAAATCAATTTTATGTCTCTGGACCCAAACAAACACATGACTGACTGACTTTCCCGCTGTTAAAACACTGTCTGAAAGTCTCTTTTTAATGTAATTTTCATCTCGTTATGTCTCTTACGACTGAGGCCATTCCTTTGCATTTCACATGGCTTTGGTGAGATCAACATTTATAAACTCTTCTTCTACTACTTTAATTAGGAAAATAACTTCACTTATGATATTATTGTTATGTATTTTACTTGGACAATTGGCAACAAAACAAAAATGGCTCTGGGGGAGGCGGGTCCAATTTTAGCTTAAATATCCTTTGGTCTCTGAACTGGTCTCAGATCTTTAAAGCTTAGTTTAGACCAAAGTTTCACAGTGAGAGGAAACTGCTTTTGAATGTTGCAAGGAAACGTTGCAGTGGCGTAAACTGGGCTGTGTCAGCTCGACTCAAGCAGGCTGATGGCGTCGCCTACGTCTCTGCTTTTACAGCGTAGTGTTACAGTGTGTATAATGTTTAATAGTGTATAATTCATGCTGTGCTCAGTATTTTTGTGCTCTAGGTCATCTGCTGAACTGTTGTCTCAACAGTTTTCTATTAAAGGTGACACAAACACAAACAAAAAATCCTCTACATGTCATAATGCTCCAGGAATAGATGGAGAAATTCTTGACCATATTACATCCAGCTACAAAACAAGATTGCAGTTAGAAAGGAAATAAAGAGAGCCGTTGCTATGGAAACAATATACCATTTTGCCTAGTTGCGCTGGTGTAAGCTGGCAGGTTTTTAAAATGTGCCAGACCGGTACTTTGCAAGTAGATGCAACTTTCAACACTTCTGGTAATCTTTGGTCTGAACAGGGTTTAACAGGTCAGCTCAAAAATACCTTCACTAATAACCTTTGTATTTGTTTTGATTTTAAATTGAACTAAACCAAATGAACACCTGACAGCAAATTGAGCATCCAGCTCACCTGGCAGTGTTAATGTTGTTCTGAGTATCTCTGACAGCCTCTGCATCCAGGTCCATTCCTGAGCCGTCCTCTAGAGCGGCTTCAGAGTCCAGGGAATCCTGACAAGAAGCAACAATTCAATTATTATTACAATTATAGATAAAAACCTGGGATAAAAACAGCAGTCCAGAGCAAAATCCTTCAGTGGGCAAGAATAGAAACTGTGTGTGAGACTCTCACATAAACAGGTACATTCCAGCCGGTATGAAGTGATTCTGTTTCACTTGATACACATGATGATGTTTCACTTCCTTTGAATATTAGGTAACACAGGGTTTTTCTGTGTCTACAAATACTCTAGATATTTAAAAGTGTTGTCTGGTATACATTACCATACATTACAAGAGATTACACCAAAAACTACAAATTGCTCAGTAACTTTTATTTATATATAATAAAACGTGAGCATCTTTTCCCTTTTTTCACACTTCCTCTCTTTCACAGTTGAAGTCTCAACTCTGGAAAAAGAGTTGAGACTTTTCCCATCATGACTCTGACCTTTTGTAACTCCCTACTGCAAAGTTGTAGGTTTTGTTTTGACATGCCTGTCTGGATTTCCTGATATGATCAATGAAAAAAACACCCACAAACTGATTTCCATCAGGGTTGTGGGCAGCACCACAACACTTCATCACATCATCCAATCCAAGCGGACAAAAAGTTTCAATTATTTCAGTCAATAATACAGTCACCAATCAGTTTTGAAAATGTTTTAGTGGAATGAAGCGCAATAAAGATGTTAACAAGTCCATTAAGTGGCAGCTACAACATGATCCCGACTGTCTGAACGTCAGTGTGGATGTAGAACATATCGTTATAATGAGTCATCGCTTCAGGCTGGTCTCAAATCTTTAACATGAAAATGGTTTGTGTGTGTCTTGTGTCGTTTGTGCACAGGTGCTGCTGTCGTTCTTGAGCTTGTCTGATCTATTTAAAGAATTGAACTGACAGGTTTCCCATCATTCCCAGGGCAAGTGTCTCTTTCGCCATCTGATGCTAAGATGAATGTCACTGAGGCGATGAGGGGGTAAGAACATTAAGGGGTTTGGATTTCCACTGAGACACGCTTTACTAAAAATGTACATGACACCTCAGTGAGAAATACTTAGACAAAGTACAAGAGGATCAAATGACAGTCCCTAATGACAACTGATTAAACTGAAAATCCGTTGGGAAGTTGGGAATCAGAATCTACTTTAAGAGCGTCTGATCTCATTTTACGTTTTCTGATCAGATTGTAAAAGCCATGGAGTCAAAAACTGCACATGACTTTTGCTCTCACACATTTACTTCACGTTCCATGAGTTCGTTCTGAACTTGTAAAGACTGCGCTTAAATTGAATGCACCTGACTCACAGAACAAAAACAGCACCTTTACCTTTTAGCTGCTTTAGATATTACATTTTAAAGCTCCTTGTTTTACATGATTGTATTATCTTAATGTACCTATGAAACCATCTTCTGTAACCAAAAAGGTTTTAATGGCTTTTTATTGTATTGCACTCTTTATTTTTAAACTGACTCAGTGCCATTGTCATCACCCCTCAACGATCTCTTCAGTATAAATAAAGGTTGATTGTTTGATGGATTTGTGCAAAAGGCTGAATGCTACGGTGGTAATGTTAGTAATGGAGTATTTGCACACTGTATTAGTGATGTTTTAATCCTACTTGAATCTTCATCAGGACAGAACATCCCTATTTATACATAATGCACACAAATAGATTAACAAGCTCTATGATGGCAGGTGTGGTTAACCATCCAAACTAGGGATTTTATAAATTTTGAGTCTGAGTTTTGAGTTTTTTCAAACCTTTTTACCTGATGAAACTCCAAGCAGGATTCAAATGTTGTTATTAATTAACTTTTGTGCTTTGGAGTAAGTGTGCAGGGGTTCGTTTTTGTTAGCGGTTGCACTTTTCTGAAATCCTCGCGCCTGTTGTGATGTGTATATAACAACTCTCCCCGACAACATGTGAAATAAATTTGACAAAAATGGGAAGAACATACCTTCCCTCAGAATTATGAGTCAGTGGGAACAAAACTTATCTGCATATGTCAATGGAGTCACTGATGTTTGTGTATTTGTTAAAGAGGCCTGTTGTTGTCTCAATAGATTTCCAGCTATTACTGCAATCAGAGCACAAAGATGGACTGTGTTGATAATATCAAACACTCAGCTGTGGAATGAACCCACAGTTAACGATGGGAAATATGCTGCTAACCCACACAACAACTGATGTGAGTCTGTGCATATACAGTGTGCTGGAGGGAAAGTCCCACTTTGTGCAAGTTGTCAACTGAATTCAATTTTGTTTATATATTTTTTTCCCATTGTCACATTCACAAAATAGATGTGAGAAAGTCAGATTGATGCTTCTTTTTACCTTTTCATCTGTATGCTTTGTGTGTTTTTGTATCTTCTACTGACCTGTGCATCTTTCTGGCTTTGTTGTGAAAGCTGCTCCGTCTGTTTCTGTGGGGTCTCCCCGTCCTCAGGGTCAGTTTGTTGTTCCTCGTCTCCATGGCAACCGTGGGCTACAGGACCACTGGGACCAACCCTGGAAAACCAGCATTTACAAATAAGATTTTAGTTTTTCTAATAATAAAACAACTTACATTTCACATAAAGTCACCAAGTACAAACAAATCTAATACGCCTTTCTGCTGAAACTCTCATTTTCTTGTGGTGTTAAAACTTTGTGTGGTTTCTGATTTAGAGGTGAACATAAACTCCTGGACATCTTGTTTAGTCTTGGTGGTCGCTCACCGCTGAACAGCTGCTGTCCTCAGTATTTACAGTTGGCTCATTAACACTGCTGTCAACATGTTTACAGGTAACCTGACACCGTCCGCTGGCCTCATGCCTTTGTGCACAATGTTCGCTATGGTAAATATGTTTTTTTAAAGTCATTCGATGGCAGTTTAAACCACTAAGGAATCTGTGTTATTTGTGTTTCCAACAGCAGGTGCACAAAGGAGACTTTTTTGCACTTTCATTGGTGTGTGTTGACTCTCACCCCTGGCTGTCGTAGTTGCTGAGATCTTGGTCGATGGAGGTCTTCAGCTCAAGGAAATGCTGCTCCACTGCGGCTCTGATAGTTCGCTGGATTATCCTGGAAAACAAAAAAAATGTCAGTTCATACAATATCTGTTCATATATGATGTATTTCTGTATTTACAGTTTTGCCAGACTGCTGAGGACAAGGTTACTGATGGGCAGAGGTAGGAAATAAAGTATAAATACTTTGTTACTGTACTTGAGTATTTTTTAGATAACTTTTCCTTTTTACATTTTAGCACAAATATCTGTACTTTCATTTTCAAAACAGGCTCCTTACTTTAGTTTCCATGTATATGAGAGGAATTATCATTTATCTTAATTTTGTATCACTGTGTGCCTTCCCATTAAACCAATTTAAACCTGAATAAATGGGACAACAACACATATAAAAGGCAATCTCTTAGTATATCCAAGGGTGCGACAAAAACAACGCAACAAGATGAAACAGTTCGAGTTCTGTTGCTGATGTTGAAAACTGATTTGAACGTTGGAGTCAAGTTAATGCTACTTTTATAATTTGAGAGCCTGTACTTTTAATTTTTACTTACATAAAGACGTTGATTTAGTACTTCTACCAGTCAAGTATCTGTATTTCTACTTATCTGTATATCTAAGTAGAGTGTCTGTACTTTTGCCACCTCTGCTGATGATAATCTGTTCACTACAGCTGCTTCACTTTTCTAGAAATGGGATTCAGTAGTGTGTAAGGCTTTCTGTGGTTTGATGCATGAGATTAAATGATGTGCTCTTTTGTTCAGTCATACTGAATTCAATAAGCTTAGAGGATTGCTCACACACTTAATTAAGATCTGTTTTCAGTTTAGCAGCTCTCAGTCATGGTTCACAGGTTAAAACCAGATGTAAGCCTGTTCACATAATCCCACCTCTCACCAACCGCAATAAATGAAAGACCATTACTAATCAATTAACAGACAAAACACTGAAGCTTTAACTGAGGTGTTTATCTTTTTGGCACTGATGCTCGTTTCGCCCACTAATGACGTTAATTTGATCTTAATAATTAATCAAGTCTTTTGAGGGACTAATAATCACTCAATCAGCTTATTTCCCTTCCTATTTAACAACTCCTTGATAAGTCAATAACCTGGTCGTCTTCTGAAAGGATTAAAAATGCTAAAACTAGAGTCCAGGAGCCCAGTCTATAAAAGGGAACAGCAGGAGTCACACTCTGACCTCCTCTGGACTGTCACGCACCAGATGATCCAGCAGCTCTACTCAGATTTTATTTAGCATGCTTTATGTGTCAAGCCACGTGTGAGCGATTATTATGCAATCTTCCATCATTTGGCTTTTTGGCAGCTGTTAGCTGTGCTTTGACGGCAGCAAACAAGGCGGAAACCAACATTTATTGGAAAAACTCCTCAACACCGACTGCTCTGATGCATCAAACTTCATCACTAAAACCTAATCCTTGGTATTTTTTTCTGTAAAGTAAATACATACTTTTTAAATTTAATTATGATGGTTATATCATTGTACTGTATATAGTTTACAACATCATACAAATTATATATATGTGTGTGTGTGCGCTTTGATTTTGTCTGTTCCATGGCTTCACTTTAAGACCATTTAAGGTAAAACCTCATAAAGGTGCTGATGCTGAGGTCAAATAAATGTGTGTGCACATTTAAGACGAAGTGTATCAGCCAGAGACACGCGTTTCACTGCAAGAAGTTCTACTAATAATAACTATCCATCACAGACACGCACAAACATCCACATACAACCACACAAGCAGAGTAAAAACATGATGTGCTTGCAGTCTGTTACTCTTACAACAAAGACACAAAGAGGCCTGAGGAGCACTCTGTCTTATGACGGCTACCGTTGTCTTAAAGGATGGGTTCACATTTAGTCTTACAGTATTACTCAAAGGAACACTTAACTTTGAATTTTCAAGTCAGAAAAATCAAGTGGATGTTTTCTAAAGTGACAGTTTGTGAATCCAGGTTATAAAATGGACAGTTTCGATTCTAAGCAGTGGTAAAATAAACACACAATAATGACACACTGCCATTGCGTTAAACAGAAAATCTTAAAATATCAGATTTTGTTGTGGATTTTGGTTTACTGGGTGAGCTAAATGTGGATGAGTGATGGAACGAGATGGATAGGATAGAAGACGAAGATAAAATAAGAAAAGACAAACACTGAAATTATCGACAGAGGAAATGAAGAGATGGAAACTCAAACAGACTCTCTGGTCCCTTCACTGTTTTCAGACATGATTTGCTGACAACGGAAGAAAAACTCTCTGATACTGGCCTAGTGACAGAGAAATCATGTAGCTGACGGGGCATGACTGTGATTTATCATGTTACTGTCGCCCAAAAACACTGTGGAAACACTGTGAATGGTGGACATAAAAGTCTGAAACACTGGAAACTGCCACTTGATTTTTTTTGTCTGCTAAAGCCTCATATTATCTTCAGTTTAACTTTTACATATAGCTTCGCATATGTAATGGAATCTAACTGAATACATTTACTTAAGTACTGTACTAACCAGATAGTCCAGATTCACATTGTTAATAGAAAATAAGTCAATGAATAAACGATGAGGTATTACAGGTTATTAAAATGAGCCCAACGAGTACCAGCTGCAACATTATGTGAACAGGCAGCAGTGACCTGATAGCCGAGGGGTGTGGGTGCTAATGCCCTGAACAGTGAGTACCGGGTTTGATTCCCACCTGTTTGGACCATTCACAGCATGTCCTGCCCCTACTCTCTTCGGCTTCCTGTCTCTCCACACTGTCGCTGCCTAATAAAGGCATTAAATATGCCCCCAAAAAAATGTAAAATACTAATGCACCCATAATTACAAACCAGTTGACTGCATGATTTGGTGAGAAGGTCCCTCACTTAAAAGATTTTATTTTAATATAAAATAAATATAGGAACTCTAAATTAGTCAGGAAAGAATCCTTTAATGGTCAGTTGGAACAAGAGGAACCATTATAACTTTACTAAAAACCTGTTTCAATGGTCATACGGGCAGATGAATCATGTTTTTAAGACAGACAAAAAAAACAAAAAAAAAATCGCCTAAATCCCTTAAAGTCTCCCAACAGTGGAGAAAGCTTTTGAACAGATCCAGGAAGCCAGAATAAAGTGAGAACATTAATCACACACACACTCACAGACACGAGATTGTCTAGGCAACCAAGGCTCTCGGAGCTATTCATTGGTCTGGAAATGTGCTAACAGTTAATAAACTCACTGACCCCTAAGGAGCTAGTCTAACATCTGATAAAGTAAACTCTTTTTTCAGGCATGCACACTTTTTAGATCTGCAAATGTGATGTAATGTAAAAATGATGAGACAGCCACCCAGGAATTCAAGGGAGAATCTGTTAAATTGTTATTTTCAACCTCTAACAAAGCACCTACTTGTGTCTTCAGTTTAGCCATGAGAAAATAATGTCTGGCCCTCATCCATCGCTAAACAAAAAACACCCTGAAGACTGAATGCTGCGTCTAAATGTTGTTGTGAAAAGATGCAAATGGAGAGCTGAAGGATTTAACTATTTTGGTGCCACCAATCTGCTTTATTTCGTTCATGATTTCAGAAATGCCTGATGCCCGAGGCAGCTTGTGTTTTGATAGTGTCAAGCCTTCAGGCCAGTGAAATCATATAAATGCATAGCGAGACAGAATTATTATTTTTTTTTTATTGTTTCACTGTCATGCAGCGAGGCAGCAGAGGCCTGACAGTCATGTGATTGCTGAGTTCATGTCCTCGGGGCTCTAAAAGTACCACGCCATGCAAAATGCCTTGGTTTTGCCTCCTTAATCAAAACACAAGGTCAGCTTTCCTCCTCCTTCCTTATCATTTCCTTTTAACCTCTTGTTTTCTCTCTGCTGCTGCCTGCCTGCCCTGGTTCCTTTATTCTTGTTATTTTATCTGTCCTTGACCAGATGGCCTTTGTTTGTAGTTTTCTTATTAAACTCATCTCGTGCATTGTCTGGGGGATCCCACCTCTGAGGCTCTTCCTGAGGTCTCTTCCATTCTTCAAGTGTTTTTTGGGGGAGTGTTTTCTTAGGGTCAAAGGACAGGGGTGTTCAATAGAGATAGTATGGAAAACACAGGAAAATAATAGCAGAAAAAAATAAAATCAGCACTGAAATTGCCTAGATTTTTGATGTTCAGTGATCCAGGTTTATTGACTTGATTGTTTTATTCATGTAGGTCTTTATTACATTGACTTAGATGTTCAATTCAGTGTTGTATATTTTTCAGGGGGCAGTGATATCGGTCGATTAATCAGCCATGGGCTTTTAGCCGGTCGCTATAAAGTCAGCCTTTAAAAATCCACTATCGGTCGACCTCTAGTGTCGACACATTGTAAAGCCCCTTGAGGCAAATTTGTCATTTGTGATATTGGGCCTTAGAAATAAAACTGACTTGACTTGATATAACCACTTTATTTAAAGCCTGAGTAAAGCAGTAATGAATAGGGACTGATGGATTATTGAACCTGCTGATTATTTATTTACTAACTTATTTATAATTGATTCAGTTCAAGTTAAAAACATATATAAAAATAAATACTGTTGAAATATTAGTAAGCTTAAAGCCATATCAAGTTTTAAGTACGAGTTAAATACATAATAACCGGTAAAATAAGCTGATGTGTATAATTAGTTTCTTTTCTTTTAGGTGAATGTTCCTGTGTTTTGTGTGGACTTGAAGGACCAATGTACATCACTGTAAGTGAATTACTGGTCGGCATGTGTGAGTACTTACTCAGCAGAATCAGCAGGCAGGATGGACATAGGGGAGAGGTGGGAACTGTAGAGAGAAACAAAGGACAACATGGTTAGAACATCACGTACTACTCGACTCCCTTCTCAGACTGACATGAACATGACCTTGGACTGTGTGGGAGTGTCAGATATCAAGACTCAAAAGAGGAAAGAGGGATGACAACAGCCATGAAGACGTCTGTTTATACTGAATATTAGTTATATAGAGAATCAAAATTGAACGTTTGAGTGTGTTAAAAGTAAAAAAAAAAAACAAAAAACAAAGAGAATGTGTGTAATCTTGAAACCTTGTGCCCAATGACCAGTCTGAGAAATAAACAAGAAATAATAAGGAAACACACATTTGTACACACAGAAATATAAAGTTTCAGTCAGTGGCGCCACTCTGGGTGGACAGTAGATTATTTAGACTACACAACTCCGTAAAACCCTGCTGATCAGATAGAAGTGAGTGTGTGTTTCGTGTCATATTTGGTCTTCAATGTTCTTCTATAAGCAAGGGAAGTGTTTGTGCCATTAGACAGGGAGGGGGCTGAGATGTGTCCGCTGGACAGGCACGCCAAGACTCCAGATTTATGTAACACTCCTAATCTCACTCTCACACACACATACACACACACACACACACACACACACACACACACATACATACACACATACATACATACACACACACATACATACACACATACATACATACACACACACATACATACATACATACACCACAAGGTCATTCAAATTATGCCCAAGTGCATCTGCACATTTCATTTACACTATGTGTGACTCAGGAGGTCACACATAGTGGTTTACTGTAAATAAAACGACAGCTGAAGTTATGCAACCTTTATGTGCACCCCCCCCCACACACACACACACACACACTCCTCCTGCAGCATAAAAGCTTCAGGTAGAGATCGATAGACTGAATTATTAATGGAGGATAAAGTCATCTTTTTTCTTCTGTTTCTTAGTTTCTTATTGCTCTATTTGTTTTTCTCTCATCATTATGGTTCTTTCATTACTTTATACAATTTTATTATTATTATTATTATTATTTATCCTATTTGCTACAGTTTCTTTCGTTTCACGTTGATTTATTATTATATCTTTCTTTCATCTACAGGGCTGCTACAATCAGATTGAAGACTTTTTAAACCACTCAGAATTAAATTTAGCATCAACTTTGAATGAGCAAAATCTAGGATGAATAGGCAATATTCACTGAATTTGTACGTCAGTGTAACTGCTCTGAGCATCCTGTGTGTAAACAAACAATGCTGTTAGTTTCACTGTACTGATCAGTGTGATGTTTATACATTTAAAATTATAAAAAAGATCATACCAATTATTTTGAAATTGTAATTTGCAACGTTAGAAAAGAAATACTTATAATACCATTCTTTGAATTACTTTTTATGTCTCTTTTGAAAAATTGATTAAGACATTTTAAAATCAATTAAGGCCTTATTTTTAGATGAATTCAAAGTCATGAATCTTTTAAAGGACCCGTGGGAACACTGTCCTATTATTCCTCCCCCTCACTTGTATAACTGTGTTTTTTAAATAAGCTTCCAAACTTCTCGATTCTCTGTGTTTCTCTCGACCGGTTTGGCACATTGAATGCACCGGACATCTAATGTTCCTTTTTGAAACGCTAGTGTTAGTGATCAAACCGTTAGCTTGCAAAAAACTCATGGTGAGAAAAGAGTAATATTAAAATTTCACAAATAAACAAGGTGTTTTACTTATTTATTTTGTCCTGTCCTTACTATTAAACTGCTTAAAGACTTGATATTCTAACGTTTCTGTCACGCCAACAGTTACTGCTGTGAGGCTAACATCAAAGCTTATCATCTCTCCCTTGAACATTCTTTTCTCCAAATATTTTTGAGTCAGCGATTATCTGAACAGATCCTTTGTCGATTCTTTGTCAAACTGCCCTTTAAACAGGAACACACCCTGCAGCCTCCCTACAGCAGCTACTGTCCCTTCGAAGCACAGATAACATCTGACAGCAGGCTTTCCTGCGGCGCTGGACGCAAAGGGACTGCGCTGGGTGGCTGCATCACTAACAATAGATCTCTGATAGGGCCCTCAAGGACATTACGTAATCTCCATGGGCCCTAAGTAGCAAAAATATTACTTGATCTTGCTCCATTTTGCCCCTGAAGACTCAATCTAAAACTGTTGCTTGGCTCTTTGGTGTGTTCCTGCCCTCTGAACGCTCCCTAAGCGACAAAGATGACATTTTCATCAAACCAAAGGCCACTTCACACCCGTTATGAGACTCTTTTGGACATTATTTAGGCCCCTATGAAGGACAGACAAGAACATGGAGTATCCTCCAGACCTGATGTAATAAAAGGTGTTCTGATTATTAAGGTTTGCCACCTTACGATCATAGTTTTTTGCAGTTTTCAAAAAACAGTTATACTACAAAACTGACTTTTCACCACAAGGACATAAGGGTTGGGTGTAGACGATTAATAATTCAAGTGCAGAGGGAAACCGATCAGTCTCCATTTGTCCATTGCACACTGTATCTCACACACCACTTATCAGCTTTTAGCAAAAGACTGGGTTTTCCCTAATATTGTCAGGCTTAGGATATATCAGCACCCATTGCATTTTGGGCACCACCTAAGCCAAATTAACATAAAATCAATGTATAGAGTATCATACATAATTAAATGACGTCTCCGTCCTCAGTTGATGTCTTTCAGTTTTTTGGGTGTTTATTTGTTATCTACTCTAGCTTTTCCACATTATCCACATTTTTGTACATAGTTACGGTAACAGTAACGGTCAAAAAGAGTTGACATTATAGATTTTCTTATTAAAAAATGTTAGATTAGAATGTTAGACCACCCAAACCCCTACCCGTGCACCTAAGGCTTCCACAAAATTAGGGAAAATGCTGATATAATTATGAATACACTTTTAACTATAAGTATAATACGTTTCTTTCTTTCCCAAAGATATTAAGGATAATGGTCCAAATCAATGTGGAAAAAAACTAAATAATAACTTGCACCTGAGCCCTCTGAAAACCCTGACAAAAAGTGGAAATCAAAAAGATTAAGTTTATAAATTAAACTTAAAATACTTTATTTTCATTTCAAATAGTACTCCTGTTCCTTATCATTTGATTATTTCAATATACAAAGAAATGAAACCATTGTTTTTTTAAATGTTGTGATTTCACTATTTGCTTTATTAACTGCATCCTAAAGGCAGTTGAGGAGTTTTAAAGTATAAATATTTAAATATAAATGAAAAAATATTTGATGTCCTCTTGCCAGTTTCACACAGATTACATCAGGTTAATGTGCGGCGTGTGAAGCAGATCCCGGAGTATGATCCCAGGAGGAGAATCTCTCCTGGGGCAGGTTACTGGAGGGAGCTGAGCTGAATTTGTTACGCCCTTGTGATTTCATTTGACAAGAAAAATAACTGTCTGAAGCAACTGAGGATATTATGAAACAACATCGACTAAAGCATCCATCTGACATTCACGGTTTGACATTAATGTATGTACACACTCATATTTACACTATGGTTATTGTCTTCTTTCTGATCTCTATTAACTGGTTTTGAAACTGTGGGCAATGACAAAATGAAAAGCTTATAATAGACGAACATAAATGTAGAGCTTTGTTGTGTTTACATTTTATTCTTCAAGGCCGTAGTATTGAATTACATTTACTCTATGTCGTCAAAAAATGTTGTCTTGACGTGAGCTGTCTGTGGACGACTGTAATAATAAACCGAATTCCACATTTTAGTTTTGTAGCGTCACATTTTAGGCTTCATACTTGTAACCTGCCGAGGAGGAATGTAACCTTCATATATATTTACAGATAAAATCATTGAGAAATGTGGTTGACCCTGGCACTAAATACACTCTCAATAAAAAAATTACAAATCTTTTATATTGTTTTTCAAGGTAAAGACAATATTTGCTACAATATTCAAGTCTAGCAGGGTATTATTATCACACATTAGCATATATACAGAATATACTGAAGGTCTGAAAGGCTGTGCTATGGTATTAGTGGTCCGATCTCATCTAAATGACAAAATAAAAGCATCTCAGATTGATTTTTGACTGTTTTTCTAACAAACAGCATGATAAGAGATTCCCTTTGTGCTGTCAGTGCAGATAGTAAACAGGAAAACCACAAGTCGAGGGCTCCCGACATGATTTACAACACTGAGATACTGACAGCGTCATATAATAGAAAAAGAGAAAGTGCGTGTATATGTGCCCGAGTGTGTGTAATGTGAGTTCGAGGTTAGTTGTGATTCCACTAGGTCCTGTTGTCAGCAAACCTGACTCCACTCTGTTCTAGCTGAAGGTACCACAGATTGCTGCAGTCTACCCACCCATGCATACAAACACACACATACATTTCACAATACACCTAAAACTCAACGGGCAAAAGATCATATTTTTCACTGCTTCTGCAGCTAGAAAGCTACTTCAAACATGCACATGCTTTCTCTGTAAGTTTTCCTTCTTCGCACACAACACAGTAAATATACAGAGACCTGCTGCAATTTACACAAACACACACAGAAGTACACACAGAATCATTAAGTATCATCTTACATCTCATAAACAGCTCTTTTTGCTGCCACTGAAACAGTAAACATTTACAGACCTTCATGTCAGGGCCAAGAAACTCCGGCAGAGCTTTACAACGGATGCCTGCATTCAAACTATTCAAACACAGCGGAGGTTAAAGACTTAAGATCTACTGTTTGTTTGGTTTTCTGCCTGGATACTGCCCATACGCCTGTTTCCTTCAGCTGCTTTGCACTTGAGACCACAAATGACCAACCCAGCACTCCCTCATTAATTTTCTTCAAATTATTCTACAGGCACAAGGTCATTTAAGAATAATAGTTGACTCAACAAATGCAATTTCACTTCCATGTCTCTTCTTTAATTCATCATTCCTGTTGCACAGTCATGAGGAGCTGATGCAAGACCACTGAAAGTCTGCACTTTAAATGGGTTTCAATTTTGGCACTGCTGGAGTATATGTGAGTATATCACTTGACAAACTGTGCAGAGTTTCATCACTAACATGGGGAAGTACAAATTCCATATATATATGATAATTTTTTTTGTTATTAACTAATCTGTGGGTTGTTTTCTTGATTCACTGATTAATATTTTTAGGCTGTTAACTGGAAAATATGGTGAAAAATGTCTGGTGGACAAAGAGTAGTTGCCCAATTTTCTCCATTTTCTCCATAATAAATTGCACACAATGACAATACAAAAATGAGTGTCGGATTAAAAACTGACTAGTCATTTGAATATATTTAACACATTAAAATGCAGTAAATCCCGCAGAGGATTGCTGACATTTCGGTCTCTGTGTCACTACTGTGGAAAAATGCTGACACATTCCCCACAAGCCCCTCTGTTTTCTTTATAAGTCGATTGCATAACATAATATCATCTGTTAAGTAATGCAGTGACCCCTTTCTTTTCACATCATTCTGTTTTGTTCTCATTCCAGTACAAAAGGAGACACGGGCTTCTTTTTGTCTCTTTTTCATCTCTCCTTAGTTACAAAACAGCAAAGCAGAAACAGCTCAGCCTTACTTTGCTCAATTCTTCCATTCCTGATAAAAAAAAATTGTAAGCTTTCAGATCACATGACATTTCCAATTACTCCTTCTACCTTTTTTTCCACTTTGTTTAAAATATTTCTCTTCACTTCAAAAACATCTGCCTTTTTAACATCATTCATCTCCTTTGTGTTTCCAATATTCTTCATTCACTCATCTTTCATCCAACAAAACATTTCTCTGTCTTGCATCCATTCATTCAATCGTCAGACTGAAGGAGTTACATAACCCTGATGTTTACCTCTGCAGCAGAATGTCACAGGCCATTCTCATTTTTCCAGCTGTGGTTTCTTTCACTGTGATTTGTCCTTTAGGGTTGTTTCTGTTATTTTACGTCAGCAGATGCAGCCTCTAGGTTTGTCAGTGTGAAGTGTAGCAGTCAGTTTTTCTGTTGAGTCTTTTCTCCCTCCTCCAGTCAGAATTTCAGCAGCTGTGATCAGCGGGTTAACACAGAGGTTATCCAGGTCTAGTCCCGTTTTTATTTCCAGCAGCTTGACTTTTAACCAAACTCTGCACGATTTCTGTCTTTTTCTTCTTTTTGACCATACACCACGCGACACATCAAACGTACGACCAGTATCCAGCTGTTCAGCGTGCCCTAACTGAACCTTTTTTTCTCCTTTTCTTTTAGTTTCTTCTCTTTCAGTATCTGGTAGGTCTGTATCCAGTGGGGAAGTTATCCCATTTGAGCACTTTGAGGAGTCAGCATCAGTATCAGCAGGTCTAGCAGCAGGGCTGGGGTATCGCCTGGGTGCATTATGTGGTGTCCTCTGAACTACTGTGTGTGTGTGTGTGTGCGTGTGTGTGTGTGTGTGTGCTCCTCTCTCACCCTGCACTCTGTAAAAGTGCTGCAGTAAACATCCAGGGCTCTGCTCAAATATATGAGCTTCTGATGTAACCAGGCAACAACCCCACCACGACCAATAGGAAGAGAGGGAATGTAGTAAGGAGCCAATCATAAAAAGGGATTGAGTTCTGCTGGCCAGTCATGGTGCAGAAAGTGGGAGGGGGTTTGATTTTTTGGCCCACTCAGTGATGACTATAAACTCAGCAGTTATTACAGCCAGCAGCTCAGTGAGCTGTGTAATGGCAAGTACACACACACACACACACACACACACACACTTAAACATACTGTATTAGCCGAGAAACACACAAACACACACCTGTCTTTTTGTGCACCACCACCTATGAGCATTTTGTGATGGCAGCTTGTTCTCAGGCTATTAGAAGCTTTATAATTGAACAAATGACTGACTATAAAGAGAAAAGGAGACAGACAGAGAGTAATGGAGAACAACAAGAGAGGGAGCAGTGTGTGAAGAGACGCGGGGAGAAATATATGAAAACAGACAGTAAAGGAACGCGGAAAAAACAACATGAGAAAAACACCGAAGTGTTATCCAGATGCAATGTGTTGAACTAGTCATACTAGTGTCCTTTATGTGTGATGGCATAACAAGAATGCACCGACTATAAACACTAAATAAAACACTAATTCACTACACCAAAGGAAACTACACACGATCTAGTGTTCAATAGATTTTCCTCAGTCTAGTTAGTTTGTTTATTTCAACTGGTGAGTGTCCACTAGGAGCTGACTTTGAATGAGCTTCTTTTACAATACAAAGCAATACAAATGTATTCATCCCACTGGGGGAATTTGTTTGGAGCAGCCTGTTGTACACAAAACACAACATACAAACAAATAAAAGCTAAATATGTTTGACAAAATCTAAGTGCTAAACTAAATAAGGGTCAGCTCAGAGAATTTAACGAATACCTATGGAGCGTTTAGAGTCAAATTGCAGAGGGAATGATTTAGAAATGCTTAGTTTTACAAGCAAGTAAAAAATAACTACAGTACGCCCTGATGGCAACAGAGAAAATTCAGTGTCCAGAAGAAGCCAAAATAAATGCTGTTTTGATGAGGCAATTCATTTTCTTTCAAATCAAAGCCAGAAAAAAATTCCATAACTAGAAAAAGAGAAGAAAGAGATTTTAAAACATTTAATAACTAATTCAACCAAATTAAGGAGGTGGAGGTGGAAAAACAAGTCCTGTTTCGTAAGTAAAGTCATGTCAAGAAGCTGATGATATAATGCAAGTCATGCCTTTCAAACATGGGGAACAATAGGCAGGATTTCTCAAGTACAAACAGGCATATTGACCACTGAACAATCAGTCCCAAATCTACAGTCATGCTGAAAGAATATTTCAATAGTAACTGCACATTAAAAATGTTATGAACTCAACTCTACCGCATTCCACAAATTCTTTAAGAAAAGCTGATAAACAGCAAAAAGTACGGACATTATGCAACTTAAGTCATGAATTATTAACAGGATTTTTTAACACCAGGGGCTGATTTTTCATTCCTGGTTTTGTTGCTGGTTTTCCAAACTAATCTAGAACTTTAACTTTATCTGTGAATAACACAAAGCATGTAATACAAAGCAGTGGCGACATGCTGACACAAAGACATTTCAGCAGGGCTGTGTGGGATGACAATCAAAACCAATCTTTTTTTTTCATTTCAGTTATGATTTAGGAACAAGAACACTAGTCAGAAAGGCAGATAGGACGACTGTACCAGAACCGAGGGTGAGAACTGATAGCACACGTGGGCGAGTGGCGCTATCTAGGTCAGTTAGTGTATCATATTACACATTGTGTCCAGTGCTAGTGCCCAGACCTCAACACAAACGGGAAGTGGAGGCATAAAGACAATCTCAAGGCAAGAAAAAGACCTTTATTACAATTGGATACATTAAAAATAAAGAGATAACCGACAATAAATAAATAAATAATTTGTTTGCTTATTTATTATTATCATTATTTCTTAGTTATCCATTACCAATAGTCATGTGCTTTAGTGATAATGATACATTTGGTTATCGTTGTTGTTATTGGTGATGATAATGACATCATCATCATTATTATTATTATTATTATTATTATTGATTTTGGTTATTCAGATTATTACAGCCATCACTTATTATTCACAATTATAAATACTGCTTTTGATGATGACAGTCACAATGATGATGAATATTGTCTTACTGTCATTATTATTATTATTATTATTGTTATTATTATTATTATTATAATCAGTAGTAGTAATATTATCAGTCTCACCATTTATGATTATTTATCATTAGAATTACACTAATTGCAGTTCAGAGTCTAATTTGACTTATTCATCAATTTGAAAATTGTTAATTCTAAATGTTTATATCCAGTTTGTGTTTTTATCTTTTTACCTTAGAGGCCGGTTGTTGTTATCTTGTCAATAACTAGGTCAAAACACTAAACACACACAGCTGACCTACATACTGTATTTATATCTGCTGAATGTATAGATTATGCAGATGTAATGTATCCAACTTATACCTAAAAAACCTAAAAAACAAAACAACAAGCCTGGCAATGATTGGTTTGTGAATTATAGATTTAAAACAATGAAGAAAGAAACCGAGGGAAACATGCAGAGATTGTCCTTGTAGACCAACTGAATGTGTCAGCATTTTTCAAGAGTGGTGACCCAGAAACTACAAATATGTCAGCGTTCCTCTGCAGCAATTTCTATTACGCTGGAGATTTATTATGCAATTAAATCCACAAACAAATCTTTAAAAATCCCAGTTAGTTGTCCCACCCAAATTAACAAGCCACCACTACCACATATTGCTTTGTCTATCCATCTATCCCTCTATCATGCTTGTTTATGCTGATATACATGACGTGTGACGTTGGCATTTATAATTTTCCAACTATTTTAGTAAGGATGTCTCATTGAGATCAAGACCTCATTTGCAAGAGAGACCTGAGTCCAACATATACATTTACAAATACATTCATAACATGAATCAATCGAACAGGGGAACACGCACGCACGCACGCACGCACGCACGCACGCACGCACGCACGCACGCACGCACGCACGCACGCACGCACGCACG
>JAPQRN010000002.1:5970462-6002267 GCA_037367275.1 Coranthus polyacanthus
TGGTGGAATCGTCCACAAAAACTACCACATATGACTGGTTCAGCAACTTTGCCCATAGAAAACCATGGCTTTTAGCTCACATCTTGCAGGTGAAACTGAACCCTCTCTCCCTCCTTCAGCCTCTCTCTCTCCAGACATCACATGACTCTGGTGTCCCAAAAACAGAGTTCGATATTGTAAGTTGCTAACCATAGATAAAGTTAAGCTATATAACATATGTAACTGTCTTATTCGCTTGTTATTAGACTATATTTCAGGTTATCTGACTTTTGGACACATCTTGTCCTAATGATGGTATAGCTTACTAGCTAACAAGATGCAGAATGAGCAGAATTTTGAACTGTTTTCTACTAGTTATGAACATTTAGTTTCAGTCAAATATTTAGGGAACCCTTAATGACACTCAACTTTGAAATCATATATGCATTTTTACTATTTCAAGGCAAATTTCCAGAAGCTTTACCTTCCCATGAAAACAGCAGAGCTGACCTAGTACAGAATGTACACGTCTATTTGTGTCTCTTGGTTTGTGTCCGTATTCGTGTGTTCATTGTTAGAACAAAAATAACAAACAGCTCTCTACCACGGTGTGAAGTTTCACTGGGATATAAATAATTTCCACAGCCACATCAAAATAACAAGAAGGAAATCTTATAAGGAGAATCACCGAGACAGAAGCATAACCTGGTTAAAGCAGTTATCTGCAACATGAGACGGTACGTCATTGTTGGAGCGTTGGTGGAATCGTGCTCGGTTTGTTAAATGGATCAGTGAGGAATGACACGCTAGACAGGACAGATACACTTCGAGGGCAAAACTGACGACAAGTGCTTTATAATGTGTTTAAATGCTATCTTCTGAGTTGACCTTTTCGCTCTTGAGGTCTGCTACTGCGTTTTCACTCACACTGAAAGAAAGAAAAAGAAAAATCAATAAATTGTTCACACGTAGGGACGTTTTAAAGTCTCCCACCCTCGGCTTGCTCCCTCATGGCCTCCTCTGTCCTCTGATTCTCCGTTCACTCCCTTAATCCATCCATCCCTTCTGCTCTTCCTCGCCAAATGTGCATCCAGAAAGACCTGTTCGTTCTGGTAAAAGAATATTTCACTGGTCTTATGAAGAAACTTTCCAAAGAGAAAGGGAATATAAGATGAGTAAGACGGATTGGAGTAGTGATGAAGGCAGAAGCGAGATCAGAAGAGAAATACCAGGGATTATTTATAGATATGAAATGAGAAGAGACTGTCAACATGTAAAATGTGTGTGTGTGTTGGCTGTCACAGTCTATTAAGGGAATATGGCAACAGGCAAAGGGGACAGACTTTCCTGTCTATCAAGTGCCAGACAAACAACTCAGCCAGAGTTAATGTTGAGTCACTAGTCAAGAACTTTCTCTCGATTTCAGAGCTGTCACAGTCAGTCGAGTCAAAGATTTACAGATACACAAAAAACCGGCAAGACTGCAGAAGTGGTTCTGGATGAAAAATGGATATGCACTGACTCATCGAAATCCTCAAGACACTGAGAAATGATTTAAGCAACACTGAGGCAACTGAGGCAGTCATTTAGTAACAACTAAATCAAAAATGGAGCACGCATTTAAAAGGACAAACTGATTTACTAACAAAACTTTAAATACGCAGTTTGTAATTTCTGCCGCCAGGGGTCTCTCAATCAGAACGGTAATAATAAAAGATGAAGAAGAAGAAGATGTCATGAAGTAGCATGGGATCATGGGAGTTGTTTTAACCTCTGTTGCCATTAAAAACCTGCCTCAGGCAGAAATTAAGTTTGTAGATGAGTAGGCCTAGGCTACACTATCGTAGATCATGATCAATCTTAATTTGTCGTATATACTACTTTTCAGAGGGATCCTACAGATTGTGTCATTAAAAAAATAAATAACAGCGCTGTCAAAACTTTTCTACTCAGCTAACATTTGTTTGAAATGGCCTATTTACCAGTGTAATTACGATGTTTTACAGAGAGCATTGCACATAGGCGTTTAAGGCATTAATATCACTAGCACAGGTCACTAGGCTACTGAGTGTATTTCAGCCTGTTTTATAGCAATACTTCAGTGTAACATGCTACTGAAGAAATAATCACAAAAAATGACCTTAATAAGCTGCGGATCTGACTTCTGAAATCCGATGCACAGTGAATCTGATTTACACATGTTTAAGACTTATGCTAGTGTGAAAACGGATTTGATTCATTCTAACAATGAAGGTCAGGAGATTCAAAGAATACATCCGTTTAAATTAATAAGTATAGTTTAGTTTAGTTTTAACATATTTCTAATTGAAATGTTTTATTTCAGTCCAGCTGAAACTCAAAATGCAAGCTGAAAGCTCTGTATTTACAATGCAAACTACAGCCAGTATTGATAATACATTGATTTCTGTTTAGATCACATCAAACAAAAACTCAAATTGACTCCAGTTGAAACTCTAGACAAAGGCCACAATGTAGGTAATTAATGGAAACACTGCAGCTGTATCTATAGGAAAATGTCAACTGTTCCTCTAGATGTTGTCAATATTATAAAAATGTTGGTCCAAAATGATGGAAAAATGCAGAGTAACATTGAACAGATTTACAGATTTCTCTGGATTTGAACATTGTTGGAAACATTTGATATAATGTAGTCAACAAAATACATAACATGGGTCTAGTCGTTTTTAGATATGTTAATATGGAAAAGGTTTAAAAGCCAAAAGCATTTTCATTTTCCACCATTACATTTTACTGTGTGACCTTCGTGTTAAAAACTTTCTTCTCAAACTATGGTTTTCTTTCATGAGGTAAAGTCATTTGACATTTTTCTTGTCAAAAAAGTATTCATTACATACAAACTTCACTTTTGTATGTAAGAGCCTCTTTAAATGTTATTCTATACACCAGGAGGAAAGACAAATATGTAATGAGACAACTGGAGTCAATTTGAGTTTTTGTTTGATGATGTGATCTAAACAGAAATCAATGTATTATCAATACTGGCTGTAGTTTGCATTGTAAATACAGAGCTTTCAGCTTGCATTTTGAGTTTCAGCTGGACTGAAATAAAACATGTAAATTAAAAATGTTTTTTACTAGAATATAAAGATTTTAACACTTCATATTGGATCAGATCAAGAGGACTGCTTGATAAACTATACTTATTAATTTAAACGGATGTGTTCTTTGAATCTCCCAACCTTCATTGTTTTAAATGGCTTTGGTCTTCAGAGTCTACAAATGCACCAATAATCCCCCAGACCAGACACTGGACTTAGACAGGGTCACTCACATGATGGCTGCTGGTTCATCACGGCAATCGGATAATTAATACCAACTAAAACAATCACATGTGGCTTGAATGTCAGAAGTGTCTTGTCAGCATCTTTAATTCAAATAACACACACATTCACACACTTTGATCAACAACAGTTTAAGCTGTCATTGCAGTCTGAGCGTCATTGTACAGCTGCCATCTAAAGCCTTCCTGAAGCACCACACGCACACAGAAATCCTTTTGTGCTGCCCGACAAATAAATCTATTAATTCTAAACCACTTAAATACCACATGCTCAAGATGCTTTACTGTCATTTATGATCACATCACATTGTCGAACCCAATAAAATGAAACTGGACACACAAACGTGTCAAAATGATTTCTGAAGTCAACTGTGGCCAAGTTGTGAGTACATGTGTGCTTTTGCTCATGTATTAAGTGACTGAGGAACATAGTGTACTTAAGTGTAGTCTGGGTCACATGAGTATGTGTGAGTGTGTGACAGTCAGGGTCATGTTGCTAGTCTTGTCCTACTGGCCTTTAAGATGCTTACAGACAGTAATCCATAAACCACACACCCTCACACACACAGAGTATATCACTTCATGGGACACTGCATTGACAAGCTAATCCTAACTTTAAAACGAGTCTTAACCTTAAAAATGTAATGATTATTGCTACAGGGACTTGCATTTTGTCCCCATAAGCAGGACTGGGTATCTTTTGAAAATGTTTGATACCAGTATCGATAGAGATACCTTTGCTTTGATACCAGTTCCTAAATTATATGTTTTTCAAAACTCATTTTCCATTTTAACAAAAAGAAAATTATAATATACATTACAGTTCTATTTTTCAGCTCTTCTGCACTTTCATACACCCAAAGCAGTTTCATAATATAAAAATGAAATCAAATTAAGTCAAATTGTCTGTTAACATTAATGTCATGAATAAAAATGTATAAAGCCATGAGTGTGTGTTGCATGCACTGACACTGATGAGATTTACTCCTTAGGTATTGAAATGTGGTATCAACCAACAAGGTGATACACGATACAGTGGAAGCCTGCCTTTGCCATACTTAGGGTCGGGACCAAAAATGGGTCATGGGCCTGTTTTTATTGGGTCCCCAAACAGCAGGGTAAAATGCAAAACAATGTTACATTCCCTCTTGACTTGTTCCTAATGTGAACTAGGTAGTGTAAATGTCAGTAAAAAATGTAGATGTCAAGGCAATTTATTATGTATTGTTGTAAATTTGGGTCTTGGGTCTCAAACTGAAAAAGTCTGGGAACCCCTGGTCTATACAATTTGGTCTGTGTAGCAAGGTTTGGTTTCCAGCCCTAACCCCAAGGAAGCCTTATTAAATTTGTATGATTTCTGGTTTCTTTACAGTAAGCTAATTTTTGGACCAAACGAGACATTCGAGGACGTTTTTGGTCTTAGGAAAACACTGATCTATATTTTCCACCATTTTCTAATATTTTACAGACCAAACGACCAATTGATTATTTGAGAAAATAACTGACAGTTTAATCAACAATGAAACTAATTGTTAGTCACAACCCTAATCTGTTTTCTGTCGACTAGTGAGTCAAACAGGACTAACTGTACGAGCTCCATTAGCAGGAATCTGTGCTCTCTCTAACTGGGATAAAAAAACGCTACCTTTTACAAAGGCATGACAGAAAAGACTGCACATCCTGTAGCACCTCTGTCACATTATTATCCAATTTATGAATGATTAAATCATATAATCTCACTTATGATCTTTGCTGCAGATTGAGGGTACAGAATGTAAAATGGTGTAGTGCTCAGTAATCAACTTAAAAGAGATCAACAGATCAGAAGAACCCAGGAAGTTCTCAATGTTCCTACTGGAGGATTGAACTCTGGTCTTTTAGTCTGGCTGGACATTCATTATCCTGTGACCAGTACATCCGAGTCTGCATGTTTCTCTGTGTCAGACTTTTCTGGTGGTTTAGAAAACATTAGCAGGTCACAAAACAGCCCCTACGTACTTAGATGGGAGTCAGTGGAAACCGCTTTAAGTGTGACCACGATGGCTGAAGTATCCACATTTCGTATGCTTGTATTCTCATGATTTTGATCCATTGACTGTAAAATTTAAGAGTGAGCAGCTGATTTATTTTAAGTGTGGAGATCTCTCTGAATGAACAGTGGTATTTTAGTCTGAAGTGAAGTGAAATCAAAGGAAGCTTAATTGTCACAAATTTAAATGCGCAATGTGAAGAGCATCAATTATCAAATTATTGTTTTGTTTGACGTAATTTTAGTGAGATGCTCTGTTGGGTTAAATCACTGTTACACAGTAAACAAAAAGATGTGCAAGTAATATAATTGGTTAGGCCTGTCACAGTTATTACATAATCGCCCTATCGCAATTATTTGAACTAAGTGCAATTACTTTGCATAATTGTGCTAATCATTTCCATTCACCTCCATTCAAGAGAAATGTCATATTTCTCCACTATTTCCACTGTTTGGGATTTGACTGGCACTATTTTAATGGCATCATCTCAAGGTATTTGATAACTATTGGTACCCATTATCAGTAATTTCTTTGTATCTTTTTATCTAAGTTCTTTATCTCAAATCTGCCCTGTGCTATTTTTGTTTACAAAGCCTAAAATGCAAATAGAAATGCATTTTTTATTTATGTGTTCCAGTGTTTGCTGAATGTGTATCATTAAATTATTATTAGGCTTATTACATACTAGTGGCATAAAATGAACAAAAAGGCAATTGAATATTTCATTGCAATTATTTCTGTCAGCTAAAATGTCATAAAAGCCCTCCTCACAGTGAATACCGCACGCCATTGTCCCGGTTTTAGATGCAGACTTTGATCACATCAGTCTCTCTCAATAGGTGATTCCCATTCTATCAAGTAAAAAGTAATTCATCGTGTTATATAATAAATGAAACACATAGCTTTTGTCTCACCTGGCTGCAGGGCTGTCGTCAGTGTGTGTGTGTTGCGGTGAGTCGGAGGAGGCAGGACCCTCCTCTCCATCCTGAGGCAGATCTTCACACTCTGCCTCACACTTGTCATCATCCAACAGCTCTGTGATCTAAACACAGAAACAGCAAAGGTTACCAATGAAAATGTAATACGCTAATGAGATTAAAAGGTATTTTAGGACACTGTTCAACCACACCTTTAGTCATGTTTGCCCCTGTTTAAACTTGTGTTAAAATGCATTTTCGGTGATTCGAACACAAGAGGACGTCTGTGTCAACATGAGTCTCCGAGGTACAGTTGACAGCTGGTTCAGATTTCACCTTCGCTAAAAGGCACATGTAGTTATTACAAAAGTCTGCTAATAAACAACTGCCGAATTTGTTTCTCAACAGGTTATATAACAAAACAAAAGTGTAAACAGGGTCTTCAGTAATGGGTATGGTCAGAGATTAAAACTTTGCAACTAAAAAGAAACCATTTAGAAGGTCGATTACTTAAATTTTTGAGGTAAAAATAGGTCCTGGTCCAGGTATTCAGTCCCTTGAATGAATAGTAAGACGAAGATTATGTTTATACAGCCAAACAAGATTTAGTTTACTGATGTTTTACCAAATTACTTTCAAATTTGAACTTCTGCACACCTAAATAACTTTGAGATGGAAAAAAGATATTATTAGTTAAATCTGACCTTCTTACTTTATAGGGATGACACTACTGAGGATTAAATATTATATATATTAATATTACTTAAAAAAAAAACAAATCCATCCTTCCTACTTTATTTTTCTTTCCTTCTGGAAAGAGGAGTGCAAGAAGTAGCAATGATGACTGTATTTTTGGCTACAGAAATTCAAAAGGCGTTTATAGTGTGTGTTCAGATATTCAGTACAAAACAGACACATGATAATACAGTTAGTTCCATAACACATCTAAATATAGAGAAGTAACAAATGAGTAACACATTAATATCACAGATACAGTGGAAAGTAAATGGATAAAAACTAAATAACTAGATTACAGGAAGGACACATAGGAGAAGTAGGGAGAGAAAAGTGAGCGGAAGAGATTTAAAGGAGGATTTAAAGTTAGCTGGGTGATATAATATTTCAATGTCGACATGGAAAATGTACAAGCGTGTGATCACACTGGTACATCACATTACAAACTACGTAATAAAAGAAAGTAGGACCTCTACGATGCACTACAGAAACAGTTTCACAGCATGAAATACAAGAAAGAACAATAAAAACTACATGGATAGCAGTTAAAGTACTCTTGTCCTATAGTTAACATTATATTTAGCATAATTTAATCATATTTCATTAAACAGCATACTTTTTTTACACTTTTTTTGCATAACTTTCTTTTGAAGTTGGTAAAAGAAGCTGTAATATGGAAGAAGTGTGAAAATGCTACATCTATATATATTTAGGTATACATTTTGCTTATTAAAAAACCTGGAGCATAAACAAGAGGAGGGGAGGTAGATGTTAGAGAGACGAAGGGAGGGGAGTAAATATGCAGACAGAAATAACATATCAAAGTGCAGGTTGATGACAGTTTGTGGAAAAGATGCCAACACAAATCCTTGTGCTTACTAATGGCATCTGTAGCTACTCTTGCACATACACTGTATGTCTTTTAAAATCACCGTATTTTTCCATTTTATTTGAACTAGTATATGTTCTTTAAATGGAAATAAACAACATGCAGTCATGACCAGGTGAGTCCATGGTTAAGTCTAACACCTGAACCACAAATATGTTCGGTTCGAATTCTTTAATTTGCATTGTTGAATGTCTTATCATGCTGTTTGTCTCTTGCATTCTTCTCCTTGTCTCTCATTCTTTCTACTGAACAGCACCCCATCTGCTGCTGTCATGGTGCCGTTGCTATGGCTACATCTTTGTTCCAAGAGCTCTGATTGGATGTCAGAGGATTCTTGCATCATCACATGTGCAGATCTGGCAGGATGACTCACAAGATGTGTCTGTGCGTGTGATAAAGAAATCACAGTCTGCTATAGCCACATTTTAAACACCATTTACTCCTTAAGGCCAGATTATTATAAACTTTAATTGAGCGTTCACATAGTGTTGGTATGCAGCACTGCTCATCTGCATTATGATGTTTTTATATGTAGGTATAAAACTGGCACAAAATGTTAACTAAACGACCAAGTGATAAAAACGGCAAAGAAATAATGATTCATTGTCTCTACCTCACATAAACCTTTTGCACTTGTGTAAATTAAAAAAGATAAAATGCGCTCTTTTAGAGCCGTTTTACACTTCAATAAATAAGCTACAGTTCATGCTCGTTGTTTCAACTGCGCCTCTTGTCTTGAAAACTCAACCTGCAATGTATCCGTCATCTGCAGTCAGAACAGTCGGTGGAAATGCACACAGCTGCTTGCCGTATGAGATATGTGTTGTATTTTAGACATTTTCTTTTGTTACAATCATTAATGTCTTCATTTTAATTTCTAAAAAAACAGCTAGAACTTATGAACCAAAGACCTTGACTGAATCTCCTGCATGAAATATAAAATGAAAACCACAATAAATCTGGACCTTGAATTATATATCATCTATGAAAAGCTTTTTTTCCTGTCATGGCCACTGATCAGTAAAATGAAAAAAATGTGCCATAATTTACCACCGTGAACATAAAAGCCATCCTGATATAAGCATTAAAAGCAAGAACTCAACAGTGGGGATCTGAATGTTTATCTGCTTCCTTGACTGTAGACCTACGTGTCAAACGGTACAAACATGTTATGAATATGATTAAGACTGTGCTGAGCAAGTTGTCAGAAAGCCTTTGTGGTGACGTAACAATATTAGAGGATAAGAGCTGTTTAATACCCTGACAGGATGACCAGGCACCACCATTCATATGAGAGCAGTGGGGTGGAGTTTCTTTTTATTTAAGTATGTGGAAAAATTTTAATCATATTAACTCACCCAGCTCTCAGTAGGTATATTAATAGGTTGTGTGGTTATCAACATATGACAAGAGCGTCGATGTGCAGATACCATGAGCACATCTCTGCATGGTGTGTGTCTGAATGGATGAAAACAGGACAGAAAACACCCTGGAACAAAAGGTCTGATCCACAATTTCAGAATGGAAAAAAAAGGGGGAAAATATCTAGCCCTGGTGACGTCTTTAGTCTGATTGTCGAGCTAATAGTGAGACAAGAACACAGAAGTGACACTAGGACTGATGTTACAAGTCTCAACCGATGACATCAATCAAAGCTATTTTGTAAGCATCCTTTGTTCTGATATTACAGCTTTGTAAATAATTATTAGAGCACCTATTATTTCAAAACCTGTAGTTAAAACAGTTCATTGGTTAAACCAAGTTACATCTTAACAAAAAGGTGTGTTATAAAAAGATCAAAACAATCCACTAGACTTAACTTAACATGTCTACAATTTGGTAAAAAAGTCATATTGTGATTATTGTGGACAATGTATTAACTGTATTTGCTTGGTTATCAAGGAAAATACACAGATTACTTATCATTTTGAAATGCATGTGTTTTTTTTTTACTTTAAAATAAAAAAAAATACATATAGATTGTGTTTTTTGTTTTTTTACACAGCACCTCTCTCTGCTCAGTGTCACTGTATCCAAAATATCACCAAACATACACTGGATCTTTTAATTGCAGCCTTTTATAATTATATAATTGCACAGGCTTGACAATCGTGATTTTAAAAAACATACAGTGTATGTGCAAGTTTGGGGTATTTTTCCCCTACATCTTATTTTATAAGAAACACTACCCTAAACACTACCCTACTCTGAAAATGATATCAAATCATTAGCGTACTTATTTAATCATTACCTGCCCTGCTGTACCTGTTTGTCTGAGCAACTGCTTAAAAGTCAAATCACTGGATAAAAAAAAAGATGTAACTACACAAATGTGAAATGTTTATCAGGAAGAAACAATATTCTTCCTAGCACAAGAAAAAAATGGTTTTCTTCTTCAAAATAAACATTTTCACGCTAAAGTTGTATAATTTTGGCTGATGACTGTGCAGTTTACTTCCAGCTCTACCACTGGAGATGAGCTCTTTGGCCTAACGTTCCTGCAGTGTGTGGGCTGTGTGATCTAGTGCTCATCCTCAGCTTCAAAAAGTGTTATCAGCTGCTTTACAGACATTGATATTTTCTCTCAACCACTAATAACATTAAGCTAAAGTAAATGCATCAGCAGTGTAGCTACACTATGTTCCTCCAAAACACACCATGATGTAATGTGTGGGTGTTTGTATACTGACATGTTATGCGACTCCTCTGCTGTCCAACTAGGCCATTAATATGTTATCCATGTTCTAACTTATATAGGTTATTGCTCCACAGAGTATAACTGTGTCACAGGATCATATGTATGTATGCTCCAAACTATATTTACTACACCCCATGGTTGAAAATTATGTCATGCATTGGTATTTGTAACATAACCCCATTCACCTGTTTGAATGATTAAATGTCCATAGTCCAGCGTATGGCTATATATTCACTGTGGAATTTGTAATGTGGCTCAGCTCCAGAAGCACTTGGACTTTATATTGGCTGAGGCAAAGTAACCAGATTCATTTATCAGCTCAGGTTAAACTAACAGACCTAGAAAGACATGGCCTCTATTAAGAATCTAATTAGTTAAGTAGACAGACCTGACAGACAGACAGACAAGCAGCATGGTTGAAATGGTGTCAGCTGGATGGTGAAGCTGCTGGTCTGAGATTTAGTCACCAAATTAAATTAAATGTTTTCTCTACAGTCATAGCCTGCCAACACTGGCCCCAAAACACAGAGATACAGAAAGACTTTATTAAGATGGGACACGCTTGCTTTTTATGTAACCTACAGTGATGATGATGCTCTGCTTCTACGAGGTATTAGTCAAAACATGTTACTTTTCTACGACAGCATGCAGTGCGGTAGACTGCTTGGTGTGTATGTAAAGAAAATGTATTTAATCAAAACCAACCCTCCAACAATAATCTTCCTACATTGTTTAGATACCTTTGCACTGACAAGCCTCTCTAAAATGCTAAATCAAAACAAACACACCTTCTGTTACTGCCATAGCAACAGCGAGCCAAGACAGGGTGTTTCTCACCGAAACAGTAATACAACAGCCAGCTGCTTATTTTGCCAACAAATAAGCCAAAATTTAGATCCATGCCAGCCTCCTTGAGTTTCATTTCTCAGCTGAAATGAAAAGCTGTGCCCAAACATACCATGAAACAACAACTGCCCAGGGATCACCAGGATTGCCCAGGGCAAGTAAAGTGCTATGTCGCACAAGTGGTAAAAAAGAATTAAACACAAAGTTTTTAGATGATGGACGCAGCTAAAGTCCTTCTCATCTCTGTTGAGAGTTGCGCATGCAGATTACACATGACAGTTAACTTACGTTTATAGTTATTTCTGTATAAAAGACTGTTGCCATGATTAACAGACCGCTGCTGAGCTGTACATGGTTCCAAATGTAGAATATATTGGACTATTTTATTTAGTGGAAGCAATAAAATACATTCCAAACCAATTAAATCATTTTTATATCAATTTTTTTGTCAACGCATTTATTTCTTGAGTAAATAGCTGTGTAATAAGAGGGGTATTGTACAGCAAGACATCACTATTGCAAAACAAATATAGGAGAAAGTAAAAATTTACTTTGAGCAAGTGTGCATTTCCTTGATAACCAAGCAAATATTCTCAAATCGCAATTGCAAATCTCAATATTGTCCATAATAATCACAGTGACTTTTTCACAAGATCGTGCAGCCCCACAGGGGAAGAAACTTTAACATTGAACCCTGCTGTCTTGATCTGACTCTGTCTTTCATAACTTCTTTCTCTCCGTCGTCTCCATTTCTTAAACTTCACTTCGACCATTACTTTTGCACTTTGTTTGAACCATTTTTGAAAAACATCACTGATGCATTTATGACTTACACTCATTTTGGTTAACAGGCTTAACTCTAAGCATGATGTGTGTGGGTGGGAGATAATCCCCTTCATGAGGGTTTGTTAACTCACAGAGCCGTCCCCACTGTAGGGGCTGGAGGTGTCAGCTCCATCGTTACATCATCACCGGGTTCTTTTCTTATCCCTCTCCTGGCTCACCCTCTCCTCACTTCTTTCTTCCTCTTCTGTCTTTGAACACAAACCCTCTCTCCCTTCATTTTCCACGCTGAGTTCCCTCCCCCTACCCTTGTCCTCTCTCTTATGTAAGACACATGAATCGGCACTCAGATATTCTGTCATGACAGATTTTTCTCACTGTCCCCTGTTTTCTCTTTCTTCTGCCGGTAAAGTTATAGTCTCATTTAGTCTCATTTATTTATCTGACTCCTCATTCATGTCAGAGGCAGGAAAATGCAAGTAAGGTATAGGAATTACATTTGGGAAAAAAAGCAGGAATGAAATTAAGAGCTACATGGAATTTATTACAGCGTATTGTTGAGCTGAGCTCAATTTCAGTTTAATTAAATTTCTTCTAAAAACCAGAGCTTCTGTAGGAGATTAGGTTTCTTTCTGAATTAAATAAGGATATAACAGAAAACGACCCCAAGGAAGAAAGATTACAAGGCAAGCAAAGACGTACAAAACACTCTGCAGGAGTGTTTCATACAAAAAAAAACAGGAGAATGAAAAGGAGATGAGTAAAGGAAGGAGGAAGAAAAAACAAGAGAAAAGGACCTGTTATGTAGCAATGAAGCAAAGCAGGAAGTCTGTATATGTTTGTATAGATGAATGTTGTTAAGGTATTGGATAGTTGCCATACTGCAGACAGTTTCTCTTCATCTTCTTGCCAGACTATCACAATGAAAGTCTGAATCCTTTCACTTCAACATTCATGTGTTGAATATTGTACTCTAAAATGTTATAGGAATTATAATTTAAAAAAAGGTTATGTAAGATACTGATCAAGGTTGTTCTTGTGGTTACTGTGTTTATATGCTACCACATAATAACACAATTTTAACCTAAATGTTAATTTTGCCATTCTTTATGCAGGTGCCTGGCGAGGAGGCTGTATTGCTGAGCAACAGGGGAAATGCCTCTGAGTTTGTTTAGTCTATCAGTCACAGTGTTCACTTTAACTGTAAAACAAAAGTGTAAGTACAACAGAGCCGAACAGCTGAGTGTTTAGTGTTGGTGTGGAGCTTACTGTAGCACTTATCAAGTATAGGTTAATAAAAACATCACTTATTTTCTTTTACAACACAATTTCCTGATAACATACTGTTAATTAAGAACTCTCTCTCTCTTGGATGAAAATACAGTTTGTTTGTGTGTGGTCATTCATTTATCCTAAAGCACCCCCTGTGGTCACAATCTCTGGGGTCCAAAAAGCTATTAATTTTTGAAAAATACAGCTCTGGAAAAAATTAAGCGATCAGTCCAAATATCCAAACCAGAACCCTATTGAAAACCTCTCGAATGTGATCAAGAGAAAGATCAGGGTTGTTCCAGCAAATATAGCTTTCTTAATGCTTCCTAAATGCCAATATTAGTACCGTGTTGTTTAGATATAAATATGCACTTGTTTTATTCACATTATTACAGGTCTGACATTTTGACCAGTTGTTATTTTCTGGAGATAAATGCTCTAAATAGGGGAAAACTTTTGAAAAATTGTGTCAGTATTTTCTAGAGTAATTCTAGATTAACAATTAAACTGTTTTGGGTTTTTTTTTTTGGGGTGATATTTCAATTCAAATTCTGGTGACGTCAACTATACAACAAATTATTTCTAAACCTCTTTTTTTTAACTGAATATTCACAACATGTCTAAGTTCAGGCACATTTAACACATTAGCACTGTTGACTCAACTGTGGTAACAACTACTAAACACTAATAAACCTTCTGTTATGGCCCTGTTTTGTACTCTAAGACGGTTGTTGTTTGTCACCAACAGCTAATTTGTCAAGTTTCAGTGTCAGTTTGGTGACATACTGAAATGTGACTCTCTTATTTTTCATAAAAAGGAATTTTCTGCTCTGTGTTTGCGTCATCCCAGAAAGAATTTCATCCCTCGTGCTGGCAGCGTTAAATGCCACATTCTACTGTCTGCCCCACCAAAAATGAGACAAAAACAGCTGTGTGTCAGAAGAATGAAAAATACCAACAGGGAAAGAAATGTTGACAATGCGAGGACTATGTTTTGTTCTAGATGGTAGTTTGTTGTACTTTGTTCCTCATTCTCTTTGTAAGTTGTCAGCTACAGTAATAAATCATCTAGTCCACTTGGTTTATGGTACAGTGGATTTATGTGGGAAGAGCTACAAAGAGCCCTTTGGGCCGGAAAGAGGGGTGAACAAAAATAGATAAAACACACTGATCCCTAAAGGCTTACCTTAACAGCAGGGAAGTAATGTGTAGGCTGGAGAATAAAGACTGAAGTACAAGCTTCATGAATCTCTGTGATTTTCATTCAAATGTTTCTTTGTCACAGATTGGGATAAATGTATTCTTTTATTAACTCTAACATACTAATTGATGTGGAGCTTTATCTAAAAATTCAAAAGCTTGTGCAAACCATAAGTATGCAGGTGTACTTTGTTTAGTATTTGTGTACTGCCAGAAATATTCAAAGGCTGGTTTTTTTCAGGGAAGATGAATGAAATGCAGTAGTGGATGGGCAGTACCTGTTCATTGATTGAGCTGTAGTCATTGGTGGTAGAGACATCATCGTCCTCCGAGTCAAACAGGCCTTCCTGGTTGTCCAGTAGCTCTGCCAAAACTCTGCTGACAGACTCCTGGTCCCGAAGGTCCTCTCCATCTGTTGATAGACTGCAAATGAAAGAGGAGAGGAGGAGTGTATTATGTTGGTTGCATGCATCTTCCCATGGTATACTAAGGGGAAAAAAAGGCAGTCAACCAACTTCTGTTTAAGTAATTTGCGTCTGTTCTGCTGTATCTAACTTGGCAATCTGTATGCCCAAATGTCAGTGTAGAAGTATATATCATCAGTACATAGGGACGACTCCCTCATCAGTGTAATCTATTAATGAACTTGGAAGATGCAGTGAAATATTCAGCAAAATTAATTAATTCGTAAAGCTAGTTGTAAAGCAATTGTTAAGAGCTTTTCCTCTGTTTCTGGAGGGCTTAGGTACTTTGGTTGCATGTTATTTGACTAAAAACAGTGTATTATCATATACAGACTCAATATTTGAAAAACATGCAGGTTGTTGGCTTTCACATTACAAGAAAAAAAACAGTGAAACATATATGCTCATTGTTGAGGTACGTGCAATGTCACACAATGTCCTTCACATTTTTGATGGCCATAAAAATTAATAATCACCGAAATAATATCGGTTAAACAATAATGGATTGTTTTGAGCTGCAATTTAGCGTGACCATAAATGACAGCAAAACATGGTAGAGGACTCTCAGCATAGTCTCAGCTCTTTTCATTTGGCTTAGGTGCTGTGGAAAAAACAAATGTGTTATAAAGGCAGTGGAAACCCTGATTGTTATTTCTAGTAGGGTTGGACATTTTGGTGAAAAAGTCATATTGTGATTATTGCAGGCAATACTACAATTGCAATTGAGTCTACTTGCTTGGTTATCAAGGAAAATGCACTCATTTTGAAATGTTTTTACAACCCAAAAAAACAACCTTAAACTAGCGCAAGTACTAAAGACTTGTAGTGACTTTCATTTTGCATGTTTTACACAGTGCTTCTCTCTGTTGAGTGTCACTGAATCTGGAATATCAACATACAACAGAGATCATGTTTTTTCCAGTTCTGCAATTAGATCACCCTGAATCCTGTTAAATCGTACACACTGTACCTTTACATTACAGCCTTTGCGATTATGAAATTGCACGAGATGATATTGCAATTCGATTAATTGTACAGCCCTAATTTGTACTACATTTAACACAAATTACTGTATCCAATGATATTTTTCAATCATCCCCCAAACAGGCGTCTTACTGGAAGATGTCTGGTCCGAAGACGGCGGCCAGCGCCCCGACGTTCCAGCTCTCCTGCTGAAGTGAAGCCACGCTTGCCAGAAAGCGGCAGAGGAAACGCAGCAGGCCGTAGTTTAGCTGGGGAAGCTGTTGCAGCAGGTATTTCAAGTTTCGACACAGCTCCTCCTCATTGCTGTAATCTGGCAATGATAAAGAGTAGACTACTGATTATGATTACAGTTGACTACTAACATACAACCTTCACTGCCTTCAGCTTCTCTTATGACTATAATTACAGTGATTACATGCACAGAAGAAAGACTTTTAGGTTTATGATCATTATAAAAGCACTAGCACACATTATATATGATGCACTCAATGTTGCTACTGCTCCTTTTTATTATTATATTTGGAGATATTGTGAGTGAATTATGGGTTATCGCGTCCTTTGTGTTCCTTTGCAGTTGACCTTAAAAATTCTTATCTAGAAAAATTATGCAGACACTGATAATGTTATGTTCATTCTTCTGAGAAAGGTGGAACAAGTAGAAGCAGGACATTTGGGAGGAAAAATGTAACAAAGGTAAACCTTTATGCAATGTAATAGCGCCATTATATAATATAAAAGAACATAGAGTGAATGTATGGCATGGCCTAACAAACTCGCCCAGTGTTGTAATCTGAATGACAGCGAAGGACCAACGACCATCATGACAAAGGGATTAGAAGAGATTATCGGTGATAGAAAAAGAGGCAAAAGAAGAAGGGGCAAAGAGGAGAAACAGAAACACAAAACAGAGTAATGGAGGAAGTGGGAGATTTGTGGAAGGGACTCTATTTTGTGTACATGTATTATTCCAAACATTTCATCTGATTTTAGTGATAATGTATTGAACTTGGCTGGTGTGTGAAGAGAAGTAAAGAGACTTGTGAATAACAAAGGAGAAATATCTACACAGCTGTACTGTTTGACATTAAGTGGGTAAAAAATCATTGAGAGAAAAGGCAAAGATAAACACACAGCATGTGCAAAAGGAAAGACAATAAAAACCTCCTTACTAGAGATAAACACATAAGATGGATGCCATTTTGTGATTACAAACACATGCCATTTATGTACTTATGATACACCTAAGTACTTAGTGTTATGAAAGCATCAGCTTTTGCCAGTTTCCGCTTCAGTTAGTTATCGAACCATTGTGCTGTGTATTCACAGCTTAGATAACTTTGTGTGCATGGCCACAGTCATAACAGGTTAACCAAACACAACATCAGCTTGGATAGAAATTCAGAGATGGTGGGCAAAAGCTTATCACTTGTATGTGTTCATTCTTTATGTTCACCGCTTGCTTTGTCTCTTGTTATTAAGTGGGCTTAGACACTAAGCACTACATTCACAAGAACATCAAGCTCCACAATGGGTTTGGGGAGGAAGAGAAAATGACTAAAGGATAACAGGAAAGCTCTCTTTTCTGGAGCAAATGAAAACAAGAGCATAACTTAAAACAAAAAGAACCAAAAACAAGAAGTTGCTGTTATATCCTGTGTAAAAAGAGTGGATGGAAATCGTGGTCACACACCTTGGTGTAGCTGTAGTATGTGTCCCTGTATTGCAGTTGGTATAACGGGCTCAGGGAGCTCCTGCAGGAAAAGACGGAGCAAACTGACTGCTGATGCCAGGTCGGCCTCCTTCTCTAGCTCCACTTCCTCGCCGCTGTCATAGCGCTGACGCAGCCAATCCACACGCTCAGCATTACCATTAACCAGGAAGAGCCCCTCCAAGTCAAGATGACCTGTTGAGAATACAAACACACAAAATGATGAATATCTTTGATACATGATTTTATTATATCTATTACTGCCTTGTTTTAAAATCACCTCTCATCCTTTACCAGTTACAACAAATGGGCAGAAAAAATTTAATAAAAGCTAAAACCTTAGTGACTCCTACAACTACTTCAAGGCCTTGTGTATGTCAGTGCTTCTCTGCTAGACAGACATTGCTCGAATTTGTAGGAAAATTGTTCTTTCATTCCACTGAACAGCCCACCCAAACATGACTTGAGATTTACATCATCTCAGGGAGAATGATCTATTCACAGTCCCGATCTGTTCAAATTCTGCCTGCATATGTATTTTAAGCTCCAAGCAGAAGGTTTGGTTGCAGATGAGGCTTGGTATTATCAACATTCAGTTTTCTTACAGCAACATATGGTTGGTATACCATCTTGCTTTGCAACTAGTGGAGATATAAGTAGACAATGTGGCAAGGTCGGATTCAGACCTCCCACTTGTACACAGATTATATAAGGTCAGTATAAGAATAGAGGTTTAATACCTGTGTATTTGTGTGAATACAAACATGTGTATGTGAATCCCTCCCCTATCGGCACAAAGTGTGACTACACTGAGTGTTATCATTCCTGAGAGTGACAACATCGCAAAGTGCTTATGACCCTGAAGACAAAAAGATAGCATCAGCCACCTCGTGCCTGTACTAGTTTTGTAACATCTTTTATATTTTATGTTCTGTTATCTGTTCATTTTATGTTATATTGGTATGAGGGTCAAATGATTCTATTGCAGAAAGTTTTATTTTGTTACGTTTCTGCACCTACAGTTTGCCAGGTAGAAGTGAGAGATTTGGGCCTTTTCACTGCCTGAATAACTTCTGGACTGGCAGCACCAGTCTAATTCATGCATCAACACACACCTGTGGGGATTAAAGACTTATTGCATAACCTCATATAATCAAGCAGACCCCAGGTCATACAAACTGCTTCACTGGTCACTTCAGGGTGAGCTTCTTTTCAGTTGTTATATAAAAATAACCACTGACCTGAAAGGTTTAACAACAAAGTATCTTGTATTTGCTAAGTCCTCTGATTTTTAAAAAAGAACTTAGAAAAGGAAACTTTTCGTAGTGTATATATACACTGCGGATATAACTTAGTGCCAATGGACAAGACAAATGTAAACGCAACAAATGTTTTACATCAATAAAATGTTTACTTCTGCAAATTTATCACATGACCTCCCTTGTTGCCTTCATTTTCCACAAAAATTCTTCATACTGATTTTCAAGATCATTTTCATGACCTCAGTGCATTGTATTACTGCAATATTTATATTACTTTTCAGCATTCTCTTAATTTAATTGGTGGCATTTTTACAACAACAGTATACTTGCTTCTGCTAAGAGGCAAAAAGCAAATCATTTCTACAAATGCGAAAGCAAATCAATTATTTTCTTATTATACAGTTTTAGTTAACATGACACCTAATTTTGCACACTTCGCAGATTACTAGATTAAAATTTGAAAACAATTATACAAATCTATATGGCTCAATTTATCAACGTCTCCAGGGTGTTTGATAATGGCTCCATACAATACAGTGGGTTGATGGGTTTACTGTATTGTCTCTGGTGAGCTATCTAACACAAAATCCATGGAACTGAAGTCACTGAAGTCACTGAAGTTAGAAATGTTAAATTTGGCAAGTGAAATGGACACGATGACTCTGCGTTTTTTTATGCCCCCTGTTTTTTATCTGAGGAAAAGTCTGCTGGAGAAGTCTTTACTAGTGACCTGCTCATCTAAATAAAATGACATAAGACTTGAGTTCCTGCTCTTCAATACTTGAAAGGAAATATTCCAGGGTTGATATGTGAAGGACCCTGTGCCAGGACTTCAGTGAGTTCCTCTCTTCACAGTTAAGCTCTTCTGTTTTCACAAGAGAAGCTGCAGTTGACAGAACTGTTATGCAATGAAAAGGGAAGTGGACCGTGGAGCTGTCTGGCGGTGCATTCATGGTTCATCTTATCACATAAACTGGATCTCAACTAGCGACATATTTTGCTTTATCCTGCTGCAAAAGCAGCCACAGCAGGTCACCAGCAGCAGGATGAGTTTGAGAACGTGAAACATTACAGAATGCAATCAGGCAGAAGATTTAATATTTCATACAGAGGAGATCAAACTCTAAATGCATTGTAATGGCACTAGGTTGAAAACAGAATCAGCTATTTTATTCATGTTTACATTTCAACATAAATCTTGTGACATCTTTACTTTGGTCTAAGTAATATAAATTGACTTACGGGTAATAAATCAGGGTATGGACACAAATCCCTTAAGAGTACTAAATTAAAGATGGACTGTCTATGAATGTTTTGGCTTAAATTAAAAAATAATGTCTCATATTGCTAGTGAAAGACACTGCTAATGATGAGTAAACTGTATAAACATTAATGAAACATGATAATTATTTAACAGTTTAACTGACAATTACGACATTAAGACATTAGTGAGATGTGAGCACTGGCAAAAAACAAGAAACCAGAAAATGTAAAATATCTGTTTTGATGCTACAGATTGATTTAGATTAGATTTAGCTTTAGATTTTATGCATAACTATGATGTATTTGTATGAAAAACAAATCTGAGATATTTTTAATTTGCTTGAGTATTTCTATTTCAGGTAGCTTTATACTTCTACTCCACTACACCCACTACATGCAAATATTGTACTTCTTATTCCACTACATTTGTCTGAGCAGCTTTAGTTACATTTCAGATTACAATTTGTCATTCTCTTCTAGTGAACCCCAGCTATCTCCAAATGTGTTGATTTTGAATGTTTGTGATAAACTGAAGGATTAAGTGTTCCTTAATGACTTGAGAAAATTCTTCTCCTTCTTATAAGATAAATAAACTGTTTAAACCCCTCTTGGAATAGCAGGAAAATTCATTGTCACAAAGCTGAAAACAAGCCTGTTTTTTTGAGCTCATGACAAAGCTGACTTTTTAGAGATACACAGTTCTCGCAGGACAGCAATGCTGAGATCATATGATGATCTTACAGAATATGATGCATTGCTGTAGATTAAAATACCAACAGCTTATATAGTAGTTAAGATGAGCTCAACCTTAAACATGTACAGTAGTAAAATGTAACATACACATTAATGCAGTCGTTACATTGATACGAAAACATCTGTATAACACTAAAACACTGAGAGGAACCGTTTTACTGCACAATGACTGCTTCTAGTTGTCATACTTTAGTTAGCATAAGTAAGGTTTTCATGCACAGTTTTTACTTATAGTGGAATATTTCCACAGTGTTGTAGTGGTACTTTTACTGAAGTAAAGGATCTGAATACTATAATATAATACACAACTGGCCGTTTCCATCATAACACAGTGCTTCAATATGATTTGTCAGACCATAAAAATATGTGACACAAACGGAAATGTGTATAATTCAGCATGAATCATTATACACTGATTTTAATATTCCTTCACTACTGTGTGTTTGCACTCACCATGCTCCTCGATGTAGTCTACAATGTGTTTCACCAGTGCAGGAACCTCGTGGCCACTGATTGTGTGCGTGCGTGACACCTCCTCCAACGGAACGCCAAAAACCCGTGTGGTGCTGGCTGAGCTCCCACCCTCGTCGCCTGGCAACGGAGACACGCTCTTCCTCATGGCCTCCTCCTCCTCCCCCTCCTCCTCACCACAACCCCGCCAAGACCTCACGTCTTTGGGAAGAAAGAGTTAGTTAGAAGCATTTACAAATGAAAGATCCTCAGCGATGGACACAGCCTGGCAGGGAACACAATTCCTCATTTTCAGCTGAGCTGGAGAAAACACAGTCATGAAGGCTGAGAGTAATAGCGATATCCAAGGATACAAACAAAACGTGCTGAAGGCACACTGGCAATCTCTCTTCCTCTGCTGTCCACAAACAAAATCAAAACACAACCCTCACACATATAGGAGTGGCTGGTTTTAGACATAGCCACTGACCCTCCCTTCCTGTCATCTCATTGAGACAAAAGGAGATGAGGATGAGTGGGAGGAGAAAAGGGAAGAATATTGCCAGAAAGGCGTTGACGCCTGGTTCGTCTGGGGGAAGGAAGAGCAGGTGGAGAAGGAAGAGGAAGAAGGCAAAACTAAAGAAGACAAGAGCTGGAAGCTGAAAAAAGAGTGGATGTTTTAAATGATTTATACACCTTATATAATCGTCATTTAAAGGATATTATTATTAAATGTAAGCCCAACCCTACAGCATTTTGTTATAACGACTCCTCAGTTTCCATGCAAAGGGGATACTCTCAGTGGCTATCTCAAGCAATCCAATGGAAATGAATGCAAAACGCTCAAGAATCTGCATCAAGCATTTAAAGTTTCACTCTGATGAGTAATCTGAATGTGTCAGATGGTGTCACGTCCACTCATCAGGGGAGGAGGGACATCACCAAATGTTTTTCAGCTAATTTAATCTTGCTTTGTTCTAATTAAATCAGTCTGACTATTTATTTCAAAAAGATACTTGAATATATTCAGGTAGTACATCAGAAACATACAGGTACACTGATCTCCCATTGATTTGTTTTGTTCATGTCTAGGATCAAAGCCAAAACTAAAGTGACAAACCAGTGTTTTAATGGTTGGAATAAAATCAGAGCAACAGGTTCCTTTATCAGCAGAAGAATCATGTTAGTTTGTCATTAAGCAGCAAGAATGTGCTGACCGTACCGATTAGATAGCCGCACCACGTGGTCACTTGAGGAGATCGGACAGTATTTTTTGCATCTGCCACGAACGCAGTGTTTCTTGTTTCATCAGATTAAAAGTTGACTCCTCCTCTCACTCTCTTGATAACCAGTTTAAAACCAGTTTGTTGTGTTGATTATATAACCACCTCCAAGATATAAAGACTAGTCGGTTCATAATTTCCTTCAGTTACATGAGGACAAGAACAAAACAGAGATCTTACTCTCTGACTTACTCTGTCATACCACTGTTATGACACAGCACCTCAGTCACCTTTCTGCCTACGTCAAACCACATGCTAAAAACCTGCGTGTTATATTTGATACCAATCTAAGTCTTAACAGGCAGGTACATACTGTTGTCAAGTTGTTGGTTTCTTCCAAATCAAAAAATCTCCAAAATTAGACTAAAATGAAACTTGTTTCTATTTTAACCTTGTTTTATTTCCCCAACATCTGTTATACACATATGTTTTATATTAAATCCTGTTTGCTTTAAAGTATTTTATACATTAACTTGAAACTTGATGCCAAGTGTGTTCTAAACATAGAATGACTTGTCAATTAAGGGATTTGATGACTATGCTGTATTCTTTTTCATATTAAGTCTAAGCAAGGTGTTGCAGTGAGTCAAGTGAATTTTATTTTTTTCAATTTTTGGCTCTTGAAACTGTGCTAAAATTGTCTCCATTTTTTGGCCAAGTATAGTGTCACTATCTGAAGGAAAATGACTCTCAAACTGTAGGGGCTCAGATTTGAAGCAAAATAAAGTAAAGCTTTTGACTAAGGTCTGTTAATGAGATCTTATGACAGCATTGACTATGACTATCCATGTTTGATCAGAGCACTTATCCTTAGGAAAGAACATCACTCTGCATCATTTTCATATTTAAAAAGATGGGATGAATGCCAACTGTCTTAAAAAAAAAAGTAAAAAAAAAAAAAAAGAAAAAGAAAAAAAAAAACAATGAATCTTCTGTGCAGATGAAAGACGACTGTACATCGTACGACTGTACATGTGCATGTATATATACATATACATGCACAGTTGCTGAGTAACTGTATTTGTTTTTGAACGTTGTACAATTACAGACATGCTTCATGGAAATTGAAACATTTGCTTTGTGTTGTATACTTTCAGTCTAAAGCTCAAGCTGTACACAATCACTCAAGTCATGAAAGATTAAGCACTACAGAATAAAAATGTCCATCTGTGTTGAATTTATTCATAGTTTACGAGTGAAGTGGGTCAATTTCTTTTATCAGCAATGATTGTGTGTGTCTGTGTACTCACCGTGTAGCAGTGAAAGTGTGTCCTATCCTCTCCTCCCCTGGCCAATGAACCACTGAACCATCTATGGCTGCTTTAGGTTGTGGCAAAAGATGAGCCGGTAGTTCCTCATTGACGGACCGCAAATCCCTCTTGCAGGATTCCCTTCTAGCTGCACTTAGGAGACAGAAAGAGCAAAGAAAAGGAGAAGGAATGACAGAGAGAGATGATGAGAGTAGAAACATAAAAATGAGACGGAAAGAGAAAGACAGAGAGATAAAAACAGAGTTAAGTAACACTCTCCGACATGATTAAAAGCATCTGATTCCCTATTTATCATATTACAATACAGCAGTGATTTAATTTACCGTTTTTACTCAACAGGTGTGCTAAAACGTAGTATCTCATCAAGTATTATTAGTCATGTTAGGGAGCTCATGCAAAATTACCATGCTGCTTCTTTCTTCTAATGGCTGCAGGCACAAAATCTCAGCTAAAGTAAATGCAGTGCAATTAATTAGAACCAACTGCAAAATAAGGAACGAATGCAATGAATCACACAAACAACATGTAAACACCTGCTCATGAAAAACAAAAATGATGCATTACAGCCCTCAAACTAAACAATGCATTCGAATAAAACCACATTTTGAGTGTGAGTCTGTTTGTCTGTGTAAAACAAGTAGTAAGAAGAAAACTAAATCTATTTTTTCTTTCTCTTCTCATTTCAGGTTTTTGTCACTAACAGATTTGCCCTGTTTTTGCATTCTCCCTCCTTTCTTTACCTTCCCTGTCTTTGTCTCCTTCCTCTGTTCTCCTCTCCGAACCTTCGCTTGTCACCTTGTCCAAGACTACCAGAGGCAAGGACCAAACAATCATTTCACGGACCCAGTCAAGGCTACAAAGTTGTGCCAGTGTGTATGTCCTACATGTCTGTACATGCCTGTGTGAAGTCGTATGTGACTCCAGAGTGTGCCTGATGAGTGCTACGACATTAGTGCATGACCATGTGTATGTCTTTGGTTGCAATACATGTGAACGTGTGTGCATGATGAGGGTGTCAGGAGTGCAAATGAGGCTGTTGTTCAAAGCAGTCATCTGAGAAGAAAAACAGCTTCATCAACCAGTTTGTGCACTAATTTGTGTGTTGTGCGCCTACCATTTGTGGATTGTATTATGTGAGAGATAAGATGAAAAAGTGAATGTGTGTAGCTCTGTTGGTTTCCAAGTGTGCACGAAAAGAGAAATTGTCCTTTGAGTCTGTTCCTTAGATGGTTTATAAAGGAATACGGCCATGTGTTAAAATATTGAAAACGCAGCTACTTCTGAGACTGTTATGACACTAAAAAAAAAAACTTGAGAGAGAGATGAAGACAAAAAGTGAAAAGGAGAAAGAAAGAAGAGAAAGTTTAGCTGAAGATTCAAATTCAAATATAAAACATTTTTTTACAGCTATCCAACCTCGTTGTTATATTCTCATTTTTATTAGATGACACTGAAGTGTTTTACATGCTGCACATTACATAAGTTATCTGAGCTATAGGCAGTTTGTATCACCTCTCTGTTAAGAGGAGAACAAAAGTAGAGATGTACCAATACAGAAATACATTTCTCTAGACTTTTTATTTCTCTGCTGATGATATTTGTCTGTACTGTCTCTTTTAGACTCTTTTAGACATCACTTTGTGAATCTGCCAAAAGCTGCAGCTGAAAGAATATCCAATGACTTAATATGAAGTAACAGACACCATTCTGGCAAATAACAAAGATTTTTAAGAGTTTTGGCAATAACCACATGGAAATAAAATCTTGTGCCATGAAGTAAAAGCTGTAAACCTTGAAAACTGCAGTCTGTGCGATGCTTCGCATATTTCACACACAAGCAATGAGCGTTTCTACCCACACAAGAGAAATGAAAGGAGCCCAATCACTTATCATTCATTCACTCAAAAAATAAAATTAATCTGCAAATGACAGAAGAAAAACAAAAAAAGGAAAGAAAATACAAAACTATTCACCCATCTGTTTTTATACAGGTGAATGGAAATGATTGAGACAATTATGGAAAATGGTTGCAGCTAGTTCAAATAATCACAATAAGGATATTATGTAATAATTGTGATGGGACTAAGACACGTTTGATCGCTAACATACTTCAGGTACAAAATATTCTCTTAAAGCAGTTATTTCATCATAAAGAACATATGGGAGCTGTCATACATTTAGAGCAACCATTTTCCCTCTCCAAACACTGACATGGTGACATGAAAATATTACCAGAAATTCAGATGTATACTGTATGTCCAAGGCTCAGGCCATATCAGGAGGTTGTTTTGGTGGTAAAGCTGGGATTTGTTTTCAAATGTGCCCTATTAATTTAGATGAACCACTGCTTCATAAACAATATAGCAAAAGAAGCCACAGTATTTGCCAACAGACACAGCCAGTGTCCAGGCCCTTCATCAAGCACTCTGTTTTTATATATACTGTATTTAACTAAACCTGAGTTTAGTTAAATACAGGCCCAGACACTGACCGCCACTCATACAACTGATTTTCTTTTGTATAAACTTTTTCTCAGACCATACTGTAGTTTTGCAGACAGACGTATTAATTCTTTCCCATGAATAGCTGACAAGTTCTATGTCTCATTTTTCCTATGGCCTTTTTAGGATAAGTTGTCATCCTCTGATAACTGCTTAGCGAACTATTGCTTCATCAGTACTATATCACTTTTCCCCTCAAGCTGAACTCTAAACCTAGAGTTATTAAATGGGGGTTTCAGAATTGCTGAGTCCTGTAAAGGCATTCTTCATCCTCTATTCTTTCCAAAACCAACTCAACTGGCACTGCTAGGGTCTAAGCCTCTTTAAAAGCTAAAGAAAATCCCACTATAGCAGCCAAAATTCTTGTACTGGGTCAGGGACCCACCAATACAATGAAAGAAAATAAAGAAAGAAACAGCTGCAGTTATTCTTAGCAAACTGAGTAAATAGGAAAACCACTGTATACTGTTAATGTTAAGTACAATAAAATGAGGATTCATTTGAGCATGTAAAGAGCACAGAAACCACAGTGAAGGAACAGCTCTGTTACTGCCAGACTCTGTTACTCCCAAATCAGTGCATTGCTTGCCATGAAAAGTGACCCTAAAAGGCCTTTAAAGTGAGGATTTGGCCAGAAACGGAACAGTCCAGAAAGGCGCTTTATGTGTTTCTGTCCGACTGTGTGTCTTAATCCCTGATGTCATGCTTGACAGGCTTCTGTTCAACAATGAGGGACATTGTGAGAATGGAAACAGAGGAAGCTGAGCAGCATCATAAGAAAGAGAAAAGTAAGGGAGAGAAAGGAAAAACTAAAGGCCCAAGGGAAAGGTCCCAACTTAGAATATGAGAAGCACACAAGGAGAGACAAGGTAAGAACGAGGCAGCAGAAACAGGATGTCGACAGGTAACAGACACTTTTTAAGACCTTTTCAAGATATTTTTGAACCAAATTTAAAGTCTGACGTTTGGACAAATTGTCCAGGACAATGGCGTATAAGGATTTTCAACAGTCCAATTTTAAAATACAGAAAATAACAATACCTACAGCAATTGTTCAAACATTAAGATTTATCTTAAAACTTAAAATGTATTTCCTTAACATGCTTAGCATTAACATAGTAATATAATATGTTTAGAAACAAAGTAGTCATTTCTTTTGAGTTTTTGTAAATATCTCATATTTCTGATCTTCTATGTGTAGTTAACAGACTTATTTCTCCTGTAAATCACATAAAACCAGTAAATACAATTCAAGCATACTGTTAATCATTTTTAAAAGAAATTTTTTAATACGCTTTCTAAACAGCAGTCATGTCTGGATTGTCACAGCACATGATATTTTAAATAACAGAACAATTACAAATAAGTAATAGTTCAGGAAAAATTTAAAGTGAGCACATATATGGGGATATATATGGTATCTTTTTATGGATCTAAACATTTTAACTGGAAAAAAATGCAGTTGGATTAATTAAATAATATTAAATGTTTGTGGCAAGTGAGACCTCACCAATTTAAATAAAGAGAAGACTATTTAATGACTTCTAATATCTAATTCTATCTAATCAAATATCTATCTAATCTAATATTTATAAAACTGAATTTAAGATATTCTAACAATTTTTAAAGGCCTGCAGAAACTCTCAGAAAGTTGTGCTATTCATGAGCACTAGCATAAAAATCTCCATAAATACCACAAAAATCTGGATAGCTAATGTAGTGAGAAAGAAAAAAACAACTAATTTAATCATGTTGATTAATTCACAGTGCGTTTGCAATAACGGTCATTACACAAAGGTGGCGGTAGCAACGTTAAGCCTACCCTATATCAGATTTCAGTCGGATTCTAAAAGTGGCGCCTGCACACATCCACAGATAAAGTCAATCTGTCCTTTAACAAAAAGATCAAATGTTCAACTCCTCCGATGACTGACTGCTTGAAGTTTAACCCACTGTATGTCGTTGTCAGTAAGTGCAGGAATGAAATGCACCTTTAGACAATACAGCAAAGAAAAAACACAAAAGGATATGTTTAGTAAAGTCAAGATATTTCCTCATTAAAAAAAGGATCAAGTGCATCGCGAGAACAAAAACACTTGGGATTTATCTATAATCTGCCAAATAGCCTCGTTTCCTTCAAAGTGCACGATCAAAAAGATGATAAAATATTCAAAAGAAGCAATAAATAAATCAGCAACTTTCCTCTAACTTGCATCATCTTACAAACCCCAAAAATATTTCTACATTTTAAAAAAGGGATCAAAGTACTTCAACTCTCCACAGTCCATCGTCAGTGACCAAACTGCCACAGTCTACCATCACCAGACAAACAAACAGGAAGTGGCAGAGAGAGAGAGAATTCTCCTCAGAACTTCAAAACTTGATCAAATTCTTGTGTTTTTAAACTCCCAGAGGGCATAAAATCATCTACTCAAAATCATCAGTCATACATAGTTAAATTAATATCAGTTGTAAGTTTAAAACAAAAGCAAGAACAAGACACTTGTTTTGCACTTTAGAGGTTTCTATGTCTCTCGTGGTTAATTTTGCTTTCATTGAAAATCTAAAGGTACAAAGAGCAGAAAGACATCTCTCAGTCACAAAAAGGAACCCGATGAACTCTGAACTCTGCCCCAATTCTCCATAAACCCATCAGAGAGAGGATGAATGCCTGGTATGTCTGCATGTGTATTGTGTTGACTTATCAGGTCCATTTTGCAGACGTGCATCCCATGACCCTGCCAGGGAAGTCATGCCCTATGCATAACTTCCTTGTACGAACTTGATCTGTCACACCCAAAGAACAACAAATTACACATAAAGATAAACGCAGTGCCTATGGGTTAAGGTGTGAACTGTAACTATGTGCACAACAGCCCAGAAACAAACAATGCTAAAAACTCTATTGGCCAGTGAACACATGACTAAGTTCCTTATTTGCCTTGTCAAACTTGGAATGAAAACAACACATTTAAGTGGCCTGACACGCACCATTGATTTTACTCACATGGACAAATGAATAAATACATACCAGAGAGAAACCAACCAATAGAATTTGTCACCAAATAAATTACCAAATAATTTTAAATCAAATCTCCACACTGACTCATACCAGCCATTACTCAAGCCAATAATAAATAAGTACTAACATCCTCCAGGCTGGGATGTAGGCATACGAAAGCCCGGGGCTGACTGCATACCAGTATGGAAATGGAAAGCATATTAATACCCACATAGATACCAAACCAGCCCTAAAATCAAACCGATAAACCTGCTGGTGGACTTTCTCAGAGATCTGCTGTTACAATGAGCCATCCTATTTGACATGTAGAAGCAAGTAAGAGGTGAGGTGTGATGGCCTTCCTGATTCTGGCAGCAAATTACCAACTACCATAAGAATGGTAACAGAAGTTAAAATGACGTATGACCTCTGTATTCATTTAGCAGTGGTATACCAACACAGCAAAAATATGTAGAAACACTCCAATTAAGCTTTAATGTTATATGTGACTTAACAAAGTGCATTCCAGGTGCTTTAGACGTAGCGATGAACACAAATATCATTTACATTTATTCATTTAAGTTGTTTTTGTTGAATTTAGAAGAAAATGTTGTGTGAGCAGGGGAAATCAAACTTTAATTTCTTATGATTATAATGTCTTATTTAAATTAACGTTCTGTTTAACCATGTGCAATCCGTTCAATAAAAGCTTGTTCAAAATAATTTATATTTAATGTTGGCTGTATACCTATTAAAGCACTTCAACATTCGTTTATTTACCGTAGGTCATATCATCATTGCAATATTGAACGATGTTATTGTACATTGCAGATTTTCCTCATATCTTACAGGACTAGTTTCCCTCATGTGTTGTTGTGTATTTATGAGAGTGAACCATCTAAACTAAACTAGTTATAGGATTATTCTAAAGGTAATGAAGTTATCTCCCTGGCAGACATGAGCAGATCAGCTCAGGATGTTGGGGTACAGATACAGATAAAGAGGGAATAAAGGAGGAGATATAGATTTATGGTGAATAAACGAGCACCAGAGAGAGAATGTCAGAGCAGGATTAAAAGAAAAAAGCTGCAGGGGAAAGAAGTGACAGGGAAAAGGGTACACAAGGTAAAGAGATGCATAGCAGGAGAGACAGAAGAAAGGGAGTAAAGCCAGTGTTTGCCCTTGAATCTCTATCAGCCATAGCCTACTTAGGCTGCTCCTGCCAGGCTAGCACTGCCAGTGATAAATTAATAAGCACGCATCTTTGGGGAACATGGGCTTTTTTTGGGCCCTGTTATCTCTGATCCTCAGCAGAGCAGAATCTTTCATTTATTTATTGTGGAGATGTAGGGAATACCCAGCAAAAATATTTTACATTTTAGTGTGTAAATCAAAAAGGGACTATTCTGTCATCCCAAATTTTCTTCACTAGATTTTCTTTGAGGCCTGAGAATCTGATGGAAATGGTTGTCTGAGGAGATAACCAGAACCAAAGCATGTGCCATGTGCTTAAACAAATCTACCCTGACAGTAAACTCAGAAGAGAAAAAATCTGTTGAAAAAAATGTGCTGCTTCTTTCTTGTCAGAGGAGTGAATGCCGAACAGTTTTGTGCTCTTGGAGGGAAAAAATAAGCAATGTGAAGTGACCTTGTGGTTTGAAGAATCACAATGGGTCTTTCTCTGATTATTCAATGGTTGACGGATTAATTAGGAATAAAAATTAGTTGCAGCCATTACAGTAATTTAAACTACACATTTCACGTCCAGAGTTTTCTGGAGGTGGAGGGGGTTTCCCTAAGCTATTATTATAATAAGTAAGAAGGAGTGACACAGTATACCAGTGCTCTTAAGGAGAAATGGTAAGAACCATTCGTTGCTGGCCTCAGGGCCTATGACGTTGGAAAAGGCCTGAACGCCTACAGTGGAAACACAAGTGCTGCTCTGTATTTCAAACTGTGGGAGTGAAAGCGAAGCAGTATTTTGTTCAAGACATTTGCATAAAGTTTGCTCTGTTGCCATCTTAGTGAACAGTCATATAGGTCCTTTTATATTCCTATTTATTTCTCAAATAATCAAACTTCCGGGTATGCAAATAACTTGGATATGGATTTAATTCTTTTTTTTTTTTTTTAATTTTTAATTAATTTTAATTCACGGCCCATGGAGAAAGATGGTATTTTTACAGAGAGCACT
>JAPQRN010000002.1:6030174-6041708 GCA_037367275.1 Coranthus polyacanthus
CAAGAAATGCATGATGACAACAAACTCTGGAGCCGACTGACGTTAACAGGATGCAGAATTCTTGTGAGACAATGGAAAGCAGCTACAGCATCATCATTTGAACACTGAATTAAACTAACGTCCAAAAGAGAAAGTTATAAACAAACTCTCTGGATGAAAATGTGGAGCCAAATCCTGAACCACATTAGCAACAACAGAAAAGGTCTAAGAACTGACTTCACATCATGTACATTAAATGAAATGTCACTAAAATTTATACATGACTCTGTTTTTTCCTCTTCTCACTTACTCTTTAAAAGGAAGATGATAAATCCATTCATATTTTTATATTTAGTTTTCTTTCTAATGCCGTCGTAAGAATTTTCCAACTATTTCCTGGTCAAGATAAAATTCGAATAATGATCGCAGTCTGACTGTTTGCAGAATAAATCCTACCTTTTCTTTTACTTGACGGCTGCACTTCGAAAGACAGTCTTAAGACCATCTAAATTTTTTCAACCTGACTTAGAGAGCCATTTCGTCCGCTGGACAGCCAGCTCGATTGTAAACTCCATTTGTCTCGGCGAGCCAACCTGCACTGTGTCTAATGGCTTTTAGTGGACTTGGCAGCGACAGAAGTACAGACCTAATTCACAGGGGAAATTGTAAAGTTTACCCCAAAGTCAAACATGAGGCTGACGTGTGTTGGGACTGTTTAGTTTGGAAAGATATGTGTTAAAAGTGTGAGAAGCGACCAAGAGAGAGAGAAAGAGTTTGAGTGTGTTTGTTGCCAGTGAGACTTAGTGTCTCAGTATTTAAGTACCGACTAAAACACACAAAACATCGCAGGGAAATAGTTCTCCTCAGCCCTCAAAGCTATCATTTAAGTCAGATATGACATGTTTTTATAGTTAATGTGAACATATGAGAGGATAGCAGCTTGTCACTGATTCTGTTATGACTTTGGCCACTGATTAAGATAAACACGCTCCCACGGCGTTTCGTTTCCTTCTGTCTGTTACTTAAAGTTAAAAACTTTTACTTCTGGAGTCACAAGGTACGTTTCCACCCGGCTGTGGAAACAGAAAATTCAAAAAGCCAGATATCGCAAACGTGTTTTTACTGTTGAAGGAGGTGGAAGAGTCGGCGTATTGATAAAAAGCAAATGTGGATAATTGCAGTGGAAACCATTAAGGAGACGTTCACTGAATGAATACAAGAAACAAACAGAAAATGGGAACAAAATTCCACCATGTATGAAGAGCTGCAGAAACGAATGTTAGTCAAAGGCTTTGACAAACGTTTCAAACGTTACATGATTTCACCGGTTCAGAGCTAAAAGCTGCTTCAAAAACACCTCTTACGTCTATCAGCTCCTCAATCAACAGCTCAGGTAGTATGTTACTGCACAAAACACCATCTAACCGGCAAAATTTTACACCATGCTGATGAAGATGAGGTCGATGAAGAACCACCTCTTAATATTTGCACAACAGTAGTGGGTGGAAATACGCAGAAATTTGCATCGTCTTTTACTGATTTTCTGAAAATTTGGTTAAAAAGTGCGTTACATTTAGATGGAAACCCGACCACAATGAGCTGCTTTGTGTCATAAATCAATACAGCGGATACTCTAAACAATCAGACCTTGTATGAGTAGATCACGGAGCAAAAATGTAAAAATGTAGACTTAGAAAAAGTGGTACTTCATGATGAAAAGGCCTCTCTAAGCAAATTAAATCATTTTCCATGGCAGTTAAAGGGAGGACAGAGTTCATAAAAGCACTTACGAAAGTAATAATTCTCCTCTGTTCTCATTAAAAATGCATTTCCTCTGTCTGAACCTTGACACCTGTAACTGCAGAGTCTACTGTCTGGCCGTTGGGAAACAGACTGTCTTCAGTCAGGCGTCGTGTCTGGGGGTAGTTTAGGGTTAGTAACAGATTCAGGACTGGTGTGAGAATGGTACACTAGAGCAAAAAACAAAAAACAAAACATGCACCTGTATAATAAGTGAAATATATGTGTGTGTTTTTTAGCCATTTCAGGAGGGACATTAAGTCAAAAATATACAGGTGCAAGACAAAAACTGTAACAAGAGGTCACAAAAAAAGAGGACAGTCTGCACACTGTCAGGCTCCAAGTGGGTGATGTTTTAATAGCAAACGTGGTAAAGCAGTAGATGATAAGGTTCCTGTCTATTGTACAGTTTTCTCTGTTGGGGAAACAATTTGAAAATAAATAATAAAGAACGTTGGAGCACTTTGAGCTCAGATCCCGAGCTTAAAAGTCCGAAACGTCGTCTATTTTAAGTACGAGGGCGACCTGTTTTTGGACACCTTTAGTTTAGACGTTCCACTTGTGTGAGTTTTGTTTTGGTTAACAAATAATCCCTTTGTTCCGTGCATCTCAAGTCTGTGTCTGGGTTCTCCCTTTTACACCTGCAACATTTATCTAAAACAACACATTTTGCATCGCAGTAGACGGAAAGACAGGCAGTGAGACAGGAAGGCAATGAGGAAATATGCAGCAGACGAACAGACGGACAGACAGACAGACAGGCAGGCAGGTGTTGAGGGTAATTGCAGGGAATTACGATAGCTTCTACGTCTTCAGGTAATGCAGACATGTAGGAACACAGACAGGTGTGCAGATGTTGGGAAGTAATTACTGATAATAATGGGATGCTGTGCAGTGGCTGTCTTTTTCTCTTCCCGTGCAACACGTTTCTGAGGCATCTGATGAATAAAGCAGTACATACTACATTACTGCATGTAGGTCTGGGCAATAATGCTGTTTTCATATCAGTTGTTATCAACTATTATCACAATGAATGTCATATCATTATGTCTGTCAAGTTTAAAGGCTGAATTTTGGTCGTGAGTGAAAGTTGAAGACACCAAAGGGTTATTTGACAGAAACATTGTAAAAGAGGCAACAAGACGAAAATTAGGTAAAAAAAAAAAATGAAACAGGATGAAAACGACCTATCAAGACAAAAACACACATGTAGTCTCTGATTTCTTATTTAACAAGGCAAAAACAACAAATGATGATTATTTGTGTTTTTAAACCCTTCTTCCATAATTGTAACGATAAAATATTTGTTCAACATTAACATATACATGAGGAAAATTAAGTAAAACAACACAACACTGAAACATTTTAGCTGAAAACAGAATAAACCCTGAAGACAAAAGAAAAATGCATATCACGATGATATCTATTGCTACATAAGCATATATCCACACGGCCGACCTGCATGTAGACTTTAAGTCCACTTGTGAGGACATGTGTTTTGAGTTTGAGGAGCTGAGTAACAAGCTGGGAAACTGTCTTGACGGAGTGACTGAGGTGGGTGAGGCCGACCGCCCCCGGGACACGTGTAATTACTATTTAAACTGTCATGTTCACACCGTGTGGTTATGAAGGTTCACAGCCATCAGGCAAAGTCTTAATGGTTTAAGAGGAAAACAATTTATGTTTTCTTCACAAGTTACGTCTTGTTGTGGAAGAATAACGAAGAAAGACGTTTTCCAGCCTTTTCAGGAACATCTTAATGCATGTCGTAAACACTGAAGAGGTGTGGTTTTATGTACCAGTCGATTTGTTTTTTGTTGAGGTATAGCTTTCATTCAAGCCTTAAGGTAACTGTTCTGCAAAGTGAAACCTTTCATTAAATCACCCAAGTCTAAATCTTTTACAGAGCTTAGCAGAAAGACGGCGGATCTGGTTTGACACGTCTCTGTAGAGAAGCAAGTGTGTGTGTGTGTGTGTGTGTGTGTGTGTGTGTGTGTGTGTGTGCGCACGTAATGTCCACGGAGACGTGAGAGGAACTCGAGGGCTTCATCATCTAGGAAGCAGGATTCTGAGATGTCAAAGCACTGGATAATCAGTGGATAAGATAAAACGTTGACACTCTGGCGCGCCTAAAGGCAGGGCATCACCAAAAATGTTTTTGCAAAAATAAATGCCATTCATTTCATTCAAAAGCACAAGAACACACGGTGAGGTTTCTTTTACTTTTCATCACTTTAAATGGCAGCCACAGAGAGAACCCTGAAAAAAACAGAGCCTTTGACACACAAACATTACAGTATGTTTCTACACTGAGGTCAAATCTACAGTATATTGTACAAGACATTCTGAAAACGTGATACAAAACATCTCTAATCAAAGACCGAGATGGTTTTATAGTCTTTGTGTGTGTGTAGCAGGTTTTTGTGCTTCACCGCTAAAACGATTTATTATAATGTTTATACAAAACATTTTATTCACATTTCATCAACCTTAACTCATTTCCTCAGCATTTCAAAGGTGGGTCGTGTGTTAATAAGGGCCAGAAACTGTTATATAAGTCAATAAAATAAATGTCATTCATTAACCCTAGTAATGCAATGTTCTCACTTTAGATCTAGTAGCTGCAAAAACACACAAAAATGTGTCATCTTTTCAAGCAACAAAAGAGCTTGTTAAAAGTTCAACAGTAGTTGCATAGTTAAGTTAATAAACTCAGTAAATGTGTTTGTAATTATAAATAGTTATGAGAAGCTCATTCAGGTTGGACAGTTCCCCTTTTTTCATTTTTCTGTTGTCCTTTTAATTTGACCATTCCCGTTCTTTTACTCTTTATGTGTTGTGTCCCCTTGGCTTTGTAAATAATTATCAGATCACTGTGGCAGAGGGGTTAAAAGTCAACGTTTGTCATAAATGTGACTTGTGAAGCCAACAGGGTGTTCTTGTGTGACAAAAACCTGACGAAACACACATGAAATGTTTGCTTTACAAACGTAATAAAGAAATTAGAACGCTCTTTTTATATTAATAACAACAAAAAGCCCATTTCCTCAATAACAAGTGACACATAAATGAAGAACGTCTGATGTTGAAAAACAATCTAGAAATAATTTTGAAGTACTATTATATTGAATTTTTATTAAAAAATCACAGGCGGTCTAATCATTATCTCCAAAGCTGTATGTTCTACAGGTTCAGGTTTTTATTACATTCTCTTATAATAATAATAATCTCTTATAAGTGCTTATAAAGCTTTATGGTTCGACTATTAACACCTATGTAGTCTTATTAACACATAATAATGTTAATAAACATCTTATTTAACTCATATTTAACTGATGCTTATTAAGGGGACGTTGATATAAAATGATACGGATTAAAGCAGAGGTTAAAGTCAAAGCGTCCGCCATCACTAGTCATTTGAAGAGAGGACTGATTTTAAATGATGGTAAATGTTGTTATATAACACACAGACACCTGCACAGACACGTTTGTGGTCTGTGAGTGTGTGCAGAGGTCAGTCATTGATGAGAGATGTGAAGTCAACGGGAACAGCGGTGACTCCGACTTCAGTCAAACTCACAGCAGCATATGTTCAGTCCCAGGACGCGTCCTATTTTGAGATATTTTGCGACGCTGGTCCGGGCTTATGTTGACGTTATGTAATTATTTACACCATATTAAGGCCACTTCTGAAAACTGACTGCTCGTCCTACCTACACCTAGGTTACGTTGTGCACAGCTGACTGAGCAGGGAAAATTCATAAAAAAAGAAAGAAAAAAAGAACAGAGAGCAGCAAAGGTGAAGAGACTGTGGCTACAGGAGGAAAGCAGAACAAAGCAACGGTTGATTGAAGAGTTGGTATTTCAACCCACAGTCATCATCAGTCCGTTGGAATTTCTTGTGGTTAGACTTTTGATTTAACTCTTTTTCTGGCTCTGGAACCGAAAGACGACATTCCTGTTCTTTCTAAAAAAAAAAAAAACAAACAACAAAGCTCTGATTGATCTTTTTCTCCGAATCCTTTGACTCGTAAACCGACCTTGACGATAACCATCATCCCTGGTATTCTAATGTGATATAAATTTCCTTTCAAATTCATGTAAGGTGTAAATGAACACAGCGTGTACTGCAGTGATATGATACATGACCGAGTCGCAGCCAGAGGTGGAAATGCAATCGGTGTTCGTGAGAAAGTACAGCCCACAAAACTTGGCCCGACTTGCCCTGCAGTTTATTCTACTCACCTTTACCTAAAATAACCTGTTTATGTGATCTGCTTTGGAAAGTTGTGGAGGGAGGAGAAGTTCGTTCCTTCTTTCCTTTGCCTGTGATGAATAGTAAAACACACGGTGCAGTTTTACAGTTTTTACAGAATCAATAACTGCCGTGTTTGTATTATTTTTTTTTACAGCCTTCAGCATCAGTGTTTGACAATTTCCTTTTCTACCTTTACATTCCTTTTCCCATCTCTCCCTCCTCTTGAGCGTCTGTGCCTTTGCCAAGGCAGATGGAAACTTTCAGTGAACAAATGCAGGGGAGATGTTATCCATTTGTTCCCTCTGCAACAAAAAAGGGTCAGAGTTAAACATTAAACATGCTTTTGATTGCTCAACACTGCTCACGGACAAGACATTTCATGTCAAATCTGTAAGGTATCAGTTCTGAACAAGCCGTGTGCTAAGGTTAAAGATTGTAAACAAAATATTTCTGACATTTCTGACTTTGACTGACCTTAGATTTGAATTAATAATCTACAAATCGAGTGGATTATATCTGGAAAGCTGTAGGAGGATGTACTTGTCCACCTTTAAAGACATTTCCTACTGGATCAGTCTTTTAATCTGAGTGTAGAAATGAAGGCACATGCACTGAAATGAGCTCAGTGTTTACAACGGACTGAAGATAAAAAAAAACAAAAAAAAACAATAAGATACTAAAGAAAAGAGACATGTAGTTGTAGGAAAACTAAAAATACAGACCGGGAGGAAGTTCAAAAAGCAACAGAATATATAAACTGAACGAGGAAACAATGGAAAGAGAGAAATGTAAATGACTGAAGCACAAGAGCAGTCCAGGTTTCATGTGTAATTAACACACATAGACACACACTGGTGTCCAGCTCCTTTTTAAATAAACACCTCCTCGAGTCTGATGCCAACGACGCCTCAGAGCTGCAGTTGATTTCCTTTGTAATGATGGAATCTAAACACAGACAGAACTCAACGTCCACTTCACAGTAAAGTATCGGCTCCTTCTCTGTTTTTTATTTTTTTACCCTGTTGTTTGCGTCTTCGTGGTTTACTGAATTTGATGAAGTAAGAAAACCTCGTTTCTGGGAAATGGGTCTTTTTTTTTTTTTTCTAAAAAGAAAAAAGAAATCTTGTCAAGCATGTTTTTCATTAGAGAAGTCATCTCATTTTAGAAAATAAAACTAACTTTGTCTTAATATTCTGGCTCATATTGATCTAGTTTTATCCAGTAAAAAGCTAAAACAGTGGCAGTCAGTAAAACCATTTGCATGACTTTAACTCAGTTTAAGAATAGTAAGTCTATGTTAAATAACTGTGTTTTCATTGCTTGTAATAAGCACAACTTGATTACATTTAGGCATTTCTAGCTTTTTTCATGTGTGTTTAATTTTTCAGTGGCTACGTGCTTTTATTCTAATTTACTTAACCCATTGGCAGATTTGGTTTTGCGTAATACAAGGCAGTTTGTGTATATTGAACAATATTAATCTTCTTTCGAGTAGGGCTGTTTTTGCAGTATAGTTAGATGAGTGTATCTGAAAGGGGTATTAAGTGATTAATGCTTTCATTAACCTCTACTGGTGCTCAGAAGGAACTACAACAACACAAACAGAACTCACCAGTTTCCTTAAAGTACAAGAAATATAGTATGAAAACTAGCTAGTTGCAAATAATTTTGTGCACCCACAGCACTAATATTTTCAATATTCAACATAAATAAATGAGGTTTACTTGGCATTGACATGATAGAAACTCACAATAAACTGTTGGATAATAATGTCCCTGCTGTTTTATTCTGCTGTGTTTTTTCGTCCGTTCCTTACTCAGGTAACTTCAATTTTCAATTCAAATCAATTTAACTGAACTGAGCTTTATTGGCAGAAACATAATCAGAGAGACAGTTTAAATTGCCAAAGAAGTGTGACATTCATACGTGCATTTATAGAAAACATCCTTTACACATAGTTAAAGTATAACTCCACCCATTGCATGATTTTTGAAAAGCGCTACGATGGAGAGAAGGAGGATCTGAACGTTCAGGTGTGGATGAGTGAGACTGGAGATGTTCAGGGATAGAGAATGACAAGACACCTCTGCAGAACCATATGAGGGTATGAACTTAGCACTTAGAACTTAGTACGACTTAGCTTTTTCTTTTTTTTTTTTTTGTTCTGCTTTCCTACCGAGAAAAATCTATTTCAATTACAGTGTGTTCTTTGACGGGGAACTGAAGCTGTGACGTGCTCTTCAAACCAACCAGACTCACACGATAATAACGGCAATTCTCCCACGTGCGTTCACTTTAGTTCAGATGCAAACTGACAAACAAAGCAGCCAATCGAGTCGAAAAAAAAGACGTACAAATGCATTTTTTGTCAGATGAATCCAGTTGTCGGAAAATGAACCAGGTTTGTCAAACTCTGACTGAAGGAGAGGTGAACTGAACACCTCTGAGTAGAGGATGTTAGCGTTTATTTTTATTTATACAAATTTCATGGCGAGTGATCCCCAGTGGTCGACTCTACATCAGCATCAAGGTGGGAAGGCTCAGGTTGATTTCAAAACAGGAAGTGGCTCGTCTTGACTTTCATTTTTTATGCGCATTATCGCCATATGTTTCATCCATATAATGTCATATAATTCAGTTTACAGCTACAAAAACAGAGGTGATGTTGCTTCTTTTTCTCGAGGTCCGCGTTGGCACAGAAGACACGGTGACTCAAGCTGAACAGACCTTCACTAAGAATTTTAAACTCCCCTCATCACTGCAGCCCACCGTTACCGTCTCAATTTTCCTGTCACCTAATTCTGTCAATCACAACAGACTCATGGCCAGTTCAAACACACTTCTGTTTTCATTGTCGTGTTTTTCCTTTTCCTTCCACACGTGTCTGTCTGCATCTGTCTTTGGCTCGAGTGAATCACGAAAAACATAGTAGTTATCACTGATTGGAAAATAACTAAGCTCAGACATTTCCAGTCAGCGAGTAATTACATCCAAGACATGATTATCACATAGTGAACTGAAAAAACAGCAGCTCCGTCAGCTCCACCGACTCATACGACCACAGTAACACTTTGTGTCTACAAAACTACACATTTACATACTACATACAGTGCATTACCTACTCATCAGTGTTTACTAATAACTGAAGAATATAGACGCATGAATCCTGCTGAAAAAAAACAGTAAAAAGCCAGAGAATGCAAAAGAAAAAAAAGCTTCTAAACTGCAATGAACAAGGACATGAGTCTGTGTATAGTATAATCATTTATGAGGAGTTTTCTGCACTTTTTGTACACAAGTCAATAAATATTTAGGTTTTGGCCTCTTTTTACAATATGTTTGTGTAACTTTTATAGAATAAATGCTTCATCGCTTATGAAAACAATCATTACTTTCAGCCCCAATCTTAAACCATTTGTTACTTCCCTGATTTTCATGGAAAAAGGGAGGTGTCTTAAGCTGCCAGTTAATCACTTCTTCTTCTCCTCAGATACACAAACAATATGAATTATATATGATTTAATCAGCACGCGTTCTGCGGTGTGTTCTGGGCTCTGCCTCTGCGGTAGGTGAAACAACTGCGTCAGATTTATTTTCAGTCTCGGCTGTACATGTAAACATAAAAGCGGAGAACATGATATAGGTCACTACACTAATCCACGAGATGACGCGCACACCTCTGGAAACGTGACCACTCCTGAATAATTCACATGTAAACGGATACATCTGAGATCTCATGCACAGAAAAGGTCACACATCCTGGAGTTTTGAACATATACATCGTGAAATGAGCGCCGACGAGGACACAGGAACTGGAGGATTAGACTGGGTTGGGGAGTTTGTTTCACTGTCACATGTTTTGTATACTGTCATTCTGTACACTGTACTAGAAACACTTGCCCCTTTTAAAAAATTAACTCCAGGAAATTTCCGTAGAACAAGATCTGGAGTATGACCAGAGATATCCACACATGTAAAGGAGATCGGGAAACAGCTGGAAATGATCCGGGTGTTTCAATGAGAAGAGTCATGACGGCAAAAGTCAGCCTTTACAAAAGCTGGCCGGCTGACAGTGGTGTGTCTCACTGTGCTTGCGATCTGTCGAATTATTTCCAGTTGCTCCAGTTACCTGCCATTTCCAGTTACTTTGTCCGTGTGGTGGTTATCTAGCCGCTCTCTTTGATTTAGTTTACTCCTGCTCTCATCTAGCATAATAAATGTGTCACTGACACCCAGACAATTCCCTGCACCTATTTATACATCCTCAGCGTGATGCCTGGAAATTAAACAGGGGTGCAGGCAGGGTAACAATGAGTATGTTTACATGCTCACGAATATCAGAATATGGCTATATTCTGAATTTGACAGGTGTCATGTGAACAGTACATTTCATTTGAATATCCTGAATTATGCCTTTTTTCTGCATGGAGCATTTTCCAACTAAGACGTGTGGGATATGCTGATATTATTGTGGTTTTATGAAGATCCTTTGGACGTGTATGCAGTGCATTCAGAATATGCCTCAGTTTTGCTTGTTTTACTGCAGGTTGTGAGACACGACCCCTGTTTCCAGTCGATGGAGCAGAGACAAAGATCCTCTGTGGTAGAGATGGATGAATCCAAAGGAAAGTCCACATATCTGGTCGGAAGGAGAAACACACCTACTGATAAAACATTATGAAAGAGGATATCAGCAGGTTTTAGGATATGAGGAATTGGTGAAAAGCTGACATTTTCCAAAAGGTGTCTGAAGGAATGGAAGATGGAGGCAGTGGAACGACTGCAACCAGCGAAAAACTTTGAAAAAACACTGTTTTTAATCAGGGTATGCAAGGCTGCACGTAAACAGGATTATTCATTAGTCATTTAACCAGCTTAATAGGAATTTTGTCTTTTCCAGAATAAGGGCAAAAAACAGAATATTTTGTGCATGTAAATGTAGTCAGTGTTAAATCTACATGGTTTCACACATACTACCACCACATCTCTGTTAGGAAGAGTCTGACTCTTCCAAGAAACTCTCCTGGTTATATCAAAAATCATAAAAAGTATCATAAAATATCCTGTTCATTGGTTAGAAAAGCAGTCAAGACAGTACAAGTCCTGAAATGAGCGCCCGTCACATGCAGGTGATTTGTGTAGTGGTGAATTAGCTCAAACTACCAGCCACAGTGCTGGGTGAATAAAAGTTATACGCAAATAAATGACGCAACTGTAACAGAGCGATATGTCAATCCACAACACATGAATCATGAGTCTAACCCTATAACCCTGACACTTCAGTGGGGGGGGGGGGGCATCTTAACTCTAACCCTAACTAGTGAAAGAGAGTGTTGTGAAACCCAGTTCAGACCAAAGAATCATGATGAGATGAGCTGAGAACTTGCAACTACTTACAAAGCACTGAAAACGTGCCAGTTAACACCAATATAATGAGACGAGATACTGTTACTGTACTGTTTCCATAGCAACGCCTCTCTGTACTTCTGTTGTAACT